>CM059190.1:90926186-91134759 GCA_030323885.1 Branchipolynoe longqiensis | reverse complement strand
CCTCACAGAATATTTTAACGTTTTTTTGTAATTCGCGTAAATATGATTACTCGTTCCAAAGGTGTCTACGCTTTACTTTTCCTAGAAACCATTATCTCTGCTTTTAAATACGTACACACCATATTGCTCTTAGTTTATATTAATGCGGTTACTATTTTTTTTCGTTGTTTTTTTATAACTTTTCTTCGACAACTATTTTCATGTCATGTTGCATTTCGTGGCCCAGCTTTTTTGTATTCAGCGGACTATTCCCCGAGTCACCGCAGCATTGGTGCAACAGCTGCCCCACTCTATAAAGCTGCCCACACAGGAGGAAGCGGAGCGGACAAAACTGAAAATCTTCAACAATTACGGCTTCCCCAATGTGTTTGGATGCATAGACGGGACGCAAATTCGAATAGAGGCACCCGCCGCGTACAAACACGAGTTTGTGAACAGGAAGCACTTTCACTCGCTCAATGTCCAGGTAAAAAGACTGTCACTTACTTTAACATAGGTGTCGTCACATATGACCGCTTAGTTTTCTGCGCACTTAATGCCTTGCACATATCATCAAATTTGTGCACTACTTTTAGCGATCCTTTTAACAGCTATCATACCTCATTATTGGTCACCCTAACCAATTTCCACGACCTGCCCAATTTACGTGAGGAAAGCCTCATGTCCGCAATTCAGGACGGTGCTACTTATTGATGCGCTGCCTTCCGTTATTTATATTCGCCCCTGTTACAAAGTATCATACATTTGATTTCCTACTGCATAGGTTACTCTGTGAAGTGCACTTCCAGATTGCGTGAATTTGTGTTACATATAGACTTATTGCACATCCTTACTGTGAGTTTCCGCTTGTATATTTCAGGTGATATGTGATGGCGACCTGCGGTTCATCGATTGCATCGTAAAATGGCCGGGGAGCGTGCACGATGCGCGCATACTTCGGGAATCACCTCTGTTTGAGGCGTTTGAGAGCGAACAGAAACCAGTAAATGGTATCCTACTTGGGGATAGTGGATACATGCAACGTGATTGGCTTTTCACACCGTTCCTCAATCCAAACTCACCACAACAGGAAGCATACAATGTCCATCATAAAGCGGCTAGGTCGATTGTCGAGAGATCGATCGGTGTCCTGAAGAGACGTTGGCACTGCCTGCGTCGGCTACGACTGCAGCCGGCCAAGGCCTGCAACGTTATCACGGTCTGTATGATTCTGCACAACAGGGCGCGGATGCTCAACCTGGACGACCCGTCCGATTCTGAGTCGGAGGGAGAATCGGACAATGAAAATGAAGGCCAGTACAATGACCCAGAGGCGAACCGTCCCGACAACTATCAACGGTCAGAGCGCGTGCGTTCCCAAGTGGGCAAGGCAGCTAGGCAGAGAATTGTGAACAATTATTTTTGAAATAGGTTAGTGACGTTTATAAATGTATACCTTTGGTAACTGTGTAAATAATTGTTAATGGCACACAATGTTATGGACAATGTAACTACAACGCAGATGTATGTTAAAGATGTTAAACCTTGTTTATTACAAACAATCTGTGCACCCTACACCCTTCCCCCCATCTCCCTCTCCAGTTTTTCCACCTCCAGCGTCTCCCTCCTCAACCGCATTTTCACCAGTTCCCTATCAACCCTGACCCTCTCCTCGTCCCCCTCACGCTCCAGTCGCTCTATTGTAAGGAGCTCCCGTCGGTATTTAAGCACAAGAACATCTCTCTCGAGCACGCCCTTCGCCTCTGCACGCTCACGTTCAGCAGCGTCGTGTTCGACGCGTGCATCAAGCACGCTGGTTTGCGACGCATTTTTCTTTGTCGTGCTGTCGAGGCACGCCAGGAAGGCCTGCCGTTCCGCCACCTGGCCGGGCAAGTCTCTCTGGTGGCGACTCCTCGACCTTCCTCTGCCGGCGCGTGACCGGGTGCTGCTTCCGGCGGACGGAGGGCGTGCCGCCTCCTCTGGTTCAGTCGTCAGCGTCACCGCCTCCGCCGGAGAGCTGTGGAGGATGGTTATACTGCCGTCCCCTGACATGGTGAACGGCACAGCTGACGCCTCCCTCGCTGACGCCCCCATTGGCGTGGATGTTAGCAGAGGCCGGCTTACGGCGCCCGACGAGAAGCAGGTAGACACTTCCGGGAAACCATAGATTTGTTCCTGTCCGGACAGGGCCACGGTGTCGGACCACCGAAGGTCTATGTCTGGGATGGCCGCCGCCGTATCCGCCTCCGCCGTCCCCAGCGCCGCCGGCACCGCTGACGCGCTGCTTGTGGATGCCACTGGCCCAAGGTAGCTAAGGGCATAGGAAGCTGGAAGAGAGGAGGCGTGAATACAGGTTTTAGGAGTGACTAAGCCGAAGCATGTTTGTTTTAAATGAGAATAAGGAAAAGTACAATATGCGTGTGCATATAATTGTCTACGTTTGATATGGTGGAACTGGTCGCAGAATTCTGGACCGCGCTGGCTCTTTGGCGCGCGCGAATAGTGGTGTGTACAAAGCGTTGCCAGCAATTCTGACATACCTGCGCAGGATGTGTCTTACTACTTAAAAATATTATATCCTTGCAGTCAGCCTAGTCCCCACAACTGTCATGGAGGGAGATGACGGCAACTGCTGGTTTCCCATCTGACATGTGCATTATACTTTAATGCAGCTATATGAGAGCGTTAAGTACGAACTTACTTGTGACACCTTGGAATAAGTTGGAGTCTGCGCCCATTATCTGGAGTATGGTCTCCTCGAAGGGCAGTGGTGTATCTGGAGGACCGCCCCCGGTTTGGCCGGAACGCCTTTGCCGCCCGAGGACATCAGCCTTCATGGCCTTCCATTTTTCTTTGACCTCCACTCTCGATCGCCGGGCGACCCCACAGGCGGTGACAGCCCCCGACACCCGATCCCACGTCTTGTTTTTTTCCTGGAGAGTGATTTTATTGCTAAACGCGGAGAAGAGGACAGTCCGGGCCAGCATTACCTCTTCCAGAAGAACACGGATCTCGTTATCCGCATAATTTGCTTTTTGCTGCCTCTTGCTGGCTGAAGGAGAAGGAGTTAGCTCCGATGACATAGCGAACGAGCGTTTCTGGTGTGGCACACGGTGTTTCTGTCGGTAAGAGTAGATAGAGGAGTAAAGTGTAGTGAATACTGCCTTAGTGTTGTGAACACCGTTTAGACGGTAGTGAGGGATACAATTGAGAGTGACAAAGTAGAGCAGTATAGTGTAGTGAATCATTCCTTAATGGTTAAGGGACTGAGGGACTGACAGTAGGCAAGTGCCTAACACTTAGAAAAAAAGATGTGAAAACAAGGTTATTTGCAGATGATACCAATGGCTTCATAAACTCAAATTGACCCAAACAAAAAAAAAGTCTACCTGAAGAAAACATGCTACACAATATTAAAAAAGCTGAAGTACAAGCATTCCTGATAACCTAAGGAACAAAAAGATAAAGAATAACACAATAACAAATAAAGAATAACACCGTCGATTCGAAAATATAAGGTATCATTCTAGATGAGAACGTCAACGGGGATGAACATATTGATAACTTAAATAATTCTAAAATTACAACGGCTATCTCATTTAATAGCCCTGTAACCTTACGGTCTGTAGGGAATGTGTATGTATTTATTGTATCACCTCAGTTTATTGTAAACATAGCTTGCAGAGAATTACAATAAAAGAATAGATTGATTGATTAACTGTCATAAGTGAAGGTAAATGATGAGAAGTGAGCTTTAATAAAAGTTGGTCGCCATCAAGTATCATTAGCGTCCTGTCGCTTTTCAACAATAGCACTGATGCGTTATAAGATTTATATACAAATGTATGTAATGTTTGAAGAGCGCACTAGTTTTTTAACATAGGATTAATTGGGCTAAATTACCCATACAAAGAAAGTCGCGGAAGGATCATACGGTCTCTTTCAGCATGGAGAAGTCAGGAAATTAAAGTATAATCTAGAGCACATAATATAATCACTGTATGAAGAATGCTCATGTCTCCTGTCACTATAGTGCCAAATTTGCGCCGAGGCGTGCATTCCGCTGCCAGAAAGCGAAGCCATGATTGACAAAATGAAAACTGTACCTGCAGTTTGTGTGTTTTGCGCGTTGAACGTCGTTGGCAGGCACGGATCTTGTGTAGTTTTGCAGGAAATGTAGTCGGGAAAAGTTGTAGTGTGAATAGAGCGTCAATACGGCGTGAAAACAGTTAGAATACGGCTGCTTCGGTGAATCGTTGTTGTCAGTGTTGTGGAGGAGCGCACGTGAGCAGATACGAGCAAAAGCGAAAGTACCCGGCCGCTTTCACCAATGGCAACACCCGTACATCAGGTTCTCGCCGGGAACCAGCCGAGAGGGCTTGCCCCATATCTAAAAATAGGCATAAGGTTAACTAACTCCGCCGCGCTGTGTGCTCATGAATACCCCGTGACACATCTGGAACACCGGAGTTAGCTAACCCGAACCCGGCCATTAACACGGGAGCAGATAAATACTTCTTCATGAATACGGCCCCTGGGGCCATATTCATGAGCTTGGGGTACGCTTAGCCGGAGGGTAGGCTTAACCGTTGGGTAGGTATCCCGCGGGTTAACGGAGGAGATTAATTGGGTCAATGGGTATTCACCAATGCACTAGCCGGTGCGGATAGCTACCCGTTCGATTATTTATAGATTTGGGAATTCCCTCCAGTCGCTGCGTTGTTTACTTTAGATTCGTCGATTCGAAAATATCAATATCGCCGCCGTTACGGCGTCAGTGTTAATTTTGCTTCGGATTTAGGGTTAATTTGAATAAATTTCACTTATTGCGTATGTAATTGTGTTAAATATGACAGCATTGAATAGATTTGGGCGTAAGGAATTCACGCCGATTCGGCGGCGACGGCGGCGGCCATTTTTGCGCCGATTTGTGTACTTTACATTCGTCGATTCGAAAATAGTAATATCGCCGCCGTTACGGCGTCAGCGTTAATTTCGCTTCGGATTTAGGGTTAATTTGAGCAAATTTCACTTATTGGGTATTTAAATCTATCAAATCTGATCGCATTGAATAGATTTGAGCGTAAGAAATTCACGCCGATTCGGCGGCGACGGCGGCGGCCATGTTTGGTTAACGTTGGACAGTATGGATATCGACGTCGCTGCGGAGGCGGCGATTTGTGTACTTTACATTCGTCGATTCGAAAATATTAATATCGCCGCCGTTACGGCGTCAGCGTTAATTTCGCTTCGGATTTAGGGTTAATTTGAATAAATTTCACTTATTGCGTATTTAAATCTATCAAATATGATCGCATTGAATAGATTCAGAACCACACACACTCACTATCCCCTCGGGATAGTGGCTTACCCCTGGGTCGAAATTGGGGTAGCGTACCCTCCGGATAGAGCCCCAGGGTAGTGCTACCCCGAGCTCATGAATAAGGATTTTCCGCCGTTAGCCGGGGGGGTAGCGTACCCCCCGGTTACAGCCTCAGGGTAGCGCTACCCCGAGCTCATGAATATGGCCCCTGTGACACTGACAGTGACAGACGTTCGACAGCATAATTACTTTAGCCTCACTTACGATGGCCGTGTGTCTGTGACAGGGAGCACTCGATACCAAAGCTCTGCCTGCCCCCCACCTTCCCCCACCGCCCTCCCCCACAACCCCCACCACGGACCCCCTCCCCCACAACCCCCACCACGGACCCCCTCCCCCACTGCTCCTCACACCTGCCTTGCTGTCTGTTCAAAACACTTGTTGGGCCCTGAAGAGAATTAGCCTCGAGCTTACAATCCGCAGGCACGATACAAGATACAATACGGTACAGTACGATACGTAAGGTACGATAGAAATAGGTGTATTGCGATACAATACTATTGAATATACGATACAGCACGATGCAATGAAATAAAATATAATGCACTACGATACAATATTACACAATGCAACACAACATGATGCAGCATGATGCAATACAATGCGTAATGCACTGCGATACAATCTACGCAATGCGATACAACAAGATACACTATGAGGAGGTATGACACAATACGAAACTACATGATCCAATACGAGATTATGTAACCTGATACACCACAAAACAAAATAATATGATGCAATATAATAAGATTCTAATGGTGCAATGCAGTGCGATACTGTACATACACACACGATACAATAAACACGATACAGTGCGATACAGACACAAAGATGCACAGTGATACACAATGATACACAATGATGCACCACGATACACACCTATACACTACGATATACTACGATACACTACAACACACTAGGACACACTACAAACTAGCACGATACAGTACAATAACTGCGATACAAATTACAATACCAAAAATACAATGCAATGTGTCACACTAAAATGCAATACGATACAATATGATACGATACGACACAACATTGCATTAATTGTGCAACTATGAGGGCCATTCCAAACTTACCAATAAGTACCTGAGATATGATACACACATAGGCCGTAATCGATTAACACGACCCGGGAAACTCAGGTCACCCGAGTCGTCAGAATTTCAAATCGAACACCGCGAGTAGAGTCGACAAATACACGTGCCATGTGCAAAACGATCCGACCCCAGTAACCCACCTCTTGGCTGGGGTTGGCTACTAGCGATGATGTCACATTTGCACTGGTACCATCCTGCAGGATAACAGCAACCAGTACCAGTCATACTTGTTTAAAAAAACAAAAACCTGGATTAATTAAATGGAAATATAACTAAACTATTCCATCATAAAATACTTCAAATCCTATTTTGATGTAGTTTATCAGTTATTAAAAAAGAACGAAAGGTTTTGGATTAAGCCATCATTTTTTCCACCCCTAGCATGGAGAAGCGTAGTTGATTATTCAACCCGAGTCTGTAGGATGTGCGCATGCACCAAAAAGTGGCTCGGGTGAGCTGAGTTGATTAATCGATTACGCCCATAAGTGAGTTCTGAGGTCGATGCTTTTGAGTTTCTGTCATTTTCGGAGATAAATATGTTAGGTTGATCGCTAAAATCTACCATAATTTAGCTTTAAGTAACTTTTATTTTAAATGGCTAACTTCTGAGATATTTGAAGCGAAAAAATGCCAATTTAATTATGGCAAGCATGCCAATACTCTGAACCCCATAGCAGGCATAACTTCTGCAACGTGTCACAGTCAAATGCAATACGATACAATATGATACCATACAACACAACATTGCATTAATTGTGCAACTATGAGGGCCATTCCAAAAGTACCAATGAGTACCTGAGGTACGATACACACATAGGCCGTAATCGATTAACACGACCCGGGCAACTTGGGTCACCCGAGTCATCATAATTTCAAATCGAACACCACGAGTAGAGTCGACAAATACATGTGCCATGTGCAAAACGATCCGACCCCAGTAACCCACCTCTTGGCTGGGGTTGGCTACTAGCGATGACGTCACATTTGCACTGGTACCATCCTGCAGGATAACAGCAACCAGTACCAGGCATACATGTTTAAAAAAAAAAGAACCTGCATTAATTAAATGGAAATATAACTAAACTATTCCATCATAAAATACTTCAAATCATATTTTGCTGTAGTTTTATCAGTTATTAAAAAAGAACGAACGGTTTTGGATTAAGCCATCATTTTTTCCACCCTGAGCATGGAGAAGCGTATTTGATTATTCGACCCGAGTCTGTAGGATGTGCGCAGGATGTGGCTTGGGTGACCCGAGTTGATTAATCGATTATGCCCATAAGTGAGTTCTGAGGTCGATGCTTTTGAGTTTCTGTCATTTTCTGAGATAAATATATTAGATTGATCGCTATAATCTACCGTAATTTAGTTTGAAGTAACTTTTATTTTAAATGGCTAACTTCTGAGATATTTGAAGCAAAAACATGCCAATTTAATTATGGCAAGCATGCCAAAACTCTGAACCCCAGAGCAGGCATAAGCTTCTGCAATAACAGCTTCTATTACATTGCCTCAGTATTCCCTTCCATTACCTCAGATGTTGCTAGGACATAAAACAACAACAACCAACTAGTACCATTAGCAATGCAGGAATGATTGCCTCATACAGAACTGGGGGAGGGTCTCGGTGGACTGATAAACATGTTTGCATGACCAAACAAGAAGGCCCCACGACAGCAGCCATCGATGTTAGAAGAAGAGCGCGGGTAATTTCGCAGCCTCCGCCCCCTGGTGGCATCTTCCAAGAAGTAAGCCAATTTGCGGTTATGTTTCCCAGGTTTGTTCTACAGTATATCACCATCGGTCTCAACCAATCAGGTTTGGACTGTTCTACTCCATAGTCCGATGAATGTATCCAGTACACCCCCACCCCCCACCCCCAGTTAAGCTAGTGACATCTATCGGCAGAATCTGGAACGACTCGATTCAGGTACATTTCCCGAGTGCCTGTCATTTCCCATGCTATATCTCCGTAAAGAATGCATGGGAAAATAATAAAATGCCTGCTTAAAGCAGCGTTTTGCTTATGTTTTTTGTAAGCACAGTACAAATCTCGAAGGAAATTCTAATGTTTGAAATACCAACATTTGAGTAAGCCTTTTCCCAGGCAGAAATATGTGACAGTACACCCCACCAGTTAAGCTAGTGACATCTGTCGACTAGTGATATCTATCTGCAGAATCTAGGGAGCCTAAGTGGTGTAATGGTTAGCACACTGGCCCTGAGTGCATGAGATGTGGGTTCGATTCCGCTCTAGATGCAATATTTCCCATTTTCATCACCTCCCACAACAATTCCTATCGCAGCGGGTTCTATAAAAGTAAAGCTTGTTTGTTTAAATGACACCTCTAAAGCGCATTGATTTTTATCATCGGCTATTGGTTTATCATTTTTATCATCAGATATGGTCATTTTAACATATTTCTTTGGAGGAATCCTGCTGCCGCCACATAGGCTACTCTTTCCAATAAGCAGCAAGGGGTCTTTTATATGCACTTTCCCACAGACAGGACAGCACTTACCACACAGCAGTGTTCTATATGCGAATTGTACGTTCAGCTTGTCCAGGTTAAAGTTCAATATCGCCAGGATGTTCAGTTTCTGTTTTCATAAATTAGAATAAACAGACTGAAAGGCAAGGCTGCCGTGTCGTCTGCTACCAGGACGTGAGGGAGAACGCTGTGACTACCCCCCCCCCCCCCCCCGTGTCGTCTGCTACCGGACGTGAGGGAGAAACGCTGTGACCACCCCCCCCCCCCCCCCCCCGTGTCGTCTGCTACCAAGACGTGAGGGAGAACGCTGTGACTACCCCCTCCCCCGTGTCGTCTGCTACCAGGACGTGAGGGAGAACGCTGTGACTACCCCCCCCCCCCCCCAGTGTCGTCTGCTACCAGGACGTGAGGGAGAATGCTGTGACACCCCCCCTCCCCCCGTGTCGTCTGCTACCAGACGTAGGGAGAACGCTGTGACTACCCCCCCCCCCCCCCCGTGTCGTCTGCTACCCAGGACGTGAGGGAGAACGCTGTGACTAACCCACACCCCACCCCCGTTGTCGTCTGCTACCAGGACGTGAGGGAGAACGCTGTGACTCCCCCCCCCCCTTGTCGTCTGCTACCAGGATGTGAGGGAGAACGCTGTGACTCATCCCCTCTTGTCGTCTGCTACCAGGACATGAGGGAGAACGCTGTGATTACCCCCACCCCATGTCGTCTGCTACCAGGACGTGACGGAGAACGCTGTGACTAACCCCCCCCCCCCCCCACACACACACTTATAACACTGTCAGTCAGCTTTCCTTCGCCATCTTTCCATATAGCACGATTCTCTCAAATATATCACGAGTCCAATAAGGTAATGGGGATGACATTTCATCTCACGTCGGCCAGTTCCTACAACTGGATTAATCTTCCCATTAGTGTGAGCATAAACAGCCATAGTCCCGCTGTCTGTAAGCTGGGATAGCAGATGCGCATATCCAGGCATATAGAAGGGTCCTGATATCACCGTGGGTGTTGCTAGGATGCAACCCCCCCCCCCCAAATCGCACAATAAAACAACAACAAAGCTAACACACATCTTGGAATATGGAGGAGGCATGGTTATGTAGCATTCAGTGACCTGGGATACCAGACGCACATATCTAGGCATAGACAGTAAAACCTCTCTAAATCAACTGACCTTCGAACCGACTTTAAATGGTCCATTTATGGAGGTGGTCGGTTTAGGGAGATTTTCATTTCGTTACAATGGTATCGTATGGGCGATAATTTGGGACCCAAATAAAGCGATCGATATTCGTGAGTGGTCGATCTGTGGAGGTTGTCGGTTAGAGAGGTTTTTATGTATATTGGAAAGAGTAGCCTATATGGTGGCAGCAAATTTCCTCCAAAGAAATATACATATCAGAATGACCATATGTTTGATGTCCAATAGCCGATGATAAAAGGCAATGTGCTCTAGAGGCGTCATTAAATAAAACAACCTTTGTTGAAGACGCTAGTTAATAATCATGTCAAGTATTGCCTGACCTCAGAGAGACTATCTGATCGGCGAACCCGTACCATCTCTGAAAACTAATCAATTTAACAAGTGTTTTTGTTTCATTTGACTGTCCTTTCGATGGCAGGCCACCTGTCATATCAGGACAACGTGAATTTGGATGCAGAGATGTCGTTTGAAGACAGGTACTGTCGTATTTAAGATTGCATATTCCAGTAATAACAAATTATTTCCAGGAAAAACAGTAATGACAGCTGCACGTGAAAGTCTCCAATTCTCACTAACGTACGCAACCAAACACATCCATATATACATATATATATAGCACAGTAATTACATTCACAGTAATTACAATCATATACTGGGCGCGGTGGCCGAATCGGTAGAGCTCAGTCCTCGCGTGCGGGAGATCGGGATTTCGGTTCTCCATCGAGTCAAACCAGTGACTTATTAAATTGATACTTGTCGCTTCCTAGCCTGGCGCTCGGGATTTTAGGATAATTAGTAGGATAGGGCGAGGACTGTCTAGCTCAGTGTCAGGATAATGTGACTGAGTGGGATGTCGGCGGCCTGATTTCACAGTGGGGCAGCACTATCAATTCGCCATGAGGGGGAAACCCAATTCAAGTGACGAGTGAGTGACTTAGTTGGGTGGTTGTTGGAGATTTACATCTTGGCAACATTTAAGGTCATATCAGGCTGCGTACCGCCTCCTGACAGTGCACACTCATGGCAACATTTTGGTGCTTCCCTACTGGGAAACCAGGCCCGCCAGCACCATGACCTGATATCCCACTCAGTCACATTACCCTGATACTGTGCCAACCAGTCCTTGCCCTATCCTAATAATGCCGAGCGCCAGGCTAGGAAGCGGCAAGTATCAACCTTTCCAGGGAAGGTGATGGCGGACAGTAGTGGTCACACACCTGTATGGTTTGAGACTTTTCCTGAATTCCCCAAAACAGTCCCGTGTGAAATGTCCGCTTGTTGGCTCATGATGAGTCGGGACCGGATGTTGATTACAACTGGGACTACACCCGCCCCCCAGCGGCGCCCCCCCCCCCTGCCCCCTCCCCACGGTGATTATTGGGAGGACCAGTGACCAGTCAGTGGTCATTACTACCGGCATTTGAGGTATGGGGAATGTCGCCTTGTGCATGATTGGTTGGTTTCTGGGTTTTCCGTCCTGGCAACATCTAAGGTCATATCAGGACGGGTACCGACTTGTGACACTTCACATTCATGGTGATTCTATAGCGCTACCCTACTGGGAGACCAGGTCGCAGCATCATCCCCTGATATCCCAGTCAGTCACCAATCCTTGTCCTATCCTAATAATGCCGAGCGCCTAGCTAGGAAGCGACAATTATAAATTCTTAAGACTTGTCGCTTCCTAGCCAGACACTCAGCATTATTAGGATAGGGCAAAGACTGGTTGGCTCAGTGTCAGGATAATGTGATAGGTGGGATAGTGCATCATGATGCCAGTGGGGCAGCACTATAAAATCACCATGAGTGCGCACTGTCACAAGTTGGTACCCGTCTTGATATGACCTTTGATGTTGCCAGGACGTAAAACTCCAACAACCAATCAACCAGGATGTGAACCCCCCATGACACTAACAATCACCCAAACCTCCACAATCACCAAAGCCGCTAACACTAATAGGACACGCCTCTGCCAGGAACTAGCCATCAGGCTGTACTCAGGTGTGGTAAGGCGGGTGCGCGATGTAAGGGCTGACCGCCTTCTGTAGGAAGCAAGCCGTCGGACGTGTGTCCGCACTGCTTTGATGGAAGCAGGTAGAGACAGCATTCCACTGTGGGGATAACCTGAGGCTAACATGCCGTCTGCACCAAAACAACCACACGCGACGTCATGTGTAGTCTCACATGCCATATATATATATATGTTATATGTAGTACATTATGTGTTATAGGGTAGAGGCAGCATTCCACTGTGGGGATAACCTGAGGCTAACATGCCGTCTGCACCAAAACAACCACATGTGACGTCATGTGTAGTCTCACATGCCACATATATATATGTTATATGTAGTACATTATATGTTATATGGTAGAGGCAGCATTCCACTGTGGTGATAACCTGAGGGAAACATGCCGTCTGCACCAAAACAACCACATGTGACGTCATGTGTAGTCTCACATGCCACATATATATATGTTATATGTAGTACATTATATGTTATATGGTAGAGGCAGCATTCCACTGTGGTGATAACCTGAGGGAAACATGCCGTCTGCACCAAAACAACCACATGCAACGTCATGTGTAGTCTCACATGCCACATATATATATGTTATATGTAGTACATTATATGTTATATGGTAGAGGCAGCATTCCACTGTGGTGATAACCTGAGGGAAACATGCCGTCTGCACCAAAACAACCACACGTGACGTCATGTGTAGTCTCACATGCCACATATATATATATATGTTATATGTACTATGTTATATGTTATATGATATAGGCAGCATTCCACTGTTAGGATAACCTGAGGGAAACATGCCGTCTGCACCAAAATAACTACATGTGACGTCATGTGTAGTCTAACATTCCATATATATATATGTTATATGTAATACCTTATACCTTATATGGTAGAGGCAGCATTCCACTGCGGGGATAACCTGAGGCTAACATGCCGTCTGCACCAAAATAACCTCATGTGACGTCAAGTGTAGTCTCACATTCCATATATATATATGTTATATGTAATACGTTATATAGTGCGATATAGCTACCATTAACCTTAACAATTGAGTACCTGAAGATGTAATAAGGTATTTCACCGTTTAGAACAAAACCTGAATTAGATTGTTTGAATGTTATGTCCTGGCAACATCTAAGGTCATATCAGGACGGGTACCAACTTGTGACAGTGTACACTCATGGCGAATTTTTAGTGCTGCCCCACTGGGAGACCAGGCCACCAGAACCATGACCTGTTTTCCCACTCAGTCACATTATCAGACACGGATCAAACGAGTCCAACAAATATTAATTTTATAAGTCATTGGTTTGCCTCGACGGGGAGTCGAACCCCCGACCTTCAGCAGAGGAAGCCTGCACTCTACTAATTCGGCCACCGCGTTGCCTGAATTAGAAATCTAACAACCTTTACTAAAAATCCACCCACACAAATTACTTGTTTGCAAAACGCTACTACTTTAACAGGTGTAATCAGCTATGAAACCACGCCTGCATATTCACCATTTAGCTTGGTCCCCCTCCACCAACAAGCGGTCCTTAGGCTTGGCATAAATCATTACCGCATCAGGCCATATATGGATGTCATGTAGGGAGGGACAAGTGTAGTTGTTCCTCCATACAAACATCTATTTTTGGATTTATATTTACATTCCCTAAATATATATAATTCAAATAAAACGCTCAAAGTGAGATGCCAGTACATAGTGATTGCACAATATAACCGTAAATTGGGTCTATGGGCTTAATGCCTTGACTGCCCCATCGCAGTGTAGCGCACGCGCAGAGGAACACCTACACTGGTCCCGATAACATCAGCCTTTACACCAAGCCTAAGAACTAACTTGTTCTTTGCTGGGTACCAAGCTAACTCACCACTGCGCTCTTCCGGAAGTACCTGAAGTGCCTGAAACACAGGAAGTACCGGAAGTACTACCTGAAGTACCGGACGTACTGGAAGTACCTGACGTACCGGAAGTACCGGAAGTACCGAAGTACCGGAAGTAACAGAAGTAACGGAAGTAACGGAAGTACTTTCAATGTCCTCTCCAGTGCGGTGCATCGGGGACGCATCGCATGCCAAGAATGTCAATAGATCGCCAGATGGTGACCGGAAGTTAGCCCGAAATGCCCACCTGAAACCATCGCGATGCTAATTTGTTCTCTCTCGGCTTCAGCTGGGCAGTGTGGGAATATGGATGAAGACTCAGTCACATCATCCTGATACTGAGCTAACCAGTCATTTCCCTATTCTATTAATGCCAAGTGCCAGGCTAGGTAGCGACAAGTATCAATTTTGTAAGTCATTCGTTTGACTTAACCAGGAATCAAAGGAAAGGAAAGGAAGCTTTTATTTAATGGTGAATCCAGAGCACATTGATTTTCATATCAGTGGCTATAGGACATTAAACATATGGTCATTCGGACATATTTCTTTGGCAGAAACCCAATGCCACCACATAGGCTACTCCTTCTGATAAGCAGCAAGGTTTTTTTTTTATATGCATTTTCCAACAGACAGGACAGCACATACCACATCCTTTGATGAACCAGTTGTGGACCACTGGTTGGAATGGAAAATAGCCCAAACTTCAAATGGGTCCACTGAGCAGGATCGATCGGATGACCGACACCTTCACAGGTGGACACTCTACCGCCTGAGCTACGTCCCGCTCCCTTGACCGGGAATCGAAGCTCCGACCAACACACAGGAAGGGAAGCCTGTGCTCTGCAGATTTGGCCACTGCGTCCAATCAGAGATTTAAAATACAGTTAGTATGCCTACAGGCACACAGACACATGTAAATAACCACTATTTACCACCACCAGGCTAAGTTCAATGCTGTTAACGTGTGCCCAAACACACACAAACAAATCCCTGTTTACACAAAGCTCTTGTCAATAATAACTTATTCACATTTTTGTTTGTTTGTTTTTATTGATGCTGTGTTTATACTGTCGATAGCATGTAAGCTCGAGTGCTCGGGCTTGTTTTCAATGCTGACCAGTTGTAGTAATGGTTTAATCATATCACACAGTAGGAGATGATCAGATGTTTGTAAAATATTCTGACTTTTTAGGTCTGGTTCATAAATAAATAATAGTTAAAATAAATTCTAAAATATCTCCTTTTCATAAAACTCATATGTGAAGCATTGAGAAAACTGTTTTAATCATATTTAAATCATCCAGTTATTTCTATAAAGTCATTATAATAATATTCCAATTATATAAGTACCACTATAAAACCTCTCTAATAATACCTAATTCATTCTATCATGTTGCTAAATACATATGCATAATATTCAAACCAAGTTGTGAAACCATGGTAGATTATGTATATTAAGTGAAGTGATAATTAATATCAGATTGTTCTAAGGTTCTACATCAAATATAACCACTGGAGATAAGAACTCTGGAAAATTATGACTGTATTGGTATATTTACATGTATTACTGAATTGAAGTCTGTTGGTATTATATATTGTATGAAAGGAGGTAAATGCTGAAACTAAGGGCAGCATATACAGTTGATGCAGACTGGTTTCTTCACCCAGACAAATAGTCTGTGAAGAATGCCACAGAATGGGTATAATAATTAAGTCAAGAATTAAGTTCTGTGTGCCTGTTATTGTTATGGTATGACTTACAGATGCCAGTATCTGAGGGAGTGTTAGCACACAGGTGACAATGCATGGGGGTTGTGTGTGTGTGTGAGTGTTTGCAGGACCTGCCAAAGCCAGGTGTCAGGCTGGAGGTGGGAGGAGGAGTGTGTGCGTGTGTGTGTGGTGAGCCCTCCCTGCCCCACCTGGTGGCAGTTTGCTGAACTAAAGATGATAAAATATGTAATTCTCAAAGTAAGGCATGTAGAAACTCCTACTATTTTGGAGTTGTCCCAATCTAAGGGACTGGTGACCACGGGTGTTATGTAAATATAAACAGGGTTGATATTCCCATATAAGTGTAATTGGTGAACTTGATGGAAAAATATGTATCTGACTTGGGGTGGGTGGGTTGGCTCCCCCACCCCACCCCCCACCACTGACTGGAGAGGTTCAGCCAATGAAATGCCATCTGACTGTCTCTGACTGAGGAGACTCCCAGCAACTGTCTACCTGTATTTTGAATGTGTTGAATCTGAATAAAAGAGCTGGGCAGGGGGTGTGGCACACTTGCTCTCTGGACCGCACTTCGTCCACACCTCTCTCTATCACCTCTCTGCCGGCCTGGCACCTCCTTGATATGTCTGAAAAGAGTTCCAGGAGGGGGTGCCCGCCGGCATTTTCACTTTCTACTCTTACTCTGTCCGTGTCTATGGCTCGCTGGATGGTCACCATAGGGCAGATAGACACGGTCCTTTGACTCACCTCTCCTCATTTCTCTTTCCTAGATCTGCCCATTCGATTTCTCCCAGGCACACTTCTTCCCCTGACCAGGGTTGTTGTGTTCTTGGGTGGGGCCCTTGACCTATTGCAATTTCTCTGTCTGGTTCTTGTTGCTGGAACGACCGCTGCTCCCACCTTTGCCCGCCTTCCTCAAACCCCTGCTGACCGGATTCAAGTGCTACACTACACTACACACATCTACAACTACACACCGGCATGGAGAGATTCGCTGCCACCGACGCCCCGCTGTCACTACGTCGTGAGAGATGTCCCCAGCTTTCACAACACTCCCTCTACGAAGACAAGTCTTCAACCACAGATTGGGCCGATTTATCGGAGCCTCTCTACCCAATGTTGCAGTTCTGCAACCGGTAACCGTCGTAAGGTTACGAACATCCCAACAAGTCAAGTGTGGCAGGCAGATGACCTGGAGACAGCACAGCAGGAGGAGCCAGCCACCCCTCCCTACTAGACTTTACCACACTTAATTTCTGTGGGGTTGATATTTCTTGGAACAGATATAGTAACCATATATAGTAAGCGGATATAGTAAGCAGATACAGTAAGCGGATCATCGCTTGAGTAATATCTACATTAGTGCTTTCAGGCCTCCACACACAGAAGTTAGGGTTATATTTCCTATAAAGATTCTAGTGTATAAAATACCGCTAGTTAACATGTTGTTGTTTCTCACACAGTAGCAAGTACATTGTGATTATTGAGTATCTGTAGATGTTTGAGCTTGTTTTGTGTTGGGGTTGGCTATCCTAGGTCGATCCGAAATCGGGAGGGACTGCTACGTAGCTGTTAGGCGTGGCAGTTAAGTGTGACATGCGATTGTGTAAATAGCTTTGCACACAAACTTCACTCCAGCCCTGTTGAGCATTAAGCTAAGATTCCTTACACGCGGTATGCGGTATGCGGTATGCGAATGCAAATGAGGCAAAAAATCAAAACGCCTTGAAGTCAATGGGCTACATCCCTTACACGTGGTATGCGAATGCGAATGTGAATGCGAATGCGGCAACTCGATCGGTCCCTGTAGCGATCGGTGTGGCATGTGGCATGCAGCATGCAGCATGCGGTATGCGAATAGAAACGTCAGTCGCACTTGTCCATTAGTTTTAGATTAGGAGAGCCGACTGATCATTACGGAACGGTCACACACAGGGGTGCTGAGGGGAAACATATGGTATTGGTGGTGGGGGGTAGACGCTTGCCGCTTACCGCGTAGAAGGAATCCTCCCATTTGCATACCGCATACTGCATACTGCATACCGCATACCGCGTAGAAGGAATCTTAGCTGAAGGGATGAGCAATCATTATGCGGCCTTGTCTTGTTTTACATATGCTCTGTAAGAAGGGCAAGGGGACCAGCTTGAAACTACATGTGTGCGAGTCAACCACATTCTGTGTAAGCAAACACACACACCTGCCCCCTGCCATGACATATTCTGTAACCGGTCCCGGTCCCAGTCCCTAACATTGAATTTGTTTCATACCCCCCTTACTGCACAAGCCCCACGCCAGGGATCTGCATTGGTCCCATACATTAAGACTACACTGGTTCCATACCAAAATACTCCACTGGTTCCATACAAGATTACTACACTGGCCACTTTACCAGATTACTACACTGCGGCTATACCATAATACTCCACTGGTCCCATACCATATGACTACACTGGCCCCTATACCAGATTACTACACTACATCTATACCAGATTACTACACTGGGCCCATACCATATAACTACTCTAGTCCTATACCAGATTACCACACTGGTCCCATACCAGATCACTACACTGGTCACACACCAGATAACTACACTGGTCCCATACCAAATTACTACGCTGGCCCTTCATATGACAGCTTACCACACTGGTCCTATACCATATCACTACACTGGTTCCATACCAGATTTCTACACGGGCCCTACAATACCAGATTACCACACTGGTTCCAAACCACATTACTACTCTGGGGCCACACCAGATTACTCAACTTGTGCCATACTAAATTACTGCACAGGGCCTCCCATGCCAGCTTATCACACTGGTCCCATAGCAGATCACTACACAATCAACCCAGATTACTGCACTGGTCGCATACCAGATTATTCCAGTTACTGCATGCCAGACTATTACACTGGTCACATACCAGATTGTGACATTAGTCCCATGCCAGATGACTAAACTCGTCCCATACCACATTTCTCCACAAGTCCCACAGGATGACATTACCCCGTCCTAAACCACATCACTACACTGGTCCCATGGCACATTAATTCCTGATATGACCTTAGATGTTCCTAGGACGTAAAACAACAACAAACAAACAAACAAACATTAATCCAGGGGTTCTATGACACATTACTACACTGGTCCCATATCACGTTTCTCCATAAGTCCCACACAATGACATTGCACAATCCCCCCACTCCCACACACACTACTAGTACTACACTGGTCCCACTTCATATACTGCACTGGTTCTACCCACCCAACCCCTACACCCTCACCCACCCCTCCCACACACACACTACTACACTGGTCCCACCTAACATTGGTCGTAATGCGAAGCATTACGTTTGATGCGAGGGAAGGAAGAGACCCTCCCCCGCCCCGCGTGTCGCGCTGCCTTCTCACCTCGGCCGACCGCGCTCACTTCCCCCCCCCTCCCCCGCCACTCTCCTTTGTCCCGCGCTGCTCACCCCTCGCGCGACCCCCGCTGCTCGCCACCCTTCACCCTCCCCCCGGCCTGCCAGCATTCGCACCTCCTGCCGCCGCTGTCCCCTTCCCCCCCTTATAAGGCCGACGCCGGCCTTCCTCAGCCACTCACCGTCTTGCCGTCTTCCTGCCCGCTTCATTTTCTGATTTGGACTTCATTTTCTTCATTTGGACTTTCCACCTCGGACTTTCCACCTCGGACCGCTGCCCAACTCCAACCACAGACAATGCCTCGAGGAAAGGGCCGTGGACGCAAGAGCTCCCGGGCTGCCCCTCGGACACCGGGGCCTGCCGCGACGCCGCGCCGGGAGGAGTCACCGGTCTCCGCCCCGGCGACGCCCGAGGCGCCCTCGGACCGCGGCTCGGGCTCCGAGATCTCAGCCCTACTGGAGGCGATGCAGCGGATACAGCTCGACCAGCGACAGTCCGCAGCCGACGCGCGGCAGTCCGCGGCCGACGCACGCCAGGCCACGGCGGACATCCACGCCCGGATCGACGCCCTCGCCCTCGGGGAAGCTCGCCCCGTGCCAGACCGCCCGACGCCCGCCTCAAGACAGCAAGCAGCCCCTACGCCTCGGGCGCGCAGCGCCATCACGGAGCGCCCGCCGCCGCCGCCTCACGCGACCCTGCCCGGGGAGCCCCACCCGGAATACGAGCGCTACCACCACCTCGACTCCCAGGCCCCGCACGCCACCTCCCCGGCCTACCAGGAGGACTTCACCCGGCACAGCCCCTCTTCCGCGGCCGACGCTGTCCGGGAAATACTGGCCTCCGCCGAGGCCCGTCACTCCACGAGGCGACAAGGTATTCCTGCCAACTATGTGTTCCCCTCTGACCTCGTGAAACGGGGGGCAGAGAGGAAGTCGGTGAAACGAGGGGAAGCTACGAGGGAGGAATACGTCTTAGCCATCCTCACCCTCCTGGACCACCCCGACTTCCCCTCCCACTCCACCAAGGGACTCCACCACCACCTCCTCGCGGTGTGCCGCGACAACCTGATTTACCCGTGGGGTACCGTCCGCCGGTACTCAGAGAGTGTCTTTACTGCCATCGCGGACGGGACCCTCCCCCACGGGTGGCACGACCCGGTAGCCATCAACCTCCTTAGGCTAGAGTCCCTGGCCACGCTGCCCGAGGACCACGCCACCGCCGCCCGCCCACTCGACTCCCTCCAGCGAGGCGCGCACCTCCCCCGAGCCCACGCCGACCCCCGCACCGCCTACGATAGGGAGATGCACGGGACGCCCTGCCCGGCCTGGAACCGCGCCCCCGCCTCCTGCGATCGGGCCCACCTCGGGGAGGCCCACGGGGAGGCGGGAGACAGACGCCGTCACGTCTGCGCGTATTGCGCCAACGTGAGGCGCGTCTTCACCATGCACAGCGAGGCCGACTGCATCACGAAGCAGACCCGGGAGCGCCACACCCCCCCCTCCACCTCGGCGGATTTTTGATTCGCCGGCCGCCCCCCGGCCGGCCCGGGGGGCCCCTCCCGGCGCCCCACCTTCACCACTGCCGACAGCCCCGCACCTCCCCCCGACAACCTCCCAGCGACCACCGATCGCAGCGCCGCCCAGTCTCAGCCGGGGATCACCACCTCGGGCATCACACCTCAGTCCACAGCCCAGCCCAGCCTCACGAGGAACCCTCTGCCAGGACCCCAGCCGCCGACCGTACCGACCCCGCCGTCCACCGACATCCTCCCAGCGACCACCGACCGCAGCGCCGCCCAGCCTCACCCGGGGACCATCACCTCGGGCCTCACGCCTCACGCCTCACGCCTCAGGCCACAGCCCAGCCCAGCCTCACCAACGTAGACGTCGCAGTCGTGGACCCCCACGACACCGCCTTCATCGACCCACCGGTCCCGCCCCCGACCGCCACCCCGCCCAGCCCTGAGGACTCCGCTGCCCCCCTCCTCGACACTCGTCGGACCTCCTCACCGGATCTCGCCAAGGAGCGGGCCTCCAGCCGCCTTCCAGCTCTCTGCCCTTTTCTTCTGCCTTTTCTTCTGCCTCTCTCCAGTTTTCCTGCTTTGGCTCTACACCTCGGATCGCTGACTCACCCCAGCTCCAGCTTCAGCTATGCCTAAAGGAAATGGACGTGGACGGAAGGGCTCCCGGGCCGCCCCCCGCACCCCGGGGCCCTCTCCGTCCCCCGGGAGGGACGAGTCACCGGCCTCCGTCTCGGTCTCCCCCCCAGCTCTCCTCTTTTTCCACCTCGGATCGCTGCTACGCCTCAGCTTCAACATGCCTCAAGGGAAAGGACGTGGACGGAAGGGCTCCCGGGCCGCCCAGGCACCGCCCCGGGGAGCACAGACCCCGGCCGCCTCGGCAGATTTTTGATCCGCCGGCCTCCCCCCGGGCGGCCCTTCCCGGCGCCTCACCTTCACCACTGCCGACAGCCCCGCGACCTCCACCGACAACCTCCCAGAGACCACCGATCGCAGCGCCGCCCAGTCACAGCCGGGGTCATCACCTCGGACCTCACACCTCAGACCACAGCTCAGCCCAGCCTCGCCTCACGAGGAACCCTCTGCCAGACAACACCGCCGCCGACCATGACGTCCACCGACAACCTCCCAGCGACCACCGATCGCAGCGCCGCCCAGTCACAGCCGGGGACCACCACCTCGGACCTCACACCTCAGACCACAGCCCAGCCCAGCCTCGCCTCACGAGGAACCCTCTGCCAGACAACACCGCCGCCGACCATGCCGTCCACCGACAACCTCCCAGCGAACACCGATCGCAGCGCCGCCCAGTCACAGCCGGGGACCACCACCTCGGACCTCACACCTCAGGCCACAGCCCAGCCCAGCCTCGCCTCACGAGGAACCCTCTGCCAGACAACACCGCCGCCGACCATGCCGTCCACCGACAACCTCCCAGCGAACACCGATCGCAGCGCCGCCCAGTCACAGCCGGGGACCACCACCTCGGACCTCACACCTCAGACCACAGCCCAGCCCAGCCTCGCCTCACGAGGAACCCTCTGCCAGACAACACCGCCGCCGACCTTGCCGTCCACCGACAACCTCCCAGCGAACACCGATCGCAGCGCCGCCCAGTCACAGCCTCGCCGGACCTCCTCACCGGATCCCCCCAAGGAGCGGGCCTCCTCTATTTTTGGCCGCCCGCCCCTTGTCGACGTAGGCCCCGGACACTCCCGCCCACACAGGGAACCCGCACCTCACACCTCTCCGGGCCCCGCCTCGGGCGCCCCACGCCCCCGCCTCGGGCGTGCCTCGAGCCCTCTCCTTACTCTTTGGCGGAGGGCTCCTCGGCCCCCCCTCTACCAACTCTGACACTGCTCCTTATGAGCCCCTCACTATTTATCCTCTGCTCCTCATGAGCCCCTGACTCTTTGCTCCTCGCGAGCCCCCTGCTCCTCATGAGCCCCCTGTATTGCTATGTGCCTCCTCAGCCTGTTTACCTCCTCAGTTACCCTGTTTGTACCTTACTTTGTCATTTATTGTTATTCTCACTGTTTCTCTGTATGTTGCCCGAGGCGTCACAATAAACGCCTCAGTTTTCCCACCTCCGCCTCTGTTCTTCCTTCTCGCGCATCGGTCGTAATGCGAAGCATTTCGTTTGATGCGAGGGGAGGGAGAGCGACTCACCCGGCCCTGAGCGACTCACCCCCCCCTCCTGCCACTGCTCACCTCCCCCCGCCCCTGAGCGACTCACCCCCGCCACTGCTCACCTCCCCCCGGCCCTGAGCGACTCACCCCCTCCTGCCTCTGCTCACTTCCCCCCTTATAAGGCCGCCCGCCGGCCTCCCTCAGGCACTCAGCCTCCAGCCGCCTTCCAGCTCTCTGCCCTTTTCTTCTCCACCCACCCACCCAACTCTCCCTCCTCTACCCTCCCCCCTCTGCGGCGGAGGGCTCCTCGGCCCCCCCTCTACCAACTCTGACACTGCTCCTTATGAGCCCCTCACTATTTATCCTCTGCTCCTCATGAGCCCCTGACTCTTTGCTCCTCGCGAGCCCCCTGCTCCTCATGAGCCCCCTGTATTGCTATGTGCCTCCTCAGCCTGTTTACCTCCTCAGTTACCCTGTTTGTACCTTACTTTGTCATTTATTGTTGTTCACTGTTTCTCTGTATGTTGCCCGAGGCGTCACAATAAACTGCACTACTGCACTAGGTCATTCCACTCCACCCCCACCACAAATCACTACACTGGTCCCACCACACATTATTACACTGCTTCCTCCCACACCAATCCCCCCTCACCCCCATCCACACACCACTACACTGGTCCCACCTCACATTACTGCACTGTTCCCCCCACCCGAACCCACATCCTCTGCACCCCACACACCACTACACTGGTCCCACCTCACACATGAATAGTCTCCCCCCACACCCTAACAACCCACAAACACTCACCCCCCCCCCACACAAACTTACCACCAACACAAAACAATACAAATACATGGTCCCACTTCACATTACTGCACTGGTTCCCCCCACACCCTCACCCCCCAGACACGACTACACTGGTCTCACATCACAGTATTGTACTGGTTCCCGCCACACCGAATCCTAACCCTCACCCCCAAACAAACACCACTACACTGGTCCCACTTCATATTACCGCACTGGTTTCCCCCCAACCAAATCACCAACACACCAACCCCATCCCACCCCAAAGCACTACAACCGGTACCACCTCACTTTACTGCACGGGTCCCTCCCAACCCCCCCACATTCCCCCCCCACCACACACACTACATGGTCCCACCTCACATTACGGCACTGGTTCACCCAATCCCCCAACAACCACTACACTGGTCCACACTCATCATTACTGCACATGGTTCCCACAAATCCCCCGAACAACACCACTACACTGGTCCCACCTCACATTACTGCACTGGTTCCCCCAATCCCCCGCACACACCACTACACTGGTCCCACCTCACATTACTGCACTGGTTCCCCCAATCCCCCGCACACACCACTACACTGGTCCCACCTCACATTACTGCACTGGTTCCCCCAATCCCCCGCACACACCACTACACTGGTCCCACCTCACATTACTGCACTGGTTCCCCCAATCCCCCGCACACACCACTACACTGGTCCACTCACATTAGCAGTGGTTCCCCCAACCCCCGCACACACCACTACACTGGTCCACCTCACATTATGCAGTGGTCCCCCAATCCCCGCACACACCACTACACTGGTCCCCCTCACATTACTGCACTGGTTCCCCCAATCCCCCCGCACACACCACTACATGGTCAACCTTACAATACTGCACTAGTCTCCCCCCCCCTACCCCCCCCTACCACACACACCACCCATCACTTGTCCCACCTCACATCACTCCACTGCTACTGTGCCATCTGGTTCCCTGTGCTGAGTCCACTCCCGTGGAACGCCCACGGCAGTCACGTAAGCGCTACCGAAATAATTAAGGGCGGCGAATTACTTAGACAGCGGACATGTGGGTGTTTCCGGTGAGCGGGCACCTGGGGGGCTGCTCGCGCAGACCACCCCAGATGCGGTGTCGGCTAGGGGACCAGCTTGAATAGCGCCGCCCGTGTGCAGACGACATAGGACTGTCCCAGTTTTCCCGCCAACTGATGTAAACGAATGTGAAGGCCCGCGAAAACATCCGGTGCTCGCCAATTGCAACGGCACTTCAGGTTGTTGTTTCCGGGGCACTGCGCATGTCATGAGTCCTCATAGGACTGATTAGTTGGTTGGTCATTCGCTAGGTGGATTGTATCTAAATATAAATGAGTATGGATGAATATATTTAAATATGCAAATAATATATATCTAAATCTATGATAACAATATAGGTAGATATGTAAAAATGTATATACATATTTATAAATATATATATATATATAAATAAAAATTAATATATATATAAATGTATATAAATAAACCTGAATAATTTTAAATACATATAAATACATGTACATATATAATCATATGTAAATATATAACAATATATATGAATGTATTTAAATACATATAAATATCGATACATATATATAAATAAATCAATATATATTGCAAACCGTGCGTGACTGGCTGTGTCCGACTCAGGCTCCAGACGGCAAGTGAGCATATATGCGTACAACTCCCCCCCCACCCCCCCCACCCTCGCACCGCCCGGTGTCTCGTTAGCGAATAAATCATGTTAGCAAGCCAACATAACCAATGTATGAAACTATTAAACAATATAAATATAGCTGAATATATAAATATAAATAAATATATATGAATGTACATAAATAGACATAATAAATATATTTACATATATAGGAATATGTATAAATATATAGAAATACATAGAAATACATAGAAATATATGAAAATATGCATAGAAATATATAGAAATACATAAAAATACTTATACGTAAATAGAAATACAGCGGAAAGTGTTCGATTTAGAATCTATTGACAACAACATCAATTAATGCCGAGGTCACAAATGCTATTGGTGCCATACGGTGCTCTGGTCTGCAGTGTATATATTCACAAATGGTACGGTAACCGCAAGGCACCTTGGAGTTTGTCTTTAACTTTATGCACGTATTTAATATATAAAAACGTAACTTTCTTAATACTGATCACACAAACATGAATATTGTACCATATTGATATTCATTGATGTCAAACAAAGTGCCGGTATGGTATTGTGGGTTATTTGGGGGCTGCGGCATTGCAACTTAAAAAATCCGCAACACCTTGCAGCGAGCAAAAAACCGTACAGTGAGTACGTCGACCAGACAGTGAGTAACTGACCGTACGGTCGACGTACGGTCTGGCCGATGCAGCGACTTATGGCCACCGCAGGAATGGCGTAACGCATTTGTGACCGAGGCATAATGGCTGAAAAAAACATCACTTCGGCGACAATATATATATTTGTCATCGGTGATATTGTTTCACGATAAATAAATTGTAAAGCCCCAGTCACACCTACCCGGACGAACCCGGATTTTTAGCCGGACCACCCCCGGACAAGTCACCCGGACTGTCCCGGACAGCCCCGGATAAAATTGCTATTTCGGTCGTTTTTGGCCTTGTGGTCACACCTACCCGGATGAGCCACGGACTAGCCCCGGACCAGAGGCCGGATCGCCCCGGACTGAGCCGGACCAACCCCCGGACTACCCGGTGTATCCCCGGACTTGAAGTGGACTTCCTCTGTGGCAATCCATGACTACTCCATGCTCATACGGGTGGTCCGGGTCTTATCCGGGCAGTCCGAGAGTTGTCCGTGGCTATGTCAGGGCTAGTCGGGGCTAGCCAGGGCTAGTCCGGGGCTAGTCCGGGTTAAACCGTGGCCCCGACCGGTACACAGACTACCCCCAGAACAACCCCGGACTACCCGGACCACCCTGGATTACCCTCGGATCATCCCGGATGATGCCGGATCGAGCCCGGATCGCAAAATGCCTCGGACCGCCCCGGATGTTTTAAACATTTCAAAACATCCAGGGCGGACACCGGACGAGGTCGGACCAGCCATGGATCACCAAGGATCACCAAGGACCAGCCACGGATGAGCCACGGATAACGCCAGATCGCCATGGACCACGCCGGATCACGGTCCGGGGCTCGTCCCCTGATCCGGGTAGGTGTGACTGGAGCTTTAGGAACAGTGTTATTTGGCAAATAAAGAGATAGTTTTCTATTTAAAATATGAATTCTACAATTTCACTCCAGACCAGAAATTGTCAGTGGTTTGCTAATTGCCGTTAATATGTCAACCAGCTAGCGGTTGGTTGCCTTTAAAGAGCTCTTGAGCGGGACATAGCTCAGGCTATGTCCACCTGTGAACAGGTGAAGGTGTCGGTCATCCTATTGATCCTGCTCAGTTGACACATTTGCAGTTTGGGCTATTTTCCGTTCCAACCAGTGGTCCACAACTGGTTCATCAAAGGCTGTGGTATGTAATGTCCTGTCTGTGGGAATGTGCATATAAAAGACCCCTTGGTGCTTGTCGGAGAGAATAGCCTATGTAGTGGCAAAGCGTTTCCTCCAAAGAAATATGTCCGAATGACCATATGTTTGATGTCTAACAGCCAATGATTAAAATCAATGCGCTCTAGAGGCATCATTGAAGTTGCATAGTCCGATGGCTTTGAGTTTCTGTCATTTCTGTGATAAATACATTAAATTGATCATTATAAGCTTCTTTAATTTAGGTCTAAGTAACTTTTAGTGTAAATGGCTAACTTTGGAGATATTTGAAGTGACAACATGGCAAATTAATTTTGGCAATCACGCCAAAACTCTGATGCCATAGGGTTATGCAGTAACAGGTTCTATTAAATTGACTCCCCATGCCCTTCTATGTGACAACAAATGCTTATTAACTGTACCAGTATCTAAGATAAATATGTAGAATCAAATCTAGGTGAGTGTTTTGGTTTTGAAAATTTGATGCTTCATCGGACTATGAAACTTTAAAGAAAACAAGCTTTACTTTTTAAAGAGCTACTCACCTGAGTGTCACCCTGTATTCTTAACAACTACATTGCACTCAGACTGGACACCACTCGAGTTCCAACACGGTAAGCTTAGACTGCATGATATGCCAGGTACCATCATACTGAGACTAATGGCTACACTTAGTAGTTCTGTGACGTCACACAGGGAAAGAAACAGGACCATCGCATAATTGATCAAACATAGGCAAGGGGCATCACATTTACTACTAGTGCGGTGGTGAATCGATAGAGCGCAGGCCTCCCGTGTGGGCGATCCGGAGTTCGATTCCCAGTTGAGTAAAACGAATGACTTTCAAAATTGATACTTTTCGCTTCCTAGCTTGGCGCTCGGCATTAAAATAATAGGGCAATGACTGATCAGCTCAGTGTCAGGATAATGTGACTGAGTGGGATATCAGTTCATGGTGTTGGCGGCCTAATTTCCCAGTGGGTCAGCACTATAAAGTCATCATGAGTGCGCAGTATCACAAGTTGGGGCCCATTATGGTATGACCATATATATTGCTAGGACGTAAAACTCAAACATTCAACCCAATTGTGGTGGTTTGCGTTACCTTGCTGATAGTCAAGTATATTTGTGGATAAGTTAATTTGTTATATCCCTTGCTACCTCTGCTTTCGAAGACTAAAGCTAATAAAAGGGTTGGCCTAAATGGGCTGAAAGCCATTTGTTTGCCACGCTCTGACCCCTCAGGCAGGGAGCCACATAGACAGGTGGGCGTGGATAGGGTGGTGATATTAGGGAGCCTAGGTGGTGTAGTGGTTAGCACACACAAGATGTGGGGTCGGTTCCTGCTCTAGGCGTAATATTTTTCATTTTCATCACCCCCATGATATATTTGTCGCTACCTAACCTGGCATTTGGCATTACTAGGATAGGGCAAGGATTCGAGAATGAGCCAAAATCAATTGTCAATTTATAGCAATTTCCTCATCTTAAAGGTGCATAATCCGAAGAAAACATCAAATTTTCCAAACCAAAACAATTATCTAGATATAATTCTACATATCTAACTTAGATGCTGGTGCACTTATTAAAACATGTGTCATCACATAGAAGAGAATACAGATGCAATTTAATAGACCCTGTTACTGCAGAGGGCTATGGTGTCTAAGTTTTGGTATGCTTGCCAAAATCAATTTACTATCTTTGTGCTTCAAATATCTCAAAGATAACCATTTAAAATAAAAGTTACTTCAAACTAAAGTAAGGTAGATTATAGCGATCAAGCTAATATCTCAGAAAATGACCTAAACTCAAGACCACCAGACTATACAACCTTAATTGAATATATTAATAACATTAAGATATTTTAATTTTTTTTTAAACTAGTCCAAAGGTAGCCGGGGCCCATTGGAGGCTGTGCTACTGTGCTTGGTTAGTTTATGTCTGTTTTCTTGTGTAGCGATGTGACCAGATGGGGTGGCCCAATGAGTTGAGCGTCCGTCCCCTGTTTTGAGAGATCAGCAGATCCGAAGACATGAATTTGTGGGTTTGAACCCTGGTTGAGTCAAACCAATGACTTAAAAATGTATACTTGTCGCTTTCCAGCCTGGCGATTGGCATTACTAGGATAGGGCAAGGACTGGTTCACTCAGGGTCATGATAATGTGACTGAGTGGGATATCGGGTCATGGTGCTGGTGGCCTGATTTACCAGTGGGGCAGCACTATGAAGTCACCATGAGTGTGCACTGTCACAAGTCGGTACCCGTCCTGATATGACCTTAGATGTTGCTAGGACGTACAACAACAAACAAACGCCCGATGCAAAGTGAGCGATGATTTGTTTGTCCCGCGGGGCCCGCCCGCTAGACCCGCTGCGCATGACCGTCCTGTTGCGCCCTTCCCACAACGCTCCGCGCACTGTCACGTGGCCGGAGCCGAGTAACCAGAGCTTCCCACGGGCTCAGTTCGCGCTGTCACCACCAGGGGGACCTGGCGTAACATGAGCGCGACGTACTTAGCCAGCGCCTTGGCGACGCTGACTCTGGTTAAAGTGGGTGTTTACCGCATATCGCCGGCGTGACGTCACCAGGAGACGTTGTTATGGTGATATGAGGTGACGTCAGAGGAGAGTGGTTGGTTGTTGGAGTTTTACGTCCTGGCAACATTCTAAGGTCATATTAGGATTGGTACCGATTTGTGACAGTTCACACTCATGGTGACTTTATACTTAGTAGTTATAGTGCTGGGAAATAAGGCCCTGCTCCTGCTCAGTTGACACATTTGCAGTTTGGGTTATTTTCCATTCCAATGAGTGGTCCACAACTGGTTCATCAAATTCTGTGGTATGTGCTGTCCTGTCTGTGGGAAAGTGCATATAAAAGATCCCTTGCTGCTTATCGGAAAGAGTTGCCTATGTGGCGGCAGCGGGTTTCCTCCAAAGAAATATGTCAGAATGACCATATGTTTGACATCCAATAGCCGATGATATAAAAAATCGATGCGCTCTAGAGCCGTCGTTAAATAAAGCAAACTTTCCTTTTTTGATACTTCTATCATAGGGCGCGTAATCGATTAATCGACTCTGGTCACCCGAGCCACTTTTTGGCGCATGCGCACATCATGCAGACTCGGGTCGAATAATCGAATAAGCTTCTCCACGCTCGGGTAACAAAAATGGTGGCCCTTTTATTTGTTTTTTTAGTAGCCTATATGATTTAAGTATTTTTATGATGGCATAGTTTTGTGATAACTCCATTTCATTAATCTATGTTTTTACCAAAAAAAAAGATGCATGACTGGTACCGGTGGCTGTTATCCTGCAGGCCGGTACCAGCGCAAATGTGACGTGATCGCTCCTTGCAAACCCCAGCCAAGAGGTGGGTTACTGGGGTCGGGTAGTTTTGCACACGGCACGTGTATTTCTCGACTCCACTCGCGGTGTTCGATTTGAAATTCTGACGACTCGGGTGACCAGAGTCACCCGGGTCGTGTTAATCGATTACGGCCATGTTGAGCACTGGAAGAATCCAGGATGGGAAGTATGTATCACCACACCTAGATCAAACTACTGATTGAGTGGGATGTTGGGTCATGGTACCGGTGGCCTAGTCTCCCAATGGGGCAACACTATAAAGTCACCATGAGTGCACACTGTCACAAATCGGTAGCTGTTGTGATATTACCTTAGATGTTGCTAGGACGTAAAAGTCCAACAACCAACAAACAAAACCAAAAGCGGACAAGTAATATGCGTGTACACATGTGCACTGATAGTTGGTGGTGGTCACTGGTCCACACATGGTCGCTACTTCTCCACTCAGGTTTGTGTCAGCACTGGAAATTCACACACCTTCCAGCTGGCGGGCCTTCCTCGAACTACATTCCCATCGCATTTGGTTGTCTGCTATTATTCTCTCTGTATATATGTCGTCTGCTGTTATTTAATCTCTCCGTCTCTTTCTATATATAATATATACATGATATCCCACTCAGTCACATTATCCTGACACTGAGTCAACCAGTCCTTGCCCTATCCTAATAATGCCGAGCGCTGACGTGTGTTGCTGTTTGGTGTTATTTGTTGCCGTTTGTTGTTATTTGTTTATCTGTGTTCTTTATTGTTGGTGGTTATTTTTTATTTGTTTGTTGTTGGGGGGTTATTTGTTTGCTGTTATTTGTTTGTTCTTTATTGTTGTTTTTGTTTTTATTGCTGTCCAGGGCAGATACATTTACACATAATGGGTTCGAGCGGATAGCGATTTTAGGTCATGCAGGAAAGAGAAAGGTGGCATTACAAAGGTTACAAGGCATAGGAGGTATTCGACTGGGCCTTTCTATACGCATATCAAAATATTTCTTCACAAATTCCTATTTGACTGGGACCAGAAGTGGGTTTCTATACGTATGAATCGAATGTGTCTTGTGGCTCCAGCCATAAGGCCACATGGTGTATTTCAAGATGGCTGATATGGAAAGGTTGAAAGACTCAGTAGCTTCAGCCAATCAGAGCTGTTCTTTTCGATTGCAAATGGCTGTCCCCCATAAGAGGGCAGTCATTTGCAATACAAAAGAACAGCTCTGATTGGTTCTTTTCGATTGCAAATGGCCACCTCCATACAGGGCAGCCATATGCAATGGAAGAGAACAGCTCTGATTGGCTGAATCTACTGAAGCCATTTGACTGGTCCTCTTTGCATTAGAAAACCAAGTTCACTGCGCAGGTGGGCGGAGCCTAAATTTTGTGGATGGAAAGTTCCCAGTCGAAAACGTCCATTTGTAAAAATATACGGATTTTCGGTTCGGAATTATATATTGGCAGAGAGCATTATTATCCTCGGGCGACGGAGTGGGGACCAAGGTTATGTAATAGAAAAGCAATGGGTGCCCCACTTGCTGTGTGACATATTAGGCTATGTGAAATATATGTTAATACATAGTGCTCGAGAGTATGACGAGATGTTCCTATATAAGAGACAGTTAATGTTTGGTGAAATGTTCCCTCTATGCACCAGTAAGGGTGCAAGTGGAGGAGAAGGACATTTATATATTTATTGTAACTGTCTGCAACTACCTGTTACCACAGGGCCGATGGGCAAGCACACCAGCCACACTGCATACATTATGGACACCACCTACAGCTGGGTTGAGTGATAGCTGCCCATATGGGGGGCGTCACCTCCCAGGCTGTGGAGGCTGCCTGATTGGCTGGCTGTGGAAGGCCAGTCACCTGCACCCCTTTGCCCCACCTGACCACACTAGCCTCATTTTGATATTGATTATTCTAGACACTCTGATCTATATGCTGCTACAGGCACTACTAGACAAGTTCTGGATGGACTCTTGAAGTGAACACACTCTTCTCTTGGCCAGGAACACAGACACTCTGTCTGATGCTCCACCTTTCATATACAAATTGAGCTGTGTGCAACAACCATGGGACTCCGGTTCAATGGGCTGTAGGCACTGATTCTTATACATACTAACTAGAGTAATGAGGCTCTGTAAGGACAGAAGGTAAGGGGTCAGGGTGATAGGTCACTAGTAGGTGAACAGGAGTTGATGCCAATAAAGCACAACTTCTTCACTGTCAATCTTGTGTGACTTGTCTTCCCTTTCTTCCTTATGAGAGATACAGTAGAAATATTACAGAGAAGAATTTTGGAGAGGGGCATCAGGTGTGAACTGACAGACCGTCGTCAGAACGCACATGGGAAGAGTTTGTGGTATATCTGGGGCTCTGACGGCCAGGCATCCAGAAATATTACACATTGTCAAAGCACTTCAACTTCACCATTAGTCAAAGTAATGTCTGCTATTTTGCTCGGGCAACCCTATTGAAGCGAATTACTTTCTTTACAGCGATTCTCTCTGATTAGTTATCCTTGAGTCTAAGCATGAGTTAGTTCGTTTTTATTCAGAAAGCCTATCCAACTGTAGAAGTATAATAAAATCAGAATACCCAGTGGTTTTTATTTCACTGTTTCCTAACGCTCTGTGCATAATTGTATAAGTTTATTTATTTGTTTGTTGTTGGTTTCCATCCTAGCAACATCTAAGATCATATCAGGATGGGCACTGACTTGTGACAGTGCGCACTCATGAACCAACCAGTCCTTGCCCTATCCTAATAATGCTGAGCACCTGGCTAGGAAGTGACAAGTGTACATTTTTAAGTGAATGGTTTGACTCGACCAGGGTTCGAACCCATGAACCCATGGGTTTGGATCCCCCAATCTCCCAAAACAGGAGACGGACGCTCAACTCATTCGCGTCTGGTTCTTGTATAAGTACACAACAGACATCAAGATGCATGAAAAGAACCGATTAACCCCGGATACTGAGGAACTATGCAGGGTAAGGGGACCAACTCACTAAGAGCTCAAATCCATCATTTTCATGGATCATTTTCTTATTTTGAGGAATGTTAGTGTCGTGGAGTTGATGAAAATGGGAAATATTTCGCCTAGAGCGGGACTCGAACCTATATCTCTTTGCATTCCGGGCCAGTGTGCTAACCATTAATCCACCTTGGCTCCCTGATGTTACCACACTACCCACGCATACCTGTCTATGTGGTTCCTTGCCTGAGAGGTCAGTGCAGACCACTACATTAGTATAATATAAAAGTAATAACATACATGCAGAAAAATGCAGAAAAATAATATACAAAGAAAAATAATTTGTTTAAACAGGTTTAATGGTGCCAACATATATTTTAGAAATTAAAATAGTTACATTGATATATTTACAAGGTACGTCGCTTAGTTGGTGTTATACACAAAAGCGAAGTCCCACAAACAAGCTCACAATGACGTGTGGAATGTAGGGCTTGACAGGGCGCGGTGGCCTAATCGGTAGAGCGCGGACCTCGCGTGCGGAAGGTCGGGAGTTCGGTTTCCGGTCGAGTCAAACCAGTGACACGTCAGACATTGCATATTGAGTTGCTAACTCCATGAATGGCAGATTCGGTGTTCTGTTCCCGCCCACCAGAACGCTATTTATTCTTAATTCAGGAAGCACCGAACGTCGGCTGATGTATGTCGGCCAGTAACGACGTCACTTCCTGTCCCCTAATGACCATGTTCACTCAAATGGAGCTTGCACTTTGGATGGAATATGGTCAATCATATTCAGCGGACGGCCAAGAGAAGAAGAGAAAAAGGTCACAGGAAGCGGAAATGAAAACAGAATGAGAGATGATTGTAATTCTATTTCCGGTAGATGCTAAATGGACGTGATATATTGAAATCCGAGATGAGTTAGATAAATGCATTTAGCGACATTATAATCATCATCATCATCATGCTGTCGGTTGCGACAAAGACTGCTTTCGTTACTTGACTGCCGCTCTCCATTTAGCTCTCTGCTGTGAGAGTGATGTCTATGAGTCTGTCTTAATGTCTCTCAGCTTCAAGTTTCTCTTGATGGTATCCTTGAACCGGAGACAAGGACGCCCTCTCTTTCTGTAACCAGAAGACAGTTGAGAGTAGAGGATCTGCTTTGGTAGTCTGTCTGATGACATCCTCATGAGGTGTCCAGTCCACCGGAGATTCTTTTTGATCAGAAGATCTTCCATAGAGGGCAGCCCTGTCCATTCGAGTATTTCCTTATTTGTCACTTTGTCCTTCCAGGTTAGCCTCATGATCGAACGCAGATGTCGCATCATGAAGGCATGCAGCTTTTTCACCTGTTGTCTGTACACCGTCCAGGCCTCAGCTCCGCATAGTAGGGTGGATAGCACGATTGGACAAGCTATATAAGAGCTATATATAATAATAATAGAGCTATATAAAATATTACATAATATATGCATCAATCAACCACTCTATTAATCTTTACCCTTACTCACAAAGGCTGCTCTGGTTGGTTGTTGTAGTTTTACGTCCTGGCAACATCTAAGGTCATATCAGGATGGGTACCAACTTGTGACAGTGTGCACTCTTAGCAACTTTATAGTGCTGCCCCACTAAGAGACCAGGCCACCAGCACCATGACATGATGTTGCGCTCAGTCATATTATCCTGACACTGAGCCAGCCAGTCCTCGCCCTATCCTAATAATGCCGAGCGCCTGGCTAGGGAGCGACAAGTATCAATTTTCAAGTCATTGGTCATTTAGTATAGTAATTCTGTGACGTCACAGAGGGAAGGGAAAGGTGGAATTACATAAGTTATTGGGCAATGTCAAAGGGCATCAACTTTACTATTAACGATAGTCCGGTTTGCACTATTTTGCCCGGGGACTTCTATTGCACTGAACGCCTTCTTAACACCACATCTTTATAGTTAATGACACTTCAGTATGTGCATTATTTCAATTCTATTTAATAGAGACTAGAACATAATCGAACGGTGTAAATATTCCCTGTTCCATCTCACTCTGACAGCTGTGGAGGGGCTGACTCATCCTAAAGCTAGGATTCCTTACACCCGGTATGCGGCATGTGGCATGCGGCATGTGGTATGCGGTATGCAAACGGTTTGGGTCCTTTCACCCAAACCCACACACATAGTGTCAGGTTTCTCTAACACTGTTGTCTATGGGCATTCGCATTCGCATGCCGCACCGATCGCTACATGGACCGATTCAGTATTCGCATGCCGCATGCCGCATACCGTGTGTAAGGAATGTAGCCCATAGGCTTCAAGGCGTTTCGATTTTTTGTCGCATTCGCATACCGCATACCGCGTGTAAGGAATGCGCCCTTAAGGCTGTTTATCCATAGACTGTTCCCTGGTTGTAAGTTCCCTTGTTCCGTGTTCCTTGTAACCGTGTGACCGTGTGACCTTGTGATGGACCACACAGACATTGAACCTGTGTTTTCCTTGTTGGCTGTTTCCATAGGTTGGACCCAGGGACCGTATGGCCTCGTGCAGGGAACATAGAGAATGAACATGTTTAATCTGGGAATCACATTACACCAGGAAACCATTCTTTGAGCAGTCTACCAGCATTTATTTTATCCCTCGAATCTTGGGACATTATTTATCCGACAACTTCGGAAATCCGATATTGGTGTGTTGGGAACACAGTAATCTAGATTAATGAGGGTTGACTGTACTTGTTCTGACACGGTGGTGCCACTTGCACATGGAAGTCTTGCACCAACCGGATGTAACAGGCACCAATCACGTGACATGTGACACCATGATGCGTCAACAGCGGTCAACTGCCCCTCGCTGCGCAGCCATGATGCACTGACTCTGCGCCTAGAATGTCACAGTTAAAGTATGGGGTAACCAAAAAAGTTTGTTTTATTTAACGACGCCTCTAGAGCGCATTGATTTTCATCGGCCATTGGATGTCAAATATATGGTTATTCTGACGTATTTCATTGGACTTGGAGGAAACCTGCTGCCGCCACATAGGCTCCTCTTTCCGATAAGCAGCAAAGGGTCTTTTATATGCACTTTCCCACAGACAGGAGAGCACATACCACAGCGTTTGATGAACCAGTTGTGGACCACTGGTTGGACACAGTTAAAAACCTGGATCTCAGACCGGAAGCGGTGACCGAATCGGTAGAGCGCAGGTTTCCTGTGCGGTAGATCAGAAGTTTGACTCCGGGTTGACTCAAACCAATGACTTACAACAGTGATTCGAATTAGTTGCTTCCTAATTTACGGCTCGGCATTAATAGGATAGAAAAGGGACGGTTAGCTCAGCGTCTGGATTATGTGAGCGAGTGACTTGGAGGTTTTACGCCATGTCGGCACATATATGGCCATATTCATGGTGACAGGATAATGTGACTGAGTTTGATATCAGGTCATGGTGCTGGCAGCCTCATTTCAAATTGGGGCAGCACTATAAGGGCACCATGAGTGTGCACGGTCAGGACCCGTCCTGATATGACCTTAGATGTTGTCAGGACTTAAAACTCCAACAACCAACTAAGTGGGATATCAGTAACAGGACCAATCAGCAAATTGTCAATCAAAACCTTCGCTGTCGCCAAACCCTTATCTTGGGCAGGTGTCTCATTTCTGGAGGTCACGCAGTGCTACCTCCATTGTAGATGTTTATAGCCCCCTTTTAATATTTATAAACATTGTGTATGCGCACGCCGCTTGGGTGCATAACGAAGGCACACTGCCATTGAGTTTGCAGGTACGCGCAGTGCAACACTTTTATTTCATTCAAAATTAATAGAAATGCAGAACCCTAACCTTATAATAGGTACTCCAAAGTGGGTGTATCCGGTGTCCGCAGCTTGAAATTTGACATATTTTAACCCTTTTTAAAACACTTCAATCTCCACTATTTCTGCTTCGTTTGAAATAAAATTATATGAAATTAAACCTTCTTCTTTTGTCTTTTAGGGTATCTGATTTTTAGTTAGCATTATGAAATAAATTAGAGTCAATGGAAACTTGTTTGGGGGTACCATCGGCAGCTCTGTGCATGCTCGCCGAGTTTGTTTTCATCCAATCTGAGCTACTCCCTTCCCTAAAATTGATACCTTGGTGAGCACAGTGACCTGAGCTAAAAATAACCACCAATGAAAGACAGAGAAGAAACTAGGCTTCATTAACATATCAAGCATGGCTGTTTTTAAGTGGGAAATTTGATTGAACTGAAAGAGTGAAAACATTAAGACATCAATCCTCCTTGAAAATTGATCAGGATCATGCTGAAAATTATATCATCAGAAAGCTCAAGTCTTCCTCTATCTAACCAAAACAATATTGGGTTGAGATTTATATCATGCTCAACAAGGTTGGTGTGAGAAGTGATTGCTGCAAGAATGTGTCTATTGTCAGCTTGCGATGCCTAAAAGTGAATTTTGTCTTTCTTTCTCTGATCAGTTAGAAAATTATGTCATCATGTAGAGCTTTAAATTCTGGTTATTTTTGGTATAAAGGTTGCAGTGATAGGAAAATTAGAACGGGAGTTATGCTATTTTTCTTAATTTTACTGAATTTATTATTGGTGGTTGCTGGAAATTAAAGAATTTAGCAAGTTTGATATGAAATTTCAGAAAGAATACTAACAGTGATGGTCGTTACACAAATTGAGCTTCTTATTTGTACTATAGAGAATGAGATTCTTTAATATTGGGCAGATAATATGCAAAATAGCTTCCAGGTGGGACCCTAAAAACCAAGATTTGGCTAATTTGGAAATGTGCACAAAACAGGGTAAACAAATCAATCTTTAAACACTCATAACTTTACAGCTAGTCAATCGATCTAAATAATTTGTATATCATTGAGATCCGATTTAAAAGATCTGTACAGATATATAACTTGTAATACTGACCTGTTGAAAACAAAAATCACTTTGGAGTGCCTACTTATAAATTTAATATAATTTATTCCTTCAATATGTTTTTTTATATGTGTTCTAAGCGGTTTGTGTCTAGGGGTGGTGTGCTTTTAGAGATATTTCACTTTTTCTGTATGAAGATTGCTCACGGTCATTGACAATGCATTGCGTTTGTCGGCATGCGTACTGCAAAATGTATATTTTATTCAAAATTAATAGAAATGCAGAACCTTAACCTTATAAAATTAATATAATCTATTCGTTCAATATGTTTTTTCTATATGTGTTCAAAGCGGTTTGTGTCTAGGTGGTGTCGTTTTAGAGGTATTTCACTTTTTCTGTATGAAGATTGTTCATTGTTGGGTTGTTTGTTTGTTGTTGTTTTACGTGCTAGCAACATCTAAGGTCATATCAGGGCCCGTATGCAGGAGCCGGTGGTAGCGGAGTTTGGTGGTACAGCCTATTACCGGGTACCTATCGCCGACTTCGGGAACTGTGTCAAGTGCTATGCGGGAGCGCGTACCACTTTGATTATAGCTACCCGTGAAGTTATTTATAGATTTGGGAAATCCCTCTGCATCTGTACCCATATATTAGGCTTAAATCTATTCAATGCGACCATATTTAACAGAATTACATACGCAATAAGTGACATTTTATCAATTTAACCCTAAATTCGAACCCTCCTTAAGGCTACTGCCGCATTGGCGGCGATATTAATAGTTATATTTTCGAATCGACGAACGTAAAGTAAACAAATCGCCGCAACCGCCGCATCGACCTCCCTTTCCATACTGGCGGCGGCGGCGGTTTGTTTACTGTACGTTCGTCGATGTATGACAATTATACTAGTCTATTATCTCCTAGCATTAATAATAAAAACAATATTATAGCATAGTAATGTATAAACATAATTTAAGAACATTAATATGTGCCATACATAAATAAAATGTGTGATTGTATGTGAATAAGAAAACTACTACTACACCGGATCAAAGATGCACCTTGTTTGCCGTGGGGTGGCGCCACTGCATGGTTATTTCAGAAATTCCTATATGAAAGTGTTCAGTGGCACATCTTGCCCTATATTGTCTTTGATATTATCCACATTGGATGAAAGTGGTCTCCGGCAAAAAAAGCGCAAATGCGGATATTCTCCCATTGGTGATATTCTCGCATTATCAGGGTATCACGGAAAAATACCGGAAGTCAGGGCCTGTATGCAGGACTCGGTGGTAGCGGTATTTCGTGATACCGCGTATCCCCGTATAGCTACCGCCGAGCTCGGGAACTGTGTCAAGTGGTAAGCGGGAGCGCGTACCACTTTCATTATAGCTACCCGTGAATTTATTTATAGATTTGGGAAATCCCTGTGCATCAGTACCCGTATATTAGGCTTAAATCTATTCAATGCTGTCATATTTAACAGAATTACATACGCAATAAGTGACATTTTATCAATTTAACCCTAAATTCGAACCCTCCTTAAGGCTACCGCCACATTAGCGGCGATATTAATAGTTATATTTTCGAATCGACGAGCGTAAAGTAAACAAATCGCCGCAACCGCCGCATCGACCTCCCTTGCCATACTGGCGGTGGCGGCGGTTTGTTTACTGTACGTTCGTCGATTCGAAAATATAACTATTAATATCGCCGCTAATGCTGCGGTAGCCTTAAGGAGGGTTCGAATTTAGGGTTAAATTGATAAAATGTCACTTATTGCGTATGTAATTCTGTTAAATATGACACCATTGAATAGATTTGGGCCTAATGCACTCGCTATACCACCTATCTACCAGGGCCTATATGCAGGAGTCGGTGGTAGCGGGTTTTGGTGTTACAGCCTATTACCGGGTAGCTATCGCCGACGTCGCGAACTGTGTCAAGTGCTAGGCAGGAGTGCGTAACACTTTGATTATAGCTACCCGTGAATTTATTTATAGATTTGGGAAATCCCTCTGCATCTGTACCCGTATATTAGGCTTAAATCTATTCAATGCTGTCATATTTAACAGACTTACATACGCAATAAGTGCCATTTTATCAATTTAACCCTAAATTCGAACCCTCCTTAAGGCTACTGCCACATTAGCGGCGATATTAATAGTTATATTTTCGAATCGACGAACGTAAAGTAAACAAATCGCCGCAACGACCTCCCTTGCCATACTGGCGGTGGCGGCGGTTTGTTTACTGTACGTTCGTCGATTCGAAAATATAACTATTAATATCGCCGCTAATGCTTCGGTAGCCTTAAGGAGGGTTCGAATTTAGGGTTAAATTGATAAAATGTCACTTATTGCGTATGTAATTCTGTTAAATATGACACCATTGGATAGATTTGGGCCTAATGCACTCGCTATACCACCTATCTACCAGGGGTAGCATACCACCGTTTACGGGTTTGGTGTTAGGCCTATCACCCACTCGCGCATCCAACTTTTCGCCGCTACCCGGGAAATTCCCGGGTACCACCGTTTCGGCTCACTATCACCGAATACCACCGACTCCTGCATATAGGCCCAGGTCTCAACTAGCCTTGTTGTGATTGTATCATCGCCCTTATCTAACAGTTTCTTGCTTAGGTTGTATGTTCTAACTACATCTAAGGTCATATAAGAATGGGATTCGAACCACCCAACTGTTGTCGTATACATCCCATCTTTTGGAATTTTGTTTAAAGTTAATCGGTGAATATAAGAAATCCCGGAAATCCGCACAACCGTGGAGGTCTTTCATCTCTGATGGATTAATGTGAGATGTTGCTAGGACGTAAAACAACAACAAACAACAGATTACCGTGACGGCTGCGATAATTCACATTCGCTGCCCTGCATCCAGTTCCGACGTTGAGCGGTGTGTCCCTGCATCTATCATCGCCCACTTACTCACCGAACATGACAGCGGTTCTAATCATAATGTGGGAAGGAGACTGACAATAGACCCTTTTCCCCAAAGTCCATGCTGCACACTGAGCTACAACCGACACATTGAGCTGCTAGATTGTCAGTACGATCAGTGGGTGTGCTAATAGTGGAACTCATCTATAATACCTTTTCAATAGAGCAGGCTACACAACGAGTTGGTAACGACATTAGTTCTTGCCACTGCCATCAGTGGGCGTGTTGATGGTGAAACTCTTTAATAAGACCCTTTACACACATCAGGCTACACAGTGAGCACCTATACACAACAGTTAGTTCCTGCCACTGTCGTCAGAGGGCAGGGTGGTGGTGGAAATACTCCTTCAGACCTTTTCCCCAGAGTAGACTGCTAAGGAAATCCCCCATAAAGCTAAGATTCCTTATACGCGGTATACGGCATGCGAATCCGAATAAAAATCGAAAAGCATCTAATGAATAGTGGTGCTTCCATATGTCCGAATGCGAATGCGAATGCGAATGCGGCAAATGGATCGACCCATGGACCGATCGGTGCGGCATGCGAATGCGAATACTGTTGCGTTTGCCATAAAAAACAATACTGTTCCTTCACAAATTTGGAGGAAAAACCCCAACAAATGTTGGGGGTTGGCATATATCAACGCCGCAGATATCTATGCCGCATATACAACATTCAGTGATTTTCAAAAATAGTTTTGAGCTTGATTTAATGGATTTCATCTGCTAGTATGTTGAATTTGAGATAAAATGAAACTTCATTTGTGAAAATCGCTCAAATAGTAATATTAAGGAAGATATGGACTTTTTAAAGTTGTTACTGTAAAGATCAAACCAAATCGCTGCATGCCGCATGCAGCATGCCACATGCCGCATGCCGCATGGGTATGGAATCAACCAAATCGCACCTGGCATGCCGCAGCCGCATTCACATTCGCATTCGAATGCCGCATACCGCGTATAAGGAATCTTAGCTTTAGACCTTTCCCTCAGTTAGTTAGGCTTGCTTGTTTAAAGGCCCCCCAACACAACAAGTAAACGTCGGCTATTGGGGGTTGTTCATGATGGTCTACCAACATGGATAATTTACATGCGTACGAGGAGCCCTACCCTCCCTCCCCTACCCACACCCACGCCCACCCCCTACCTCCTCCCTACACCCCTCCAACCCTACGGTGGCGCCATCTGAACTGAACCCCCACCAACTAAAAACCCTGCCGGAGACAGCCAAAACTACCACACGAGACTCTGACGTCACGATCTCGCCTCGCGAGACCCACGCCCTGCCTGACCTACATACGACCTATATAACTGAGCAGCTCACTGCTCCTGCCACTACCAACCAGGCAGTCAGACGACCAAGACCATGCCACCAACTCAGGTCTACACTCAGCCGCCCGGCTCGCCCTACACACAGCCAACCGGCTTGTACTCCAACAGACCACGGACAACACGACGGCACGACCGACCTACCGCCCAGCTCAGCTCACCACTATACACAGCCAACCGGCATGTCCTCCAAAAGACCACGGACAACACGACGGCACGACCGGCCTACCGCCCAGCTCAACTCACCACCACAGAGAACCAACCCACCAGCCACGGCCTACACGACGGTCCGAACGGACTGCCACTACAGCTCCCCCCGTCGGCTCATAACCGCGCCACACGCCGTGACCGGACTGCCTCTCCCTGCCATCACACGGACGACGCACGACCCAGCCTCACACAACAGCCTCCCCACCACACGGCACAACCGCCCCAACACACGATGCCAGATAATCGCCTCAGAAGTCCCCCGCCGCCCCTGCATCCTGAGGAGAGGTGGCCGCCTCAGAACTTCACGACGACCCTGCATACTTAAGACCACGGCACCAGACACACCTTTTCCGGACAGAGAGGCCCAAGCAGGTCCTCCCACCACACAACGCCATCCACCTACACAGGCCCTCCTCTATTTGGTGAGGGCCTGAGTCGAACAACCACAACATCCCTCACAACCCCACAGGAGCCGCCGGGCATCGCTCCGACCTCCCTCTACACCGGCATCCCCAACACTGCCTCTCCCTGCCATCACACGGACGACGCACGACCCAGCCTCACACAACAGCCTCCCCACCACACGGCACAACCGCCCCAACACACGATGCCAGATAATCGCCTCAGAAGTCCCCCGCCGCCCCTGCATCCTGAGGAGAGGTGGCCGCCTCAGAACTTCACGACGACCCTGCATACTTAAGACCACGGCACCAGACACACCTTTTCCGGACAGAGGAGGCACCAAGCAGGTCCTCCCACCACACAAGCGGCCATCTCACCTACACAGGCCCTCCTCTATTTGGTTGAGGGCCTGAGTCGAACAACCACAACATCCCTCAACAACCCCACAGGAGCCGCCGGGCATCGCTCCGATCCTCCCCTCTACACCGGCATCCCCAACGCGCATCCCTCGACGAGTTCCAGCAGCTAGGAAACTGGCGATCTTCAGCAGTCTACACCTATCTCCCGAGGGCGGCCTTCCCCTCAGCGACACAGGCCCTCCTAACATTTGGTTGAGGGCGTGAGTCGAACTTTACCTTAAACTGCATTGATCTGACATTACTTACTTGCTTTTTACATGACTTTGATCAATAAAATTCCATAACATGGGCTCCTCATTCGCGTGTTTAATTGTTCATGATGGTCTACCAACATGGATAATTTACACGCGTACGAGGAGCCCTACCCTCCCTCCCCTACCCACACCCACGCCCACCCCCTACCTCCTCCCTACACCCCTCCAACCCTACGGTGGCGCCATCTGAACTGAACCCCACCAACTAAAAACCCTGCCGGAGACAGCCAAAACTACCACACGAGACTCTGACGTCACGATCTCGCCTCGCGAGATCCACGCCCTGCCTGACCTACTTACGACCTATATAACTGAGCAGCTCACTGCTCTTGCCACTACCAACCAGGCAGTCAGACGACCAAGACCACGCCACCAACTCAGCCGCCCACCCAACCCATCAAACGAACAGTCAAACGCAAGGGTTGAGGGCCTGAGTCGAACTTTACCTTAAACCGCATTGATCTGACATTACTTACTTGCTTTTTACATGACTTTGATCAATAAAATTCCATAACATGGGCTCCTCGTTCGCGTGTTTAATTATACACTGGTTAAACACATTTTCCTCAGAGCATATGCTCAGGGTTCTTTCCTCTGCCTTCAGAGGGCCGGCACCGGGCGCGGTGGACGAATCGGTAGAACGCGGGCCTAGCATGGGGAAGGTCGGAAGTTTGGTTCCCAGTCAAGTCAAACCGATGACTTATAAAATTGATACGTGTCGCTTCCTAGCATCGCGCTTGGCATTAATAGGATAGGCCAAAGACTAGTTTGCTCAGTGTCACGATAACGTGATAAGGGGTCATGGTGTTGGTAGCTTGATTTCCCAGTGGGGCAGCACTATAAAGTCGCCATGAGTGCGCACTGTCACAAGTCAGTACCCATCCTGATAAGACCTTAGATGTTGTGAAGGACATAAAATTCCAACAATCAACCAATCAGCGGGTGGGGTGGTGATGGAAATCGTTTATTGTTCACGCCAAACGCAGGCTCTATCCGCCCATCCGTGATGGCGGTTCACAGCGGTCACGTGACTTGATGTGGCGTAATGGCAGTAACGGATGTTGTTAGGCCAAGCTTCACCACTCCAATATACTGCGACTAGCATTGCATTAACTGATGAGTAGCCTGCCGGCAACAGCACACCTTCCCAGAGAGACACCATGCTCGGTGGCGTAATCGGTAGAGCGCAGGCCTCGCGTGCGGAAGTGTCGGGAATTCCGTTCCCGGTCGAGTGAAGTGAGCAGTGAGGTGTAGGATGTGGGGCGTGGGCTGTGGAGTATCTAGATAAAAGATTCACCCAGTACTTGTAGTACACGGGTGAACGACAACGTAGTCTAAATACGGGCGAAAATAGCTGTAGTATGGAACAGGAAGTAGAATGCCTGGCACCAGTGTCAAATGGTTACTTATATCGACACAGAGTTGGTGAAATGGGAGAGAATGCAAAAATACAAGATGGCGGCCATAGAACGCCATCGATTTCACTTTTAAAGTCTATTAAACTGCAATATTTTATTACATTTTTCAATTCAAAGGTAGCAGGGAAATATAAAAACATATATATAGAATAAATATTGCTTCTTAAATTAAAACATTATTCACTCAATTAATTTCCTCAGCATGTCAAAATTCTTCGCCAGCTTTTCTAATGGGTTGGTTTTCACCCCTGTATTGTCAGTATGCGGTGAATCTTTTATCTATAGAGTATGGAAAGGAAAGTTTGTTTTATTTAACGATGCCTCTAGAGCGCATTGGTTTTTACCATCAGCTATTAGACGTCAAACATATTGTCATTGTGACATATTTCTTTGGAAGAAACCTGCTCCCGCCACATAGGCTACTCTTTCCGATAAGCAGCAAGGGGTCTTTTATTGGTGTAGAGTATGGGGTGTAGGGTGTAAAGTGTGGGGTGTAGGGTGTGTGAGGTGTACGATGTAGTGTGTAAGGTGCGTAGGGAATGTGGGGTGTAGCATGTAGGGTGTAGTGTAGGGCGTAGAGTGTAGGGCGTATAGTGTAGGGCGTGTCGGGTGTAAGTTGTAGGATGTAAGGTATAGAGTGTAGGGTGTAGACCATAGCATAGGGGATGTACAGTGTAGGGAGGGGGCTCAGTAGTTGAATTAACGTCTTTGATTATCTCCGGTTCATCCTTACGTTGATGTCAATAGGTTTAATATCCATTAGTTCACCTGCCTCGGTAGAACCCAACCCGTAACACTTTAGAGCTCATTTAATTAGGGGAGGTGAACTTCAGGTACAAAAAGAAAGCTTTTTTACAAACGAGTGGACAGACAGACGCAAACACTCCCGGCTTAAGAAGTAACACTGGTATCATCTTAAAGTACAAATAGAAGGGCGGGTGGGCAGAAGAAAGTGGAGGTGTGCGTCACCTTGCCAGCTCACTGTGAAGTGCTAATCAGGTTGGGGAAACACCTGAATTGAGAGTCTGTTGGTACAATCGGTTCCCTTGATGTAATCTAGTATGTTAATTGGTAGGCTTTACTATAGGAAAATGTGTCATCACCTATATCCAGTGAACCTGTTTGAAGGGGTAATACATATTGATATCACTAGAACGAGACAAACCTGCTTCACCAATTAAGTGACTATCAGCTACATTTGGTGTTTTATCTAAGAGTAAATAAGGATTGAATTTACATTAAATGTGTGCTGTGTGTCTGTCACTGAACCCTTGGTCAGCCCTTGGTCAGTCCTGAGTGCATCCTCCTCTCCCCATCCCCACCCCCACCACCACCTCTCCCCTAGGGGGCTACCATGGTTACTAATTAAGACAGGGTGTGGGTGACCTAAGTTAGCACAGATGAGGGGGTTGAAGAACACACATGTAGGAAGTGATATTTTATTTAATTACAATATTTGTTAGGACAATTTGCTAGTGAATTATGGAGGCAGGGTGCACATGAATGCATACACATGCATACATGCATGCATGCATACATACATACATACATACATACATACATACATACATACATACATGCATAAGTGCCGACACTTCCGCACGCGAGGCCTGCGCTCTACCGATTATGCCACCGAGCATGGTGTCTCTCTGGGAAGGTGTGCTGTTGCCGGCAGGCTACTCATCAGTTAATGCAATGCTAGTCGCAGTATATTGGAGTGGTGAAGCTTGGCCTCAACTAGAACTATAGTAAAATATTCTACATGCAAACATCTATATTTATGTATCAATCAATCAATAGTTCCATCCTCTAGTCGAGGGTTGGATGCAATGGTTCTCCACTTGTCCCGATGTTGTGCTGTTCTGATAGACTGTGAATAATTCAAGCCTGTCCACTGTGAAATATTTGTAAACCATGATGTTCTTGGTCTCCCTCTCCCTCTGCTGCCATTCACCTTCCCTTCCAACAATGTACGGTATATTGAACTCTGACGAATGATGTGGCCAAAATAAATAAGTTTCTTTGTCTGTATAGTGGCAAACAAGCTTTTCTTATTTTTAATTTTTCTGAGAACTTCTTTGTTGGTGATCTTCTTTGTCCATGATATTTTCATCATCCTTCGATAAGTCCACATCTCAAATGCTGCTAAACGTTTGTACATTTTCTTAGAGATTGTCCATGTCTCAGCCCCATACATTAGAGTAGACCACACATAACACTGAAGAATACGCTTCCTTGTTTGTATTAATATCTTACTTGATGTTAACACTCTATACATTTTGGAGAATGTTGTTCGGGCTATTGTTATCCTTCTTTTAATTTCTTCCTCACATCTCCCATCATTTGTAATCTTTTGTCCGAGATATATGAATTCGGATACTTGTTCTATGTTTGTGCCATCTATGGTTATATTGACATTTGGTTTATCTGTCTTTTTACTTATAACCATTGTTTTGGTCTTCCTGGCATTCATCTTCATGTTGAATAGTATTCCAGCTTTATTGATTCTATTCACTATATCTTGTAGGTTTTTCTCACTGTCTGCTAGTATTACACTGTCATCGGCATATCTAAGATTGTTGACGTTCATGCCACCTATTGTCACTCCCTTGCAATCTTCAATGTGTCTGAAAATCATCTCTGTGTACAGGTTAAATAGACATGGTGACAATACACACCCCTGTCGAACTCCTCGTTTAATCATAACTTCATCCGATAGGCCCTGCTCCATTTTTATAAATGCACGTTGTGTCCAGTATAAGTTCACAATTAGTTTAATGTCTTTGCCATTGACACCAATATCTTGTAAACATTTGATTAACAGTTCATGATTGACTAGGTCGATATTTATGTATATGTATGTATTTTCGCGCATAGCTTGTGTAAACATCTTAGCCGGCAAGCCTGCAGCTACCCCACACCCACCCTGGTACTGGTAGGAGTGTGTGTGTGGAGGGTCAATGCACAGGGAACACTTGTGAAGGCCATCCCTGGCACACAATCAGTAGGAGCAGTGTGTGTATGGGGGGGGGGGGGGGGTATCAGAAGCAGCCTGACTGGGACGGTTAAACCAAACTTTCATGTGGTTATATTTTATTTTATTAAATATTTGTTAGGACATACATGCATACATACATACATACATATGTACGTACATACATACATACATACATACATACATACATACATACATGCAGACATCCATATTTATGCATATGTGTATATATGTATTTATTTTCGCTCTTAGCGGGTGTTTACATCTAAGCCTGCATGCCCTCAACTATCCAACACCCACCCTGGCAGGAGGCTGTGTGTGTGTGGAGGTTCAAGAACTAAGGGGTAGAGCACCAGTCTGAGACTTGACTTGACATTGTGGACAGGGAACACCTGTGATGACAGTGTGTGTGTGTGTGGGGGGGGGGGGGGTAGAGAGGGAGGGTTATCAGAAGTGGTCCTTGGGTCCTCCTCCAGTGTTGATGTTTCTAGCTCCCACTTCTCAACTAGAACTATAGATGAAATCCACATCTCATGGATATTTCAATGACAAAATTACTAAGATTGTTTACAATTTGGATTTATATGTATGCATGTATAATATCATAATTAAAATATGTATGTATATGTATATGTATGTATATGTATGTATATGTATGTATATGTATGTGTATGTATGTGTAAGTAAATATATGTATATGTATGTATATGTATGTATGTATATGTATGCATGCATCCGTGCACACCTCAATCCCATCATTCACCACCAAATTGTTCTAACAAATATTCTAATTAAATAAAATACCACTTCCAACAATGTGTGTTCTGTGCTAACCTTGGTCACTCACACCATGTCCAAATCAGTAACCATGGTCCCAAATGATCGCACATACAATACAATTGTAATAATAACAAAGAAATCCCTACATGACCACCTCTCTAAATGGACCATTTAAAATCGGTCCCATGTATATATCTATACATGTATGCATGCATAGGTGTATGCATATATGACATTTCATCCCCTCCCCATCACACACTCACTTGCTATCCAGACCACACAAAATCTCCAGATGTATTTTGCCAGTTTAACAATACCACCATGATATGAGGTGCAATACATAAAAATCCTTCTGTCTTAATGTAAATTCAATCCTTAATTACTCTTAAATGAAACACCAAATGTGGCTGATAGTCATTTAATTGGTGCATCATATTTGATGATAAATAGATACAATACTTCTTCTGTATGCAGAGACACAAATTATGGTACCCCCTACCCCCCCCCCCCCCCTCGCCACCCAACCAACCCATTTTCTACCCTCCCCACCACCCACCCCCCCACTTCCTGCACTCTCCCGATACCAGTCAGCACGTGCTAAGATGAAATCAGGTTCATCCAGCTGGGTCTGTGCCTGTGTCTGTGTGTGTGTGGAGGGCCAATGCACTATGGCAGAGCACCCAGCGTGTGATGGCCACCCCTGACACACAATCAGTAGAAATGTGTACAGGGTGAGGCATGGGTGTGAGGAGGGGTATGTGTGTAGGGGGGGGGGGAGATGATGGTGTTGATGTCAGTGTGTTGGCCAACCACACCCTCTCTTAATTAGTAACCATGGTAGCCCCCTCCCACCCTTGTTTGCAAGCAGAGGAGGGGGGCCTCTGTTGCTCACCCACGCACTGTGTGTGTGGGGGGGGGGGGGGGGCAAAGACCCTATAATACTAAGACGGCTCACTCCCTATCTCTCCAATGGTAATGTAAATTTCACTAAGAAGAATATTATAAACAAGCGTTCTAAGCTGCTATGGATTCAGTTAGTCAGCACACTTTGAGATTATACCTTTAACTTCAATGGAGATGTGTCATATCGTAATGAATCCTAGAAGTAGAAGCAGAATTAAAAAATAAGTTTGACACCTAGTCCGATAAAAGCATCAAATTGTGGAAAGCAAAACTATTATGTAAATTTTGCAGTGCCACCTTGTGGTGGGTTTGATCAGGCAGCTGCTGGTTGGTGTTTCACATGTAAACATATACAATTATATTATATATGAGATAGGGAAGTATGAATACACATCAATATGAAATTGCTATGAACAAATACCCATCATCATCAGCATCATCATCAGCATCGCCATCATCACGCATCTTTCACAATCTATATATGAATGGTGGGTTTGATCATTTTGATTACACAGTACAGGCTGAGAGAGCCGTCTTAGTATGATAGGGTCTTTGGGGGGGTGGGGGGGGGGGGGAGGGAGGAGCATGCTCTCCGGTCTGCGGGCCATATGCAGGAGTCAGTGTTACCGAGCCAAAATGCATTTAGACGGGATTTCTGGTTTAGCGCCGAAAAGTCGGTATGCGGGAGGCGGTGTTACACTAACACCACATGTTTAAGGTCCGTGACACTAACCCCGTTTCATAGGACGTTTAAGGGCGGTGTTAGCATAAGGTTGTGCCCAAATCTATTCAATGCTGTCATATTTAACAGAATTACATACGCAATAAGTGAAATTTTTACCAATTTAACCCTAAATTCGAACTGTTATTAACGCTGCCGCCGCATTGGCAGCGATATTCATATTGTCGAATCGACGAATGTAAAGTAAACAAATCGCCGCCGCCGCCGCAGCCGCCGAATCGGCGGCTATATATTAGGCCCAAATCTATTCAATGCTATCATATTTAACAGAATTACATACGCAATAAGTGAAATTTAATTAAATTAACCCTAAATTCGAAGCAATATTAATGCTGCCGCCGCGTCGGCAGCGATATTAATATTGTTGAATCGACGAATGTAAAGTAAACAAATCGCCGCAGCCGCCACCGCCGTGTCGACGTCGATATCCATACTGGCCGCAGCCGCCGCATCGGCGGCAATGTATTAGGCCCAAATCTATTCAATGCTATCATATTTAACAGAATTACATACGCAATAAGTAAAATTTCATTAAATTAACCCTAAATCCGAAGCAATATTAACGCTGCCGCCGCATTGGCGGCGATATTAATATTGTCAAATCAGGTACAGGCGCAGAGGGATTTCCCAATCTATAAATACATTCACGTTTAGCTAACACTCACCGTTTAGGCGCCTCTGCATACGGCGTGACATACTTCGCGCGGGCAGTGATAGCTAAATGCGTTTACCACCTAACACCAACCGACGCTATCACTGACTCCTGCATATGGCCCCAGGTCGGTCGGTTGGGCTGACCAGGGGTTCAGTGGCAAACACACAACACACAGTGTGGACACACTCATTCTGCCACATATAAAGGGCGCATTCCATATACGCGTAATGCGTAATGCGTTATGCGTTACGCGTTATGCGTTATGCGAATGCCAGCATTCCATATACGCGTAATGCGTAATGCGTTATGTGGCGCACGACTGGCTATATTTAAAAAATAAAAATAAACAATTATTCTCCATACTGCTCTGTATGTGACCAAATATTGCATGTATATCTATGTAACTTTTTGTATGTCACATGGGGGTTCCTACCTTTATTATAACCAAATTATAGATAAGTATTCATATTTCTGTGCATATGGTAGCATTTTTAGCTTTCCCCTAACCTTATGTCTCCCTGTGCCCAGCTCACCATGTGTTTCCAATTAGCACCCCTCTGTGAGACTGTTCCTTAATGGTCAGTTGCCTCTCCTGGTGTTAAACTAATGGACACATCAGACTCAGATTTCCATTCCCACAACCTTTACGCATTACGCATTACGCACCGATCGCTACATGGACCGATCGGCATAATGGATTTCTTTCGCATTCGCATTACGCATTACGCGTCTATGGAATGTAGCTCATAGGTTTCAAGGCGTCTCAATTTTTTGTCGCATTCGCATTCGCATTCGCATTACGCATTACGCGTATATGGAATGCGCCCTTAAGGCATATTTTGCTAGGACATGCTTACCAGATCTCGTTGGTCACATAAATATAAAACCAGCAGATGCTTTCTTTAATGATATGAATATTATTTGCCAGTTGAATAAAACCACCATGATATGAGATGTAATAGTAATACATTAAAATCTTTCTATTTTAATGTAAATTCAATCCTTAATTACTCTTACATGAAACACCAAATGTGGCTGATATTGTGGGGAAACACCTCAAATGAGAGTCTGTTGGTACAATGTGTTCCATTGGTGTATTTCAGGACGTTAATTGGTAGGCTATACTATATAAAAATGTGTTGTTGGCTATATCCAGTGAACCTGTATGATGGGGTGATAAATATTTATATTAATAGAAAGAGCCAAATCTGCTCCACTACTTAAATAACTATCAGCCACATTTGGTGTTTCATGTAAGATTAATTAGGATTGAATTTACAATATAACTTTTGGAGGCAGCTTTCATGAAATGTACAACCACACAAAACACCATACCGGCTCTGTCGTCGCCCGGGTTACCAAGGACCGCGCTGCTCGAGCTCATCCTCCATTGACAGTGGAAAATCAGCTAGGAGGAACACAACACAATACAACACAACTACTGACAGAAGCTGAGAGACACTAAGACCGACTCATGACATCACTCTCACAGCAGAGAGCTAAATGGAGAGCGGCAGTCAAGTAATGAAAGCAGTCTTTGTCGCATCGCGCCCGACAGCATGATGATGGGTAATCTACATGATTGTGGCGAGTTTGTAATTCCATCATCATGCTGTCAGTCGCGATGCGACAAAAACTGCTTTCATTACTTGACTGCCGCTCTCCATTTAGCTCTCTGCTGTGAGAGTTGCATACATTTCATGAAAGCTGCCTGCAAAAGTGTTGAAGTGCTGCTGGCTTTTGCAAGTTACCAGCGGCACTCTCTCGGGGAGCAAATAGAGGTTTCACACCGGCAAGAACATGTCAAGACAGGCGCAAAACTATTTGTCCCTGCAGTGGCTGGTCGGGAGATGTTGGGAGTTCCATACATCAACCACCCTTAATGCTGCCACAGTGACATGGTTTTCTGTTTAGGGTTTGCTCCCTTAGCCTTCGGTTCTATCAAGAACCTGTACCACAAGGCAGTGGTTTACAACTCTGCAAGGCAGGGGCGTCAAACTCCCTGAGGTATTGCTATACTTGCAATACCTGTAATTCCATAACCACTTGTAAACTTTCCCGATATTTAACACATTGGTTATGGTGTGAACTATTCTATAATAAATTTCAAATGGTCTATATAATGGTAAACGGTATGTAAAACCAAAGGCATATCAGATTGTGTGGTGTTGGTGATCCATTCATCATGCTGTCGGTCGCGATGCGACAAAGACTGCTTTCATTACTTGACTGACGCTCTCCATTTATGGTGTTTTGTGTGGTTGTACATTTCATGACAGCTGCCTGCAAACGTGTTGAAGTGCTGCTGGCTTTTGCAAGTTACCAGCGGCACTCTCTCAGGGAGCAAATAGAGGTTTCACACCGGCAAGAACATGTCCAGACAGGTGGAAACTATTTGTCCCTGCAGTGGCTCGTCGGGAGATGTTGGGAGTTCCATACATCAACCGCCCTTAATGCTGCCACAGTGACATGGTTTTCTGTTTAAGGTTTGCTCCCTTAGCCTTTGGTTCTGTCAAGAACCTGTACCACAAGATAGTGGTTTACAACTCTGCAGGGCAGTGGCGTCAAACTCCCTGAGGTATTGCAATACCTTTATTACCTGCATACTCCATGATCCCTTACTGAGTTAAGATAGCGATTGTGTATTATAATAGATATTGTGAGAGGGGCACTTCTTGAAATGTGACAGAGTCCTTGGAGTTCTGTACACATACCCCCTCCCCCCCCCCAATTGTTATTTACGGATCACTGCACACCCAGACACAACAGGACACTGTAGCCATCAACAACCAAGGCTTGGTTAATTGAAGAATGCCTAGTGCTGATTGGAGGAGCTGATCAGGTGTGACAGCCATCTTGGAGTCATTAGACTATATAATAAAAAAACAAGCAAGCTCCTTCTGGTTCCTTCTGCACACTCTATGCTGTGCCTTTCTTATACTTGCCTGTAGTGATTTCCTATTTAGCCTACCTACACAACCACAGCTGCTAGCCCTCGACTTTACAACTGAGCACCCTGGTCAACTGTTCGAATGCAGTCAGCCAGGTGACTATGATTCTGTATGGATTCCGCCAAATTTGAGCTTTTATATAAATAAATGAGCAGGTCTTATTTGCGGATACCAGCCAGAGATATTCTCTTCCAAACATGATCGGCTTATCATGTCCTTTGGTGAAAGAACTACGCAATTAAACCAACATTTATTGATGGATGAATAAAATGAGATGCGTTAGTCAAAAAGAATATTAATGCAATGAATGAAGTGAATGATGCAAATGATGCGAATGAAACGCATTGTAAAATATTCTGATTTACGGCATCGGGGGGAATGCAAATGTTCTATTACTAATCAGGTATACATGACTAAGCACATGTATGTATATATATGTAAGTGCTGGTGGTGCCTGAGTGGGATGTAAATAGATATAGTGGTGCTGGCAGGGCTGGGTGTAAGGGGCATTCAGAGCCTACCCCCTCCCTCCTCTGCTGAATAGGATCGCCACACTCAGGCTCAAGGCAGGTGGTGTCCATGGGGGCCACACAGCTTGGTGCTGGTGGGCAGACCACTGGTAACCATGGGGACTAGGAATGCTGGATTCCTATTGGTAGAGCTAAGAATGCTTGTTTCCCATTCGGGGAAAAGGGTGGGGTGATACTCTAAAATGAACCCATGTACCATATCAATAATAAACCAGAGGGCTTGACTCTCTCTCTTCTTTCACACTTTATTTTCTTCCTTTCTCTTTGTCTGTATTGATTTCACTATAGCATGCCTACACAACCACATATTCGAGCTTTAGCCATTCTACAAAACTGGAGACCTAGTCTTTACAAGATGAAATGGATGAAATAGACGTGAATGAGGAGAATGAGGTGAATTAGGTGAATGAGGTAAATGAGGTGAATGAGGTAAATGAGGTGAATGAGGTGAATGAGGTGAATGAGGTAAATGAGGTGAATGAGGTGAATGAGGAGAATGAGGTGAATGAGGAGAATGATGTGAAGGCGATGAATGAGGTGAATGAGGAGAAGGTGGCGAATGAGGTGAATGAGATGAATGAGGGGAATGAGGAAAAGGAGGTGAATGAGGTGAATGAGGCGAATGAGGAGAAGGAGGTGAATGAGGCGAATGAGGCGAATGAGGAGAAGGAGGTGAATGGGGCGAAGGAGCCGAATGAGGCGAACGAAGCGAATGAAGCAAATAAATAAAATATCAAATAAAATCAAATAAATTTAATTAATTGAATCAAAATAGTGAGTGAAATAAACAAGAGGGATTATCGTAAATAAAATAACTGCCATGAATACCTGACACATATTATCTAGAACATCATACAACATACATTTTACTAATCCCAGACGATCGTTATATATATATATATACAGTCAAACCTCTCTAACCGACCACCTCCACAGATCGACCACTCCCCTATATCGATCGCTTTATTTGGGTCCAAATAATACCATTGTAAGGATATTCTAACTCTCTAAACCAATCACCTCCCTAAAATCGACCATTTAAAATCGGTCCCATGATCGGTCGATTTAGAGAGGTTTTATTGTGTATATATACACAAAATTCCAGCGCGCGAGTGACAGTATTCGCGGCACTGGGGAGGTGGCGCCAGCTGTCCCACCCAGGGGAGGAGCCACCCATAAAGTAGTACACAGAATCAGGGAGGCCAGTAGGGGATATTCCCTTACGCGCCTTTATACTCGCATAAGTTTTATACATCACATATATACATCATGTATATATTATATAGCCACGTATATACGCCAGCGTATATGCGAGTGTAAGATCCGCACTGCTCCTCTCGCGTGGTGCGCGGACACTCGTCTGCTAGGGATGGACGGCCCGCTCGGGGCGCCAGGTGCCTATATATACAAACCAGAGCCGGGGTTCGCGCTAGTTCGCTCCAGCCGGCACTGCAGCACATACTTCCATTCGCTTTCTACCTGTCTACCAGTTCGCTTTCTACATGTCTACCAGTTCGATTACAAACACAGTCTACCTGTTACCTGTGTTTCTCTGCATACTATGACTGACCAAGTGGAAGGTGATCATCCAGAAGCCTAACGTGAGCCAAAACTTACAATAACTTACCGTCGATTATATCCCTATGCTACCTGTGTGTCGAGTTATGAAGATCGACCAAACAGACGAGGGAAAGTATATCGGGAAGGCCGTATCGACGCCATTGTTTTCAATCGGATCGACGTGAAAATATCGATATTTGACTAATTTATTTCTACTCTTATTGCATTTTAAGGTTTCTATGTGTGTGTCGATGGATAGTTGGACATAAGATATTGCCGATTCAGGCGCTAACCGACAAATATATGGTAAACAAGATGGCGGTTGGCGCGAAAATATTTTGAATGTCGATGCCTCACACACTTGCACAATACGCTTTCGTGTGTGTCGATATTAATTGGTCTGTCGACTTCTACTAAGCTATAGATTATAAATACTTATTGTCGATTATTCGACAGACAATATTTTATTTTACTTTATTTTTTAACTTATAAATGATGACACTTATAGATGATGACACTTACACTTTTATACATGATGACACTTATACTTTTATGATCCGGCAATTACGCACTCTACTACTTACATAGGGAAGGATTGCATTATATGCTAAACAACTGCCTGAGAGGACTTGAATCATAGTGCCTTTTATTTTTATCACACTGCCGTCTTTTGACTACTATATCTTCTAACACTATCTCGTTAATCTGTCACTATTGTGCCTTGATATGAGGACTCACCCTCACTGCATTATCATTATTAATTACTATTGACTTTTTATTTTTATTTCTCTGACGCCGTTCTTCTTGGTGCCATTTAATTTATTTCCGCGCACCCTATAATGGTGATAACTATCAGGAACAACTATATTTGACGCCATTTGCCCGACGCCATTTATCCGCCATTTATTTTTCCGGCACCGACTATGCCCAAGGCTTTTTGTGCGTTCTGCAGTAGAGTGCACTCTGAGGCTGTGAACGTGGACTGCCCATCTAGGGCTTCGAATAAGCGAATTACTCGCTCGTGCGCTGGGCGAGAGGACGACACGATGGCAGAGGGCGGAAAAGGTTGCATGGCTGCGGAGGAAAATGGGCTTGTCATTGACAATGAAGCTCTTGCTAAGGAGGAGCGTGAGATCGGCGAGAGGATTCGCAACCTTGAGAGGCGCAAACGGTTTGTGGAATTGGAACGCATCGAGCGCGAGCTGCGCGAAGACGTCGCCAACTTGACCCTTGGCCGCACACGCGAGAGAGGGAGGGAGCCGACTACTCGGCGGGCACGTGACTGGGGAAACGACTGGTCATGCCATCCCTTGGAGGAACAAAGTGGGACCGAGAGGCGTTCAAGGGCCCGTACTAGCAGCCATGAGCGGAGCCCCTCCCGGGAGAGGCGGAGGAGACGCCATAGACGACGCACCTAGTTCGTGAGATGAGCGCTCAACCAGTCGGGAGAGGAAGGCTCATAGTAAGTGGTCGCTTCACCGTCATGTAGAGGACAGGAAGGACATCAAGAAAGTGACCGCCTTCGAGCTGATTGAGGCTTCGGTTCATTGGGCGGTCACCTCTAAGGTATCAGACGGGGATAAACTTTTAAGACTCCTAAAACACTTGGGTTACATAGCGGGCAAGGCCAAGTCGGGCACCTTTATGGAGAAAACCCATGCCAACTATGATCGGGCCATTAGGAAGCCTGCTGCCACCGAGGGATTTGACGCTTTCTCATCCGGAAACCCCGAAATAGCATTGAAATATTATGCTTTCGAATACATGAAAAAGGGGGGTCCGTTTCGAGTGGCAATAAAAATAGAATGGGTAGTATGGCTAGCTCCAAACATCTCTTTACAAAGGAGGGTAAGAAGCCATGTTTCGCGTTTAATAAAGATGAGGGTTGCTCCCATGATGGCAAGACCTGTAATTACGGCCACTGGTGCTCCCACTGTGGCAGCAAGTTTCACATCAGAAATAAGTGCAGTAAAGATTAGGGGCCTGTCGGGCGCCGAGGTCAGCGTATGACCGGATTGTGCCGGGAGGTTGGGAATGTGGAATTTAGTCCCGACCTTATCAACGAGGTATATTGTGCTACCGACTTGACCTCTGCCCACCCGTCTGCCCCCCCTGAGTCGATTATCCCTATTTGTGCTAATGTGGAACAGCCATTGATGTTCCACCCTGGCCGTGATGTGGAACACAGCTGTGGTGTGAGAACAGATACCTGCCGTAAGCGGGCTGTGGCTCATGACCGCTCTAACGACATTGTGGTCGCTAGTAATGACTCTGGGCTTTGTGATGCCTTTGTCGAGGTTTGCATCAAGGTCGCTCAGGAGACTGAGGCCCCGGCACGCATTAGCATTGCTATCCCTGATTGCCCCGCATTTAATAGTGACTGGTTGACGGTCCGGCGCATTGGGCCTATCCTCCGTGTCAAAGCTTGTGACCTCCATAATCATGTGCATGAACTTGAATTTGACGTTTCACGTGACTGTCTGAATGCTGTCTGTTCTTGTGTACATTTTATTGGTCACAGCCGAGTGCAATTGAAGCCGTGTAGGATTTTTTGTGAATGCTCCTTTCGAGGCGAAATTGATCGAGACTTTGAGTTTATCCTCACAGGGGTCATCTTCGGCTTTAAAGTTATTAACCCCTCATGTGATGCTGTCTATTCATGCCCATTTAGAGCAGCCAGGGCCCTTAGCGACAACATTTTTATCGATAAGAAACTTTCTAGCGAATTAAATTGTGGCTATATAAGCAAGGCTGATAGCGCTCCTATTTGTGTGCATAATGTCTTTGCCATCCCTAAGTCGAGCGGTGAAGGTCTTCGCACAATTATTGACTGCAGTAGGCCAAGTGAGCATTCTGTAAACAACTATGTGGACGAGGTAACTAACACCTTTTCTTACATGAGTGTTGATGATTTAGCCTTTAACCTTGTCCGTGATGACTACATTGCTACGGTTGATATTCAGGACGCCTATCGGGCCGTCTGCATTCACCCGAGTGACCGTCCCCGCCAGGCAATCTGCTGGGATTTTGGTAGCGGTGCCAGGTTAGAGGTCTTTTTTGATAACCATTTATGTATGGGGCTTTCCTCTAGCCCATATATCTTCAATCGGATTTCCGATTTTGTCTTGCGCTGTGGTGTGCGTGAAGGAGTCGATAGGTCAGTTAATTATTTAGATGACTTTGCCGTCATTGGCACTACCTATCAGGAATGCCTTTCGAACCAAAACAAAATTGCCGCCATATTGAGGAGACTCAGGTTTTATCTGAGCTATCCCAAGCTTCTCGCCCCTTCTCAACGCACCAGGTTCCTTGGTATTGAAATTGACAGTGTTGAACCACAGCTCCGCCTCCCCCACGATACGTTGGCCAAATTAAAAGATCAATTATTACTGTTTTTTGGGCAAACGTAAGGCCACACGTAAGGACCTGGAGTGCCTTGGTGGGCGCCTCGTTCATTGCGCTACGGTCGTCCGAGGGGGTCGCTCTTTCTCTACCCATGTCTATGACGCTATACGCCAACCTAGGAAACCATTTTTCAAATACCGCCCGAACGATGAGTTCAGGTCTGAGCTGAATTGGTGGCTAGACTTTGTCGAACGTTTTAATGGCTACGCAAAACTATTGGGCAGCGATGCCCCTTCAGTAGCGGTATATAGCGATGCGTCGGATTGGGGCTTTGGAGCGACTCACTTGGGCGACTGGTTAGTAGGTAACTTTGAGGTAGAAGATATCGACCTCCCTTCTGAGGTTGGTCATCACTTTGCAGAATCAATCCCCGCCGCTGCTGACGGCCATATTAATTTAAAGGAGATGTGGGCAGTTGTTGCCGCCTCTCGGCGTTGGGGGCCCCTTTGGCAGGACAAGTGTGTTGTCTTTATCACCGACAATAACACTGTGAGGGCGGCACTCGCCACCGGGCGTTGTGTCAACAAACAAATTATGACTTGGGTCAAAGAACTCTTCCGGACTTCGGTTAATTATAATTTTGACATAAAATCTGTCTACATAAAGAGTAAGCAAAATGTGACTTTCGATGCCCTCAGCAGGTGGCAGGACTATTCCAGCAGAGACCGAATATCTTGTGTTGACCACGCAGGACTGATGTGTTGTGCACATATTTTTAGGTGACATTTTCCTTTATTACAGGTCTAGCGCAGCTGGAGGTCCAAGTTAGGTCGATGTCTGGCCAATATTATTCGGACAATTCAAGATCGAGCAGGTCGATGCAGATGCGGAAATACCTCTCATTTATCGATGAGTTCCGTGGCTTGCTCTCGCCTATCCCCTGTCCATCTTCCCAGGTTGCCATTTATGTCGTCTGGCTATCCCGCACTTTAAAGTACTCCTCTATAACAAATTATCTCAGCGCCCTAAATCTTTTTCTTAAGGCTGAGGGCAGTCCTCCAATCGACTTCTCATCCCACCAGATTAAGACTGTCATGTGGGGGGGCTAAGCGTGTTTTGGGGTGCGCTGTGAAAAGGGTGGCCCCCTTTACTGCCAAGTGAGCTTTTGAAGATCTTCGCTTTATTATCAGAGCGTGAAGGGCATGTTTGCGCTCGTTCAGCCATTCTAACTGGTTCCCGAGCTCTCTTGCGCAAGTGCCAATTGACTGAGTCTGCCTCGGTCCTTAGGCGATCAGATTTTGAGTTTTTTCAATGGGGAATGGTTATTTCAATACGTAGGTCAAAAACCATCCAATTTTCAGAAAGGGAGTTGCTGATCCCCGTCGCCCGTGTCCCAAATACCTCTCTTTGTGCTGTCTACTGGGTCGAGAAACACTTCAGTCAGGTCAAGGTAGCCCCTGATGCAGCGGCTTTTCAAATCCCTGCGGTTGATGGGGGCTTCAGACCCCTTGACTACCGTACTTTACAAACTACTATAAAGTTATTCGCTCCTGACGCGGGTCTTGACCCAAGCAAGTTCTCCTGCCACTCTCTCCGGAGGGGCGGGTCTACATTTCTCGCCCTCCAGGGCGCATCTATTGACGAGATAAAGGTCAGGGGGGACTGGTCCTCAGATTGTGTTTACAAATATATTACTCGCCCGCTTGCCGAGTGCATTGTATCAGACATTAGGGTGTCATCCACCTTGAGTTCCATTATTGATTGATTATTTTTAGCTAATCTGTCTGGGTGGGTCCGGGGACCTTGGCACTTTGGCCCGGCCAGATTATTTATATATACACTGCATGTACTATTTAATGCTGAAATAAATATATCTACCATCCGAGTTTGCTTCGTGCCCATCTTACAGCCACGCATATACGCCGGCGTGTATGCGAGTGTAAGATCCACACTGCTCCTCTCGCATGGTGCGCGGACACTCGTCTGCTAGGCGTGGACGGCCCGCTCGGGGCGCCAGGTGCCTATATATACAAACCAGAGCCGGGGTTCGTGCTAGTTCGCTCCAGCCGGCACTGCAGCGCATACTTCCATTCGCTTTTCTTTTTTCTTTTATCTTTTTACCGGTAGGGCGCTTTGGCCCGGCCAGATTATTTATATATACACTGCATGTACTATTTAATGCTGAAATAAATATATCTACCATCCGAGTTTGCTTCGTGCCCATCTTACATATATATATATATATATATATATATAACTTCCGAGCGAGTGGATGTCAAGCCCCGCGCAGGAGGGGAGCGTGCTGGAACCCCCACCCCCCCACCCATGTGGGGGGCGGGGGGGACACTCCAGCTCTCATTACACGCGATAACGGTCTTATCACTATCCATATATGTGCTCTATAATCCATTATGGGAATATAAACAAGGACACTACCGATCTTCAGTTCCCTATGTAATAGTTAGCACTTATCCTATCTAGCTGACCCTGTTATTATGACATAGACCACGGTGGCGCCCCCTGTGAGCGGCCCTGTGCACTGTATGCCAGCTGCGCCTGGCCTTAACGCATTCAATTTTAACTGAGGGTCAAGGGTTCGAGTCCCTTATGGGGCGCCAACTCAAGTTACGGGGAGGTATCGCGCAAGAGCCGGACACGGCGGCGCAGATCGCACTCTCATAGTGACACCATATCCACTAGCAGGACAAGAGGAGCACGTCCCGGAGACGGAAAAGTAAGTGGTCTTAAAAAACTATACTGAGGATAAGAAGGATGTGCGCAAACTAATCAGTGTCCGAGTACAGGAGGCATCAGCCTGTGGTTCCTGAGCTAGAACGGTGTGAACATTAAAAGATGGCCAAGCCCGATTCAACACCTGCTTACATTGCAATCGAAGGCTAAGCATGAAGCTGTTCAAAGACACTGCCCATGTTCGATATGACATACGGCCGTGCGTAAGCTGGCGGAACGGGATGGTTTCGCTGCATTCACGGCAGGGAATGCGCGGCGAGTCTGAATCCACTATCGGGCATGAGGCCATGGCGGCCAAAACTAAGAGTGCGACCACCGGAATCCAAAGGGGCTCAAGACGATGAAAAGGGAGGCAAGCGGGCCTGCTTCCCTGGAACAAGGAATTGGGCTGTGACAGTAAGGAGGGGGGGACTGTAACTTCGGGCATTGTGCAGCAAGTTGCGGGAGCCGCAGCACAAAAACGCCTTAAAAAGTGCACCCGGGACTGACGGTGCACCGGACGCGCCACACCGGGGACGCGGAGCCATGACCCAGATTTCGGGCCATACCGCGGGAAAACGGGGGGCGCGGGGTGGGGCGCAGCGAGCACTCAAGCAGCCACAAACAGACCCGGCGTGTCGCGGCCGGGGCAGTGGGGGAGGGACGAGTACGTAACTGGGGTTTGGGACACCCAGGCAGACACACAACCCGGTGGTGGACCATCGCTGGGACAGGGACGGTACCGGTCTCCGAGGTACAGGGTGTGAGGCATTACTGTGACGGCTCCGGTGGGCGTGGTATGGATGTTTACAGTGTGCGCATGTGGGTCAGTGAAGATGCCCGAGCCGCAGGGCAGGGCTTCCGCACCGTGGGGAGGTCCCGGATGTAAACAACAACAACATGTGGTCGCGCACGCGGGGAGGGGGGCCCCGCCCCTGGGTGGGACTGACAACACGGGACCCAGGGGGGGCGGGAGGCTGCCAAGGTGGCGTACGGAGGGTTGCAGTGGAGCACGGGGGTCAGTGGAGACACCCTGCCAACGGGAGGCCCAGGATGTAAACAACAATAACAAACACGCGGGACGGGGTGGAAACCCTGATGGCGGCGGCGGGCACCCTGGGGGGGATCCCCGGTGACCAACAAGTGGGGGAGACACCCCACAGAGGCACCCCTGTATGGACGTGGCTCCACGTCGAGGTGGCTCCACGTCGAGGATGGCACAGGAGATGAGCATGTATTCGACATCACCGTCAGGGAGACGGTTACCGACTGTGTGACCGACTTTCCGACTCTGGAGGAGCTGCATGACAGTTTGTGCAGCTGCACGCACAGCATTGATGGAGTCAGTGTCCCAGATGAAGCCATGTAGTCTTCACTGAAGCTGTTCATGAGGGGTGATACTGACCCCCGATGCCGAATATATCATGAAAGGCATCTGCGTCGGCTTCATGGTAATAAACACGGGACTGCTGACGCTTGCTATGAGTGCCATCAGGGCGCCGGGGGAGACCGTGGAGACAGCAGAGGTCATTCTGGCAATCTCAAGGAGAGATCGAGCAGGGGCTTTGACCAGGGCGGCGGACCGGCCGCTAATGTGCATAGGCTCTCTGCATCCCCAAGGAAGGAGGGGGGGTGAGGGGCATCGTGGATTTGCAGCAGACCAGAGGGGAGTCCAGTCAAACAACAACAACTGAAAGCGTGACGGCAAATTCTCCAACAATAGTGTCGACGATGTGGCCGCCCTGATGCAAGCCGGAGACTATCTCGCGACCCGTGGACATCTTGATGCTTACCGGGCGGGACATCCACCTACGAGACGGGACCGCCAGGGCATATTCTGGGACTTTCGGGAATGACCCGGTCTTTTTAAGAGATAACAGGCTATGCATGGGGCTGGCCTGCCAGCCCGTTATGTTCCTTCAGCAAAGCTTCCTGATTTTGTTGTCCGCGTGGCAGGGGTGCGTGAGGCCGCGGGGGAGGTGGTAAATTACCTCGACGACTTCTGTTATCGTAGCTCGGGACTTCGTCGACGCGGGCTGTGCGGCCCAGGCACCCTAATGGGATCCTCCTAGATTGGGCCTTCTACATAAGCATCCCAAAAGTCACCTCCCCGTCCACCAAAACAAGTTCCTGGTATCGACATCGACACCGAGCGCCCTGGAAGATGTCGCTGCCGGAGGCAAGCTGACCAGGATGAACCATGTGGCGCTTCTGGCCCTGGAGGCCGGAAGATAGGCTAAGGAGATCCAGCTGTAGCGGCCTGCTGGCTTGCTGGCGCACTGTGGCGAAGTGGTCCCCGGGGAGGCCGCACTTTCCCGCCACAAAGGAAACGCATGTACGACACGATCCAACACAGTGGAAAAAACCCCACTTCAAGGTCCCTCCTCTCGGGGGATTCCATGAGGATAGACATGGTGGCTGGACTTCTCAGACGGTTCAATGGAAGGCAAAAATTATCGGCCGCCCATACCCCATACGTCGCGACTAACAGCGACGCCTCCGGGGATGGGTTTCGGACGATCCATGCCGGCGATTGGAGGATTAGGAGCCTTCGGGGAGGGACCAGACGGGAGGATCAGGGATGAGGTGGGCCACCACCGCACGCCACACCCCATGGGACTTGTAGGGGGGCCCACATAAACGTGCTGGGAGATGTGGGCAGCCTTCGTGCGGCCCAGACCTGGGGCCACCTGTGGAAAGGACAGCACGGTGGTCATGGTCACTGGACAATGAGACGTCCGAGCGGCCTTGACCACGGGTCGGTCCCAAATCAACGGGGGTCATGCACTCGTGCGCAGGCTGTTCTTGATAGCGGCACAGTACAATTTTGATGTTCAGTCTGTTTAGGTAAAGAGTGCAGACAACAAGATCTGCGACGCCCTGACCGTTGGAGCCCCAGTGAAGTAAGGACCTGAATCCGGTCGCAGACGAGCACAGAAGGCTTTGTTGCAACCACAATATTCACGCAACTCCCTGAGACTCCTTCTATTCCAGTTTGTGGAGCTGCAGAGGGAGAAGCTGGCCGTGCAACGCAAGTACTATGCCCCACACTCCATAACAACACCGGGGGTCCAGGTGAGACATACCTGGGGTCATTGAGGAGTTCGGGGCCACTTTCCCACCACACAGTGCCCTCCGGAACAGACAGCACTGTATGCTGTCTGGCTGGCCCAGGACTCTCAAATACTATCACCAGTGGCCAGAAACTCTTCTTAAGACGGAGGGCGCGGAGCCCGATCGACTACAAAAACTTTGAGCTGGCATCCACGTTGAAGGGCATCAAGCGGGAGCGGGTTGCCAATCCTCAGGCATGCGGCCCCCTTACGCCTGACAATGCTTAGGCGAATATCGCTGCCCTGACCACCTCGGCGGGGCACACATGCCTGGCGGGCGCCATACTGCGCAGCTTTATGGCACTACTGAGGAAGTGCAGGTGACAGCCTCGGACTCGACACTACTCAGGGGAGACTTATTCCTTTCTTCCATGGGGAATTTGGTGCGAGTTCGTCGCTCCAAGACGATACAATTCGCGAGCGGATGCTCGATATACCTTGGCTAGGTGCCCGGACCTCTCCCAGTGTGCAGTTTATTGACTGAGAGAACACTTCAGGGAGGTCCCAGCTGGGCCTGATGCAATGGCGTTCCCGGATCCCCACGCCAGCGGGCGCCACGATGGAACTCTGCGATACTCGACATACCAAGGGATGCTGAAGCAACTTCTGTGGGGTCCCGGATTGGACGCTGGACTACTCATCCACTCCTTAGGAGGGGGGCTGTACCTTCCTATCTTGTGTGCGCCAACCCTGGAAGAGGCCAGGGTGCCGGTGATTGGGCGAGCGATACCATCTTCGCCTACCCTGCAGACGCCATTGAGCGTCCGCATAATGAACGACATTAGGGTTTCCACGGCACTGGCCGGTGCGACCTGAGCCGTATACAGAGACAGTGGGGTTGGGGGACCATGGGTCTCTTGGCATTTAATATATCTCCGCCAGAGAATATATATCTTTCTTCTCACCACATCAGTCTATCTTGTTCTGTTTATTTGGGGCCAAACTGTTTATGTGCTCTATAATCCATTATGGGAATATAAACAAGGACACTACCGATCTTCAGTTCCCTATGTAATAGTTAGCAACTTATCCTATCTAGGCTGACCCTGTTATTAGACATAGACCATGGTGGCGCCCCCTGTGAGCGGCCCTGTGCACTGTATGCCAGCTGCCCTGGGCCTTAATACCGCATTCAATTTTTAACTTAGTGGGCATTTAATATATCTCCGCCAGAGAATATTTATCTTCTTCTCAACCACATCAGTCATATCTTGTTCTGATTATTGGGCCAACGTTTATATATAGATATTATATATATAATAATATAATATATATATATATATATATATATAATATATCAGGCGCATCCAATTAGAAAAGTTCGCCTTGAGTTTTTTTTTTTTTTGGATTTTGTTTGTTCCTAAAGGCGTCCTAATATAGACGTAGTTTATTTACAGGATTACTTGCGGGCAGAGGTTCGTCGTATAAGTCCGCACTGCCTGCAGTGAGGCGCGTGTATTATTTATACAAACCGAGCAACGGCGTTCGTTCACGCGCACGGGACGCCGCACGTGGTCAGGGCAGCTCAGCGGCCAGGTTTTAAAGGTAACATTCCATTTACACGGCATGCGGCATGTGGCATAGATCCACCGATGCGATTTTCAGTCTTTCTTTCTACAAATTTGTGAATGAAAAAAGTCAAGGTTCCTGTTGTTTACTATGGCATTCGCATTCGCACCGATCCGTCCATGTTTCCAGGACATAAAACTCTAAGAACCAACCGAGAACCTGCCCACCCGCAACATAGCCCAATATCCCGATCAGTAACATTATCCTGATACTGAGCAAACCAGTCCTTGCTCTATCTATCAAGTAATACCGAGTACAAAGCTGGTAGCGGCAAGTATAAATTTGGTAAGTCGTTGGTTTGACTCAGGCGGAATTTTCTAATCGTCGACCTTCCGCATGGGAAGCCAGCACTCTTACCGATTAGTCCACCACGACCAGTCGGGCTGGCAGGATGAGGTAATGAGGGGTGAGGAGTGAAGAGCAAGCCAAGGGAAGAGTGGTGTAGAGTATTGGGTCGCGATAGACGGAAAGGTTGATGAAATTTGACCAGACAGGATGACCAAATGTGTTGAGCACCTGTTTTCTGAGATTATTATTCCGACCGACTGAAATCATTTACTTGAAAAGTTATACTTGTTGTTATATAATCTGGTGCTCAGCAGTGCTGGGATAGGTGGGAGGGGAGTGAAGTGAAGGGAGACAGGGAAGGTTCAGTCCAGAAGGGAATAGGCGGGAGGAGTGGGAGAGAGGGAAGAGGGAAGGAGGGAATATGGTAAGTTAGAAAGAGGGGAGGCGGGAGGAGTGGGAGAGAGGGAAGAGGGACGAGGGACTAAGTAATTTAGACATGAGGGGGGGTGGGAGGAGTGGGAGAGAGAGAAGATGGAAGGAAGGGACCATGGTAAAGTTAGAATGAGGCGAGGAGGGAGGAGTGGAGAGAATGAAGAGGAAGAGGAATATGGTAAGTTTAGAAAGAGGGAGGTGGGAGGAGTGGGAGAGAGAGAAGAGGGAAGAGGAATATGGTAGTTAGAATGAGGGGAGGTGGAGAGTGGGAGAGAGAGAAGAGGGAAGTGAGAATATGGTAGTTAGAATGAGGGAGGGTGGGAGGAGAGGGAGAGAGGGAAGAGGGAATGAGGGAATATGTAAGTTAGAAGAGGGAGGTGGAGAGTGGGGAGAGAGGGAAAAGGGAAGGAGGACCTATGGTAAGTTTAGAATGAGGGAGGTGGGAGATGTGGGAGAGAGGGAAGAGGGAAGGAGGAATATGTTAAGTTAAAGAGGGGAGGTGGGAGGAGTGGGAGAGAGAGAAGAGGGAAGAGGAATATGGTAAGATTTAGAATGAGGGAGTGGGAGGGGAGGTGGGAGGAGTGGGAGAGAGGGTAGATGGAAGGAGGAATAGGTAATTAGAAATGAGGGGAGTGGGAGAGATGAGAGAAGAAGAGGGAAGAAGGAATAGGTAATTAGAAAGAGGGGAGGTGTGAGGGGGAGTGGGGAGAGTGGGAGAGAGGGTAGAGGGAAGGAGGAATATGGTAAGTTAGAATGAGGGGAGGTGGGAGGAGAGGGAGAGAAGGAAGAGGGAAGGAGGAATATGGTAAGTTAGAAAGAGGGGAGGTGGGAGGAGTGCGAGAGAAGGAAGAGGGAAGGAGGAATATGGAATTTAGAAATAGGGGAGGAGGGAGGAGTGGGAGAGAAGAAAGGGGAAGTAGGAATATGGGAAGTTAGAACGAGGGAGGTGGGAGGAGTGGGAGAGAAGAAGAGGAAGGAGGAATATGGTAATGTCGTGGGGTGATGAAAATGGAACATACTGTGCCTAGAGCGGGAACTCGACCCCGCATCTCTTTGCATTCCGGGCCATGTGCTAACCATTCCACCCACCTAGGCTCCCTGATATCAACAACACTCCCCACGCCTACCTTCTATGTGGTTTACATGCATCTGAGAGTCAGTGCAACCACTAACAACTCGTCCCCCTGAATTGTAAGACCTTGTAATGCTTACAATTACATACATACAGGCAATGCACTAACACATACATACACAGGGTAGTTCAACAACCAAACCAGCGCAAAGCTTGTACAAGGATCCGATCACGGCAACCAGTGTCATGGGGGTATGAAAATGGAAATATTGCGCCTATAGCAGGGACTCGAACCCACATCACTTTGCATTCCGGGCCAGTGTGCTAACCATCACACCACCTAGGGCTCCCCTGATATCACACACTCCCCACCGCCTAACCTGTCTATGTGTTTACTTGCCTGAAGGTCATAGTGCAGACCACTACACTCGTCCCCCCCTGGAAATTTGTGGGGACGAGTGTGTGGAGGTGGGAGAGAGGGAGAGAGGGAAGAGGGAAGGAGGAATATGTAATTAGAATGAGGGGATGTGGAGGAGTGGAGAGAAGGAAGAGGAAGGAGTGACTAGGGTAAGTTAGAATGAAGGGGAGGTGGGAGGAGTGGGAGAGGAGGGAAGAGGGAAGGAGGGCCTATGGTAAAGTTAGATAGGGGAGGTCAGGGAGGGTTGGGAGATAGGGAAGAGGAATGAGGGATATGGTAAGTTAAATGAGGGGAGGTGGAGGGGGAGGTGGGATGAGTGGGAAGAGAGGGAAAGGAGGAATAAGGTAAGTTAGAATTAGCGGAGGTGGGAGGAGTGGGAGAGAGAGAAGAGGGAAGGAGGAATATTAAGTAGAATGAGGAGGTGGGTGGAGATGGAGAGAGGAAGAGAGGGAACGGAGGGAAATGGTAAGTTAGAATGAGGGGATGTGGGAGAGAAGGAAGAGGAAGAGATGACCCATGGTAAGATTAGAATGAGAATGTGGGAGGAGTGGGAGAAGGGAAAGAAGGAGTTGGACATATGGTAAGTTAGAATGAGGGAGTGGGAGGAGGGGAAGAGAGACGAGGGAAGGAGGAATATGGTAAGTTGTAGAATGAGGGAGGTGGAGGAGGGAGAGAGGGAAGAGGGAAGGAGGGCCTATGGTAAGTTAGAATGAGGGGAGGGTGGGAGGGAGTGGGAGAGAGGAAGAGGGAATGAGGAATATGGTAAGTTAGAATGAGGTGAGGTGGGAGGGGAGGTGGGAGGAGTGGGAGAGAGGGAAGGAGGAATATGGTAAGTTAGAACATCGGAGGTGGAGGAGTGGGAGAGAGAGAAGAGGGAAGAGGATATGGGAAGGTTTGAATTAGGGAGGTGGGAGGAGTGGGAGATAGAGAAGAGGGAAAGGATGAATATGTAAGGTAGAATGAGGGGAGGTGGGAGGAGTGCGAGAGAGGGAAGAGGGAAGGAGGAATATGGTAAGTTAGAATAGGGAAGTGGGAGGAGTGGGAGAGAGGGAAGAGGGAATGAGGGAATATGGTAAGTTAGAATGAGTGGGAGTGGGAGAGTGGGAGAGAGGGAAAGGAAGGAGGAATAGGTAATTAGAATGAGGGGATGTGGGAGGAGTGGGAGAGAAGGAAGAGGGAAGGAGTGACTATGGTAAGTTAGAATGAGGGGATGTGGGAGGAGTGGGAGAGAAGGAAGAGGGAAGGAGTGCCTATGGTAAGTTAGAATGAGGGGAGGTGGGAGGGTGGGAGAGAGGGAAGAGGAATGGAGGGAATAATGGTATGTTAAATGAGGGGAGTGGGAGGGGGAGGTGGGATGAGTGGGAGAGAGGAAGGAGGAAATGGTTAAGTTAAGAATTAGCGGCAGGTGGGAGGAGTGGGAGATGAGCGAAGAGGAAGGAGGGACTATGGGTAATTTTGAATTAGGGGAGGTGGGAGGAGTGGGAAGAAGAGAAGAGGGAAGGAGGAATATGGTAAGTTAAGAATGAGGGGAGGTGGGTGGAGTGGGAGAGAGGGAAGAGGAATAGGGAATAATGGTTAAGTATAGAATGAGGGATGTTGGGAGAGAAGGTAGAGGGAAGAGTTACTATGGTAATTAGAATAGGGAATGTGGGAGGAGTGGGAGAAGGAAGAGGGAGGAGTACTATGGTAAGTTAGAAAGAGGGAGGTGGAGGGAGTGGGGAGAGATAGAAGAGGGAAGGAGGAATATGGTAAGTTAGAATGAGCGAGTGGGAGGAGTGGAGAGAAGGAAAGGGAAGGAGAATATGTAAGTTAGAATGTAGGGAGGTGGGAGGAGTGGGAGAGAGGGAAGAAGGGAAGGAGGGCCTATGGTAAGTTAAGAATGAGGGGAGGTGGGAGGAGTGGAGAGAGGGAAGGGAATGGAGGGAATATGGTAAGTTAGAATGAGGGAGGTGGAAGGGGGAGGTGGGAGGAGTGGGAGAGAGGGAAGGAGAATATGGGTAAGTTAGAATTAGCGGAGGTGGGAGGATAGGAGCGAGAGAAGAGGGAGAGGAGGAATATGGTAAGTTAGAATTAGGGGAGGTGGGAGGAGTGGGAGAGAGAGAAGAGGGAAGGAGGAATATGGTAAGGTAAAATGAGGGGAGTGGAGGAGCGAGAGAGGGAAGAGGGAAGGAGAGACTATGGTAAGTTAGAATGAAGGGGAATGGAGGAGTGGGAGAGAGGGAAGAGGAATGAGGGAATATGGTAAGTTAGAATGAGGGGATGTGGGAAGGAGTGGGAGAGAAGAAGAGGGAAGGAGTATATGGTAAAGTTAAATGAGGGGAGGTGGGAGAGTGGGAGAGGGAAAGGAGGAAGGAGGAATAGGTAAGTTAGAAAAAAAAAGGAGGGGGAGGTGGGAGAGTGGGGAGAGAGGAAAGGGAATGAGAAATATGGTAAGTTAGAAAGAGGGGAGGTGGAGAGAGGGAAGAAGGAAGAGGGAGGAGGCCATATGGTAAGTTTAGAAGGAGGGGAGTTGGGAGGAGTGGGACAGAGGGAAAAAGGAAGGAGGACCTATGGTAAGTTAAGAATGAGGGAGGTTGCGAGAGTGGGAGAGAGAAGAGGGAAGGAGGAATATGGTAAGTTAGAATGAGGGAGGTGGGAGGAGTGGGAGAGAAGGAAGAGGGAAGGAGGAATATGGTAAGTTAGAAAGAGGGGAGGTGGAGGAGTGGGAGAGAAGGAGAGGGAAGGAGGAACATGGTTAAGTTTAGAATTAGGGGAGGTGGGAGAGGGGAGAGAAGGAAGAGGGAAGGAGGAATATGGTAAGTTTAGATGAGGAGAGGTGGAGGAGTGGGAGAGAGGGTAGAGGGAAGGAGAATATGGTAAGCATGAAGAAGGGGAGGTGGAGGAGTGGGAGATAAGAAGAGGGAGGTGGGACTATGGTAAGTTAGAATTAGGGGAGGTGGGAGAGTGGGAGAGAGAGAAGGGAAGGAGGACATGGTATGGTTAGAATGAGGGGAGGTGGGAGGAGTGGAGAGAGGGAAGAGGGAAGGAGGAATATGTAAGTTTTAGAAAGAGGGAGGTGGGAGGAGTGGGACAGAGGGAAGAGGGAAGGAGGGACTATGGTAAGTTAGAATGAGGGGAGGTGGGAGGAGTGGGAGAGAGGGAAGAGGGAAGGAGGAATATGGTAAGTTAGAATGAGGGGAGGTGGGAGGAGTGGGAGAGAGGGAAGAGGGAAGGAGGGACTATGGTAAGTTAGAAAGAAGGGAGGTGGGAGGAGTGGGAGAGAGGGGAAGGAGAATGTGGATATAGGTGGGGGAGACAATATGAAGACATGATAGGAAGGTGGGAATCTGGCAACTTAGAATAAGGGGAGGTGATTGGTTTGACTCGACCAGAGTTCGAACCCACTGGTTCGAATCCCATGATCTACCAAAACGGGAGACGGATGCTCAACTGATTGGGCCATCCCGTCTGGTCAGATTGACAGGGAAAGTGGGAATGATCGGGAGTTTACCTGGAGGGAGACAGGAGACAGGAGGTAGGAGACAGGAGACATGAGGCAGGAGACACGAGACAGAAGACAGGAGACAGGAGACATGTAGGTAGGGAATGAAGCGCATCAGGGATAGACGGGAGGTAGGTGACAAGTAGAGAGAAACAGCCAGATGGTGGGAAAAGGGACAGGGACAGGGATAGACGTAAGGATTTGGGACGGGGTCATCCAAACACGGCACTCTCCCAAATGACGTCACTGTTAATCATTGTCGTCTGCTCGCAATGAATGCTATTCGTTTTCAAATTACATTAATAAACCCTGTCTAGGTTTCGGCGAAAAGTGGGCCTGTTCAGCTGACGAGTAGATTGATGTCTATTTAATGTGTCCTTGTGTGTGTGTGTGTGTGTGTGTGTGTGTGTGTGGAAGGGGCGCAGTGGCTGAATTGGTAGAGCGAGGGCCTCCCGTGCAGGAGATCAGGAATTCGGTTCCCGGTCCAGTCAAATCAATGACTTATAAAATTGATACTTGTCGCTTCCTAGCCTGGCGCTTGGCATTAATAGGTTAGGGTAAGGACTGGTTAGCTCAGTGTCAGGATAATGTGAGTGAGTGGGATATTGTGTCATGGTGCTGGCGGCTGATTTCCCAGTGGGGCAGCACTATAAAGTCACCATGAGTGCGCACTTTCACAAGTCGGTAGGTACCCATCCTAATATGACCTAAGATGTTGCCAGGACGTAATGCTCCAACAACCAACCAACTGTGTGTGGTGGTGGAGGGAGGGGAGGGGGTGGTGAAGTTAGCATTGCTTTGACAGCATCTATTTTTTAACTACTTTGCCTGTGTTGGTTTCAATTGTTTTACCATTTCGGAAATAATGAGGTGTTGATTGATTGATTGATTGATTGGTGGTTGCTTTACACCGTGTCGGCAGCATAGGCCATATTCACGGCGAGAAATGTTTGTTTTTTGTTCAAACCATCGCTTTTACATGTAAAAGCAGACAATCAATTATGTGCCAATAGACACTAATTAAATTATAAAGCTCACAATCATATATTTGTGGTCAAGGGAAACAAATTCCCATAGAAAAAGAAAAGTTTTATTAATAATTGATAGAATCCATTTAGTAAACTATATAAGGTGGTACAGTCCAGCTGCCCTCAAAAAGGCTAAAATGTTTTCCTGTTTTACCTTAGTAAAAAGGTCATGCATACTGCCTCTGCAGTGTAGAACCGTTGGCGCAGGGCCAAAAAATCAACGCAACTTAGTAAAATGTGTTTGAGTGTCAGTGGGGACTGACACCCAATACATTCAGGGGGAGGTTCCCCCTTGAGCAGAAAAGCATGTGTAAGCCACGAGTGGCCAATACGGCAGCGGCTAAGGACCACTTGGTCCCGCCGACCTCCCGCATGAGTCTGTGGTGGCTTTCCCACAGATGGTTCAATTTCTTTAAGTTTATTAATGTTTTCATCCCACTCATGTTGCCATTTGGATTTTATGTGGGTGGCTATTAGTGGTTTCAGATCAGAGTGAGGGATCAGACACGGTTCAAGATCACAGTTCAGGGCCTTCTTCGCAGCCCGATCAGCTCGTTCGTTTCCTTGTATGCCCGCATGGCCAGGCACCCAGCACAGGTGGATATCATACCCATCTGTTGTCAGTTGGTTCATTTTATAAATGACCGTTGCTAGAATAGGGTGATTCGTTTTCAGTCCAGCAACAGCCAGGAGGCAAGAGAACGAATCACTGTATATAACATAGTTAGTGTGGTTGGATACCTCGATACACTCCAAAGCGAGAAGGAGTGCTCGGGCCTCTGCAGTGAAAATCGAGCTCTGATCGGGCAAACGTACACCAAATTTTTCCCATCGGCAGACTGCCGCAGCAGCTACCCGGCTTTGGTCTTTCGAACCATCAGTGTATATGGAGAGGTGGTCTGCAAACTGGCCTTGAATCTCTGCATGCAGTCCTTGGTACTCGAGTGGATGTGTCCCAGACTTCCTCAGTTCCGTGAGTCGGAGGATAACCGATGGCTTTCTCAACGACCAAGGGGGATGTTCTGGGACTTTGGCATCCACCAACACGTCCAAATCCATGCCCAAGGCCTCCAAATGAGGTTTCATTCGGAGCCTCAGTGGCCGGATGTAATTTGGCCTGGCTTCATACCTGGATTCGTCATGTTGCTCGAATAGACAATTGTGTGCAGGATTCAATGCATTAGTTTTTATCTTGACTACATATTGCATGGCCAGTTTGATTCTCCTGTTGTTAAGTGATGGTTCATTGGCTTCGACATAAAGGCTCTGAACTGGTGAGGTGCGGAAGGCCCCAAGGGCCAGGCGCAGTCCCTGGTGGTGGATCGTGTCTAGCAGCCCAATATATGATTTCCTTGCGGAACCGTATACTATGCTGCCGTAATCCACTCGTGAACGAACCAAGGTTCTGTACACGGAGAGCAGAACATCTCTGTCCGCTCCCCACTCTGAGCTGGACAGCACCCTCAGAATATCCAGCGCTTTCAGGCATCTTGTTTTCAGGTACTTTATATGTGGCACAAAAGACAGTTTTGCGTCGAGAATGAGGCCCAGAAATTTGGTTTTCTCAACGACTTTAATGGGATCCCCATCCAGGGTCAGCTCCGGTTCCGCATGCATTCTACGCAGCAGGCAGAAGTGCATGCAGACTGTTTTGGTCTTGGAAAATTTGAAACCGTTCAGAACTGACCATCGATGGATCCCATTTATGCTTGGTTGTAGCTGTCTCTCTATGACATTCATGTTAGCACCGCTGTAATGAGGTGTAATCACTGATGAACAAACTTAACAGGCCAATAATGTAATTGCAACATATAAATAATGAATTATTTTGTTTGATCTAATCCTCTCCTGTTTGGCAATTATACCTTAATTAGAACTTCTTCTTCTTCTTCTTGAAGATTTATACTGCCTATCATGGATAAGCCTGAATAGGCTTGTTTTCACCATTAGACAGTTTGTCGATAGAAAGCCCGAGCCTACACTTTTACCGACCCAAGGGATTTTTAACCTCCCACACCACATAGACATGGTATGAGAGCAACTGGCCTATGATGACGCTGGAAGTTATACACAGCGGTGGAAATCCAAATTGGCAGAGGTGGGGGCACAGGGAATCAAACCACTGACCTTCAGATTAGGAGTCCGACCTAGAAAAAAAGTCAGACACTCTAACCACTCTGCCACAGAGAACTACCACCTTTGTTATTGCAGTTATCGGTACACGGGCTCCACTACCATATGGTGGCAGCAAGGACTGCTCCATCACCGTCGAAGGTTACTGCATTAGTTGTGGTACGGTAGCCACCGGGCAGCGCCACGGCAGGGCTACCATCTACTCCATGTGCATAGCGTAACCTCCCCCCAGGGAAGTTGACGTCGGACCTGGCAGGACAGGGGCAGGTGACTTGATCATGGATGCCGTGGTGAATGGAGACTAGAATAAAGATGTGTATAAGCAAACATACTTGTTCCTCATCCTTGCTTGGGGGGTCTACTACGTGAGGATCAAGTTCTGGGCAGCCAACAAGGGCCCATCACATTATTAAACAAATCGAAACAACAAATAACTGTGATTAGGTATGGCTGGAAGATCAGTGCCTAGGTGCTGATACCAGGTTGAGAAGAATAAAATTGTAGTAGAAAGGGCTATATCCATGGCGTGAAGTTAATGGTATTTATTATGTCACTTTTGTTAAACAGATTTATAATATGCCTACATTGCAGTTTACAGCAAAATCTGAAAGAATCGGATGTGTGTCAAATGACAGAAAAATTATATCTGAAGCAATTTTGAAGTGGTTGAATTTGTTTCAAATGACAGCAAAATGGAGCTCATAGCTAAAATTACAAGAGCTGATATAGTCCAGTTGTTCTTATGAATTCAAAAATTTCCTTGTGCTTTGCATTGGTACAGAGGTCTCGCATATTATTTACGTTAAAACATTGTCAGCACAAGGCCATGAAATCTACGCACTGAAGCAGAACGTGTCTAAATGTTAGTGAGCACTGACACCCAATGCACTCACGGGGGTGGTTCTCTATCGAGTAAAAATGTATGAGTCAGCAAAGAGTTGCCAGTGATGAATACTTGGTCCAACAGACAACCATCATAATGCTGTGGTCGTTCTTCAATGTATGAGGTGATATTATGCAACCTATTGTTTGGATGCTCATCTCATTCATCTTGACATTTTGATTTGAGTGGGGAATTGGGTCATGGTTCCGGTGGCCTGGTCTCCCATGATTGCACACTGGCACAAGTCGGTTCCCATCCTGATATTACCTTAGATGTTGCCAGGGCATCAAACCCCGACAAACAAACCAACTGCCAGGAGACATGAAAAAGAATCGCTAGAGACAGAGCTTGTTAAGTTGCCAGGATGTCAGACCCCATCAAATAAACCAATTGCCAGGAGACATGAACAAAATCGCCAGAAGCAGAGCTTGTTAAGTTGCCAGGACATCAGACACCAACAAATAAACCAACTGCCAGGAGACATGAAAAAGAATCGGTAGAGACAGAGCTTGTTAAGTTGCCAGGATGTCAGACCCCAACAAATAAACCAACTACCAAGAGACATGAACAAGAATCACACCACAACTAGCTAAAAGACAGCGTAACATCTGAGAGAAGGGATGTAGATTAAAGAGGCATGGCCCGATGAAAACATAAATTCTTCAAAACCAAAAACAAGACGGGATGGCCGAATGAGGTAGAGCGTCCGTATTCCGTGTTGGTAGACCATGGGGTTGTGAGTTCAAACCCTGGTCGAGTCAAACCAATGACTTAACAACTTATACTTGTTGCTTCTTAGCCAGGCGCTCGGCATTATTAGGATAGGGCAAGGAGCAGTGGGACGAAGAAGATCAATTGTCCGCGATTGAAATTTCCCCTGCTTAAACAACTAATTTACCAAAAAAACAAGAACAAAAACAATTATCTAGATTTGATTGTATGAATCTAATTTAGATAGTGGTGCACTTATTAAACATTTGTCGCCACATTGAAGGGAATAGTAAGGCAATTTAATAGAACATGTTACTCCAGAATCCTATGGTGTCAGAGTTTTGGTATGCATGCCCAAATTAATTTTGCATGTCTGCGCTTCAAATATTTCAAATGTTAGAAATTTAAAATAAAAGTTACCACAAAATAAAGTAAAGTAGATTATAATGATAAAGTAAACTAGATTATAATGATGATTTACCGCAGAAAATGACAAAAATTAAAAAGCAAGAGACTATGTACATTTAAGCTTTCTTCTGGACAAGATTGGGCATACACCATCCCTGGGGTCGTTTGGCACTGGAGGTCTACCATTCATGTCCATTCCTCCTCCCAGCCCATCAGGTACAGTTGTAGTTCCTGCTGATGCGCGAAATGGGAGATTTCATCCCGCTGTCATGTGACCACACTGTGGGTCATCACAAAAGAGCTTGCTTTGACCGGTATCTTATATGACCTCAGGTAACCATAATAATGAACAGCATATCCCCTTCCCCTTCCTGAGTGTACACGTGAGCAGAAACCAGGCTCCAGGCTGATCCAAGATGGCTGCCGACAGTGTATGTGTGGTTCGAGGGAGGGCCACCCATATACAACTCCCTGGCAGATGGAGGGGGCGGGGCACTAAACCAAGGCGCCGACGGAGGAAGTAGCAAAGTATGTATATATATGTTCCCTTAGCATTTATACTTGAGTTATACATCACATTCCTTAGGCATTACATCCTCCCTTTAAGCCCACATGTGTGGACAAGGTGCTATATATTGTGAGGATTTCACAAGAAAAGTTGAATTAGTGAGAATTAAAATAAAGAGTCCAGGCTCAAAACACTGTAAACACCAATTCAAAAATTGAATTAAAAGATAAGATTTTTACCTGTTAGTAATTGTAATTCTAACACATTTCACTTTTTTTTTTATCATATGATTATGGAGCAATGAACACAAAAATAGAAATGTAAAAAATAAACCTGTTAAAGGTCTGACTCCATTGTTTGTCACGATTTTTGGATTGGTGTTTACGGGGTTTTGTTCCAGAACTCCTGAAATTACCTTCAAGTAAAAATCTGTTCTTTTAGTTCAATTTTTGGATTGGCGTTTAGAGGGTTTTGCGCCTGAATGAGTGGATTGATTTTGCACTGAGCTGCAGACCGAACAGACCAGAAACAAGCCCACCTGGTCGTTAATTAGGGAGCCTGTTGCTCGAGGCTACCACCCAGAATGCTTTCAAAATAAGCTAAATCTATTTCGCGAGTCATTGAATGATATATTATTATCTAAATTGCTCCTAAAGAGAACTCCAAACAAATGAAGCTGTCAGAATGGTTAAACATGACTCCTCCATTTAGGCCAACATGTGGGCCTTGTGAGTTGAATAAATTATGTTAATTATATAAACCGGAAGTGCTTGCTTCTCATGGAACTAGGGAAAGCCAGGAAGCTGTAGAGGGTATTCCCGTAAACGTCATCAACCGGAAGTGCGGCCATTATGGCGATATCAACTAGTAAACAACCACCGCTGTGAATATGGCCTATTCTGCCGGCATGGCATAAAGCAACCACCAATCAATCAATCAATCAATCAGTAAACAACTTGCCAGCAGTTGTACTGTCCATATTTACTAGATCGAAAACCTATCCATTTGTTATTATTCTGATGATCATTAAAACAACATGTAAAGCAATTCATATCACATAAATACATACTGTGTTAACAAATAAAATCACTATTTCTATTTCACTGTCTCTGTATGTAAAGCAAGTTGTATCACATGAATACATTCTATGGTAATAAATCAAATTACTATTTCCATTTCATTGTCTCTGTATGTAAAGCAAGTCGTGTCACGTGAATACATACTATGTCAATAAATAAGATTACTATTTCCATTTCATTATCTCTCTATGTAAAGCAAGTCATATCACATGAATACCTCCTATGTCAATAAATAAAATTACTATTTTTATGTCATTGTCTCTGTATGTAAAGCAAACTGTATCACATGAATACATACTATGTTAATAAATAAAATTACTATTTCCATTTCATTTTCTCTATATCACATGAACACATACGCTGTTAATAAATTAAATTGACATAATAACAATCTCAGAATTTGGCTTATATATGTGAGATATTACTTTGCTATTAATTTTTTCCACGTTTGAACTGTGGAAGTTCTACACAGCCTCACAGAGCCAGTAGATAAGATATACCCGGTGAGTATGCTATGGGGAACTGAAGATACAGTGTCCTTGTTTATATTTCAATAATAGATTATAATGCGCGTATATATATATATATCATTTACATTAATTTAATTATGTATATTTAATAAATTTAAATAAAATGATTCGCATTTCATTTAAATGCATTTTGACCAATTGTATAACTAGATTTAATTTCTCTGAACCTGACTCAAATTAGACTGCGCACACAATCAACTTTAGTTCAATTCTTTTTCATGTTCGAATCATATGGTCGAATAGATCTGTCATAAGCCTGTGGCTAAATCAAATATTCACTTCTTGTAAGCAAAACTAGATAGAAATGATATATTCATCTCCTATAGGCCTACTCCATATATTTGTGGCCTGTTTCCATCTAGATAAAAGATTCACCCCGTAGGCTACTTACAGTGGTCTGGCTACTGCAGTAGTAGGCCTACATGCAGACTACGGGGTGAATCTTTTATCTAGTTTCCATCATGCTAATGCTGGCGCAATCATTTATATTTTGTATGTTCCAGGTCAAGGATACAGACAGAGAAGCAGTAAATGTAGCAAGAACAAAGACGGCAAAATGCTCTTTGAAGAAGATGAAATAAAGTCCAGATGGGAAGAATATGTAAACGAACTATACAGTGATGACAGAGGGAACCCACCTACAATTGAGAAAGAAGATGGGAATATTATATTAGTATCAGAGGTTGAGAAGGCTATCAATGATCTAAAGTCAGGTAAGGCTCCTGGAAGTGACCAGATAACATCAGAAATGATAAAAGGACTAGATGAAGTGGGGATTCAAATCATTCATAAGCTAGTAACTGACATCTATGAGACTGGATTTATACCATTGAATATGAATGAATCCATATTTGTACGACTCCCAAAGAAGCTAAAACCAACATTGTGTACTGAGTACAGAACACTAAGCCTGATGAGTCATATGTTGAAGATGATCCTGAAAATAATTTTACTGAGAAACAGACAGAAAATTGAAGAACAAATCAGTAACGTACAAAGTGGGTTTATATCTGGAAGAGGTACACGTGAAGGGATTTTCAATATGAGAATGATTTGTGAACGTTATTGTGAAATGAACCAGGATGTTTATGCCTGCTTTATTGACTATGAGAGGCCCTTCGACCGAGTCAATCAGGAAATGTTAATCAAATGTTTACAAGATATTGGTGTCAATGGCAAAGACATTAAACTAATTGTGAACTTATACTGGACACAACGAGCATTTATAAAAATGGAGCAGGGCCTATCGGATGAAGTTATGATTAAACGAGGAGTTCGACAGGGGTGTGTATTGTCACCATGTCTATTTAACCTGTACACAGAGATGATTTTCAGACACATTGAAGATTGCAAGGGAGTGACAATAGGTGGCATGAACGTCAACAATCTTAGATATGCCGATGACAGTGTAATACTAGCAGACAGTGAGAAAAACCTACAAGATATAGTGAATAGAATCAATAAAGCTGGAATACTATTCAACATGAAGATGAATGCCAGGAAGACCAAAACAATGGTTATAAGTAAAAAGACAGATAAACCAAATGTCAATATAACCATAGATGGCACAAACATAGAACAAGTATCCGAATTCATATATCTCGGACAAAAGATTACAAATGATGGGAGATGTGAGGAAGAAATTAAAAGAAGGATAACAATAGCCCGAACAACATTCTCCAAAATGTATAGAGTGTTAACATCAAGTAAGATATTAATACAAACAAGGAAGCGTATTCTTCAGTGTTATGTGTGGTCTACTCTAATGTATGGGGCAGAGACATGGACAATCTCTAAGAAAATGTACAAACGTTTAGCAGCATTTGAGATGTGGACTTATCGAAGGATGATGAAAATATCATGGACAAAGAAGATCACCAACAAAGAAGTTCTCAGAAAAATTAAAAATAAGAAAAGCTTGTTTGCCACTATACAGACAAAGAAACTTATTTATTTTGGCCACATCATTCGTCAGAGTTCAATATACCGTACATTGTTGGAAGGGAAGGTGAATGGCAGCAGAGGGAGAGGGAGACCAAGAACATCATGGTTTACAAATATTTCACAGTGGACGGGCTTGAATTATTCACAGTCTATCAGAACAGCACAACATCGGGACAAGTGGAGAACCATTGCATCCAACCCTCGACTAGAGGACGGAACTATTGATTGATTGATGTTCCAATGCACCAGCTAGATATCAATTAGAAAACACCAACCACATCTCCAGTTACCAGAGTGTAGAAAATGATAAATATAATAAATAAATAAATAAATACGAGGCTGCTAGGACTAAGGGTAGTGTGTCGATACGGTTGGTTGCTTCCTCGATTACCCACCAAATATATTTTCACTGATATAAGCCTACTTTCAACATATAAATAAATGTGTTTAACGCAAACAATCTTTATCATTTAAGAATTATACGCTTATATTATCAAGTCATTCCACTCATTAAACAATCTGTATGGTTTTATATGTGGGCTATGATCGGGCAGAGAGCTATGCCAACATAGACTTAAAGCACAAATGAGTGGTAACTGGTGGTTTGTTATTGTGGTTACTATCGCCACAATGGTTGCACTTCCGTTTAGCGTGATGTCAGTGCATAACTCTATATGTCATGTTATTACTTTATTTGTTTTTCTTACATTACTAAGATAATATGAATAAGCAAAGATTAGAACTGACCCCCGCTAAACGCTCGGAAAAGTATTTATTTATTTAAATATCAGCATGAGTATATTATTAACCAATCGCTGTCGTTACGGGATTAAACGCGAGGATACAAATGGCGGCCCCCATACGTATGTTTCCGTTTCCAGTTGCTGGATTTTGGTGAAGTCATTTTCCACCTCTATGAGTAGGCGACGGGTATTGTTTATGTATATATACACGTGTTAGTCATTAGCATCCCCCCTGGGTGGGTCGGTATTAACTACCAGCCCTTAACAAGACTAGTGCTGGAGCAGTAGTGATTATAGCAGGACAATAATTCATTCAAGAAATAAATAAATTTGGGACATTTTTGAGATACTGCAGTATATATTGGCAAGAGATACATTATTGGCAAAATAATAATTTTCTTAATTCCTTGAGGTGTCAATACATATGGCAATTATCAATTACCCCTTCAATATGTATTATACGCCCGCATAATTTGATGTAATGTAACCACATTTTTAAAAGGGGTCCCAGGGGAAATACATAAACGGAAACGGGACTGGGCAAATTGGGTAGTTTGAGAAAATTGCAGTTCAAACATGTTGTAAAAATATACGGATTTTCAGTTCAGAATTATATATTGGCAGAGAACATTATTATTCTTGGGTGACGGAGTGGGGACAATGTTATGTAAACTAAAAGTAATAATATCCCACTCCCATGATGACATGATATAAGCTGTGTGAAATATATGTTCATATATTATGCCTGAGATTAATGAAGAAATGTTCCTATATGAGATTCAATACATGATTGTTGAAATGTTTCTCTATGCATCCCTAATGAGTGCAATTGGAGAAAAGACCATTTTAACAGAGATCTATTGTAACTGTATGCTGCTGTCTGTCCCTACATGACCAATGGGTGTGCACACCAGCCTAATTTGCATATACACACAGGGCACCACCTGCAGCTGGGTTGAGTGACAGCCACCCCTACTGGGGGAGGGTGCCACCCACCCTGACTGTGGAGGTGCCTGATTGGCTGGCTGTGGACTGCCCAGTCACCTGCATCCCATTGGCCCTCTGACCACACTAGCCTCAAACCTGAGATCATTATTCTAGATTCTGCTTCAGACACACTGAAGAGAGATCACTCTACTCCTGGCTCTTGGGTTAGACACACCTACTCTTGAGCAGGAACCCCAGACACTCTGTCTGAGGCTATCAAAATTCATCTATTCCAATTGAGGGTGTACACAGCCATAGGAGTCCTGTCCCATGGGCTGTAGGCACTGCTTTCTATATAGGCTAAAGAGGTAATGATATTTTGTGTGGCTAGAGGGCAAGGGGTGTGGATGATAGGTCACTGGTAGGTGGACAGGAGTTGGTGTTATTAAAGCACACCTTCTCCACTGTTTATCTGTGTGACTTGTCTTCATTCTTCCTTAGCATTGGTTAATGAGTTGATAGATGAGTGATATGAAGGGGAGAGTTTTTGTAGTATTATCTGGTGTCCCAAACGTGGCCGGGCATTCAGAAATACAACAATGTGAAATGTATCATTAATCAAATTTATTTAGATATACTTAGACTAGAGTAGCGGAATAATCGTTTCACTGTAAAATACAATGCTTTATGCAAATCACTTTATTTTGCATTCCAAATGCCCATGTATCCTAATGCTCGTGTTTTGTCGCCAGAAGGTGTGGAGTTCGAATCCTAACCGAGTCAAACCAATAGCTTACAAAATTGATACTCTACATCATGAACTGTACATCACGTCAGACAGCTACCGGACGCGTTGGCCGAATCGGTAGAGCGCAGGCCTCCCATGCTGAAGGTCGAGAGTTCAATTCCCAGTCGAGTCAAACCAATAACTTACAAAATTGCCAACCGTTGCTTCCTAGCCAGGTGCTCAGCATAATTAGGATAGGGCAAGGAGTGGTTGGCTCAGTGTCAGGATAATGTGACTGAGTGGCCTGATGCTGGCGGCCTGATTTCCCAGTGGGGCATCACTATAAAGTCGCAATGAGTGCACACTGTCCCAAATCGGTACCCGTCCTGAAATGACCTTAGCTGCGGCCAGGACGTAAAACTCCAACAAACAACCAACTAAGCAATTTAAAGTTACCATGAGTGCGCACTGGCACAAGTCGGTGCCCGTCCTGATATGACCCTAGATGTTGCCAGGACTTAAAACTCCAACAACAACCAACCAACCATGAGGCTGCTAAAAGTCAGACCTGCGCAGAGGGCGGACTCGAACCTGAATCTGAATAAAGAAAACACTATGCAGTAAAATATCTCTAACCGACCACCTCCATAGATCGACCACTTCCCTATGTCAATCGCTATATTTGGCTCCCAACAATACCATTGTAACCATATTCTAACTCCCTAAAATGACCACCTCCCTAAATGGACCACTTAAAGTCTATCCCAAGGTCGGTCGATTTAGAGAGGTTTTACTGTAATACTAATTATCCTTCCAAATTATAAATTGTCCATGTTGCCGATAACATGGCAAATTCACAACAAAGAACTACGACCACAGACACATACATCATCTGGGGCCATATGCATGGAGCAGTGTTAGAGGTGTGTGGTGTTATCCCTCTAACACTGGGTAGCTATCACCGTTTATTGGCGGCGTCGAGAACTATGTCAATCCGTATGCATGGGCGCTTAAACGGTGAGTGTTAGCTAAACGTGAATGTATTTATAGATTTGGGAAATCCCTCTGCGTTTGTAGCCATATATTAGGCTCAAATCTATTGAATGCGATCATATTTAACAGAATTACATACGCAATAAGTGAAATTTTATCAATTTAACCCTAAAGTCGAAGCGTTATTAAGGCTACCGCTGCATTGGCGGTGATATTAATAGTTATATTTTCGAATCGACGAAGGTACAGTAAACAAACCGCCGCCACTGCCAGTATGGAACGCGACGTCGATGCGGCGGCGGCGGCGGCGGCAATTTGTTTACATTACGTTCGTCGATTCGAAAATATAACTATTAATATCACTGCCAATGCAGCGGTAGCCTTAATAACGCTTTGAATTTAGGGTTAAATTGGTAAAATTTCACTTATTGGGTAGCTAATTCTGTTAAATATGATCGCATTGAATAGATTTGATAACTAACACCGCCTGTAAACCAGCTATTTTCTGGTTTAGCTTAACCTAGTTTAAGCTTGTGGTGTTAGGCCTAACACTGCTCCATGCATACCGACTTTTCGGCGCTAAACCAGAAATCCTGTCTAAACGCGTTTTGCCTCACTAACACGGCTTCATGCTTATGGCCCCAGATGCTTTCACACTGTCCAGTTGCCCCAGCAATGAACACTGCCCCCCACGCCACCTAGCGGTTTCCTATGTTACTTCCACCAAATGGAACAACACTCGGACTCCTCTCACACACCCGGACCCACATGGTGAGGAAAGGATTCTCGATGTAAAATCACCACCTACGCGCCCTACACTTATCTATATATATTAGTAAGTGCCAATGAACTGCGCATCGGGTATAACTGCGAAAACTCTGAGTGGTGGTTGCTCCTCAAATCTGAAGCAGAATAAAAGGTTCGCTATATATACACCAATCACACATCCACATTGTGAGGATCAGACGGGATGGCCGAATGAGTTGAACGTCCGCCTCCTGTTTTGGGAGATCGGGACTTCCGAACCCATGGGTTCAAACTCTGGTTGAGTCAAACCAATGACTTAGAAATTGATACTTGTTGCTTCTTAGCCTGGCGATCAGCATTAATAGGATAGGGCAAGGACTGGTTAGCTCAGTGTCAGGATAATGTGACTGAGTGGGATATCGGATCATGGTGCCGGCGGCCTGATTTCTCAGTGGGGCAGCACTATAAATACGCCATGAGTACGCACTGTCACAAGTCAGTGCCTGTCCTGATATGACCTTAGATGTTGCTAGGACTTAAAACAACAAACAAACAAATCTATCTATACAGGATTAAGCGCCAATGAACCGTACATCAGGTGTAACTGCGAAAACTCTGAGTGGCGGTTGGGTCTCAAATTTTAAGCTGAATAAAAACCTCGCTATGTACCAAGTATCCTTCCATATTGCTTTTCTTTTATGCTTTTTTTGTGATGAATTTATTTACCCTGCTCATAACGGATAAGTGTGTTAACACTTGTTTTCACCGCTGGGCAGCACTAATCCAATTTTACTTAAATCTTTTGAATTTTGTCTTAGTAATAATTTTAGTTTTCTTGCTTCTTTCTTGCTGACATTGTGAATTACGCATTATGCTTCTCGGAGCTGGGGTTAGGTTGGGTTCCATTTAACTGTCCTTCCTCGAGAACCATCCGGAAGAGATCCCCCTCGCTTTTCTCGGAGAAGTGGAGAATTGCATTTAGAGGGGAATGAGGCACTATTTCAGCAATATAATTATGCTGGCGAGGCGCCCAGGCCACCTAGCGGCAGTAGTATGCACTTGACAATTGCCGGACGGTTGTCATGGTAGCCGCCCATGCGCACTGCGCACTGCGCACCGGTTTGGCGCCAGATATTGAGCTCACTACGTTCAGTGTACCAGACGCGGTGGCCGAATCGGTAGAGCGCAGGCCTCCCGTGCTGATGGTCCGGCGTTCAAATCTCGGTCGAGTCAAGCCAATGACTTACAAAATTGATACTTGTCGCTTCCTAGCCAGACGCTTAGTAGAGGGAAAGGACTGGTTGGTTCGGTGTTAGGATAAGGTGACTGAGTGGGATATCACGGTCATGTACTGGTGACCTGCTATCCCAGTGGGGCAGTACTATAAAGTCACCATGAGTGTGCACTGTCACAAGTCGGTACCCATTCAGAAATTACCTTAGATGTTGCCAAGACTATACTACTATTACGTTTATTATATGAGACCGTGGACTTTTTTGTTTGTTCTCTCTTTTTTGTTTGTGTGATGGGTGTATTTATGCTGCCCATAACGGTTACGTCTAATAACTTGTTTTCGCCGCTAGACAGTCATAGTCTTGTGACTCCCCTTCTTTTTATCACTTTCAGTTGTTGTGTAGCTTTGGGAAAAAAAATAAAAAAGAGAATTTAATGAGACACAAGGCGTATAAAATAGCATAATGAAACTCGATTTAGTTTCTTCTTTTTCTTTTCTTTTTCTCTCCATTGTAGGGGTGAGTGTCCTTCCCATTAGTTCACCTAGCCGATCTCATGCAACAACCCTGACTGGGTGCGGTGGCCGAGTCTGTACAGCGTGGGTCTCGCGGGTGGGAGGTCTGCAGTTTGGTTCCTGGTCGAGTCAAACCAATGACTTATCAAATTGTTATTTGTCACTTCCTAGTCTGGCGCTCGGCATTAATGGGATAGGGCGAGGACTGGTTAGCTCAGTGTCAGGATAATGTGACTGAGTGGGATATCAGGTCATAGTGCCAGCAGCCTGGTCTCCCAGTGGGACAGCACTATAAAGTCACCATGAGTGTGCACTGTCACAAGTCGGTATCTGTCCTGATATGACATTAGATGTTGTCAGGACATAAAACTCCAACAACCAACCACCAAAGTCTTATTACGAATTACCAAGTTTGGAGATATTTTAGGTGAAGGTCTGTGGCATACATTTAGTGTGTTCATTGATGTGATGACGCCATTGCCCTTGTTTACCTATTCTGGGTTGGGTAGAGCAGCACATTACAAGGGCACCAAACTCCGAACTACACTGGCACTCGTGAGTCACTGGACGTTATCTGGTCATAACTGCACACATTATGGCAGAGTAGCACAGGAGCACCACGACGCTCGGGGCTACACTGGGACCTATGAGGTTTTGTTTTGTTACTTTCAGTAGCCAGTTAACAGCAGTGTTATGATTACACCTTCGTCGGGTTATGTAACTTTAAGTGGTTACTCACATTAATTCTCAACAGTATCCTACCTTCCTATTAGCAGTAACCTCGTGCATCTGGATTACGTAGCAAGGTTAGCATGTACACCTATTTCATATGACGTCAGCATAGGTATCTAGGTCAGTGTGCACGCCTTTTGGCTGCAGGACGACACACAGTCACACTGCAAACTCAGTGGCTATGACCCATCTTCGTACAGAAAACGTTAAATATCTCTAAAACCACATCACCTAGACACAAACCGATTGGAACACATATAGAAAACATGTTTAACAAAAAGGTTATATTAAATTGATAAGGTTAGGGTTCTGGATTTCTATTAATTTTGAATAAAACTGACGTTTTGCACTGCGCATACCGGCAAACTCAATGCATTGTCAATGGCCTTGAGCAATCTTCATACAGAAAAAGTTAAATATCTCTAAAACCACACGACCTAGACACAAACCGCTTGGAACACATATAGAAAACATGTTTATGAAATAGATTATACTAAATGTATAAGGTTAGGGTTATGCATTAATTTTGAATAAAAATGACCTTTTTCACTGTGCGTATCAGCAAACTCAATGGCAGTGTGCCTTCATTCTGCAGTCAAGCTGCATGCGCATACACACTGTTTATAAATATTGAAAGGGGTCTATACACAACAATCGTTTTACTAATACAAATTAAACCAGTTATTATGAATGTAGCCTACTCTTGAATACAGCCGCTTCTCCCATGACAAAAATAGGCAGAATTAAAAAAAGACAGCAGGTCATATGCAATTACGCTAAACGACATATGGGGAGGAGGGTCCACAGCAAGGAAAGGAGCAAAAACGGGTGACCACTGGGTCGTATTGAGCATACCCTTGCAGGAATAGTTTCCCATTCTTTAAGTCCTGATATTGTGTGATTTAAAGAGAAGTTGATGTATATAAATTTAAAATATACTTCAAGCGCTTTAATCTGTGCAAAAGATACATATATATGTGTAACTATGTCTGAACAAGAAACTACTAAATAAATAATGGGATCTTTCCATAATTTGAGCCAATCAGACCTGTTCTTTTCGATTGCAAATTGCCACCCCTTATGGGGCCCACTATTTTCAATAAAACAATGGCTCTGATTGGCTGACACTGAGAACTGTTGTCAGCCAATCAGAGCTGTTCTTTTTGATTGCAAATGGCTGCCCCCATGGAGGCGGCCATTTGCAATAGAAAAGAACAGCTCTGATTGGCTGACACTGAGTTCTCGCGAGAACGAGAAGAGGAAAGTCCATTTCCGGCAAGTTCAAACAGGCTCAAACGAGTTCAACCATGGCTGGTTGGGTCGCTCTGTATAGCGCTGAATATGCTTATGCATATGGGGTGTACTCGATTAATCAACTCCGGTCACCCGAGGCAGTTTTTGGCGCATGCGCACATCCTACAAACTTGGTTCGAATGATTGAATACGCTTCTCCACGCTCGGGGTGGAAACAAATGGTGGCTTAATCCAAAACTTGTTTATTTTTTTAATGACCGATATAGCTACAACAAAATAGGATTTCTATGGCTCTTATCCCGCAGGACGGTACCAGCGCAAATGTGACGTCATCGTTCCTAGCCACCCACAGCCAGGGGCGCATTCGGGGTCCTTCTCGGAGGCGCCTCGGAGATGGCACTGACATCACGCTAGTCTGAACTGCACAAGCAGTTTGTCGCCTCGGAAATGGCCGACCCCTTAGGCGGCGGCCATTTGCCATGGAAATGCTGCGATGGGATAGGCTGAAACTACTGCATACGGTGGCCATTTTCGAGGCGCTTTTTGTCTCCTGATTGAAAAGGGAGGCATCGCGGATACGTCACTGGCGTGTTTTTGTCAACTTCACTCGCGGTGTTCGATATGAAATTCTACCATCTCGGGTGATCCTTAATCGAATATGGCCATGATGATGTTGTTGTCACCATCGGGATGTGGTTTGAGTTCAGGATCTAGGTGACGCAACAGTTTGTGGCACCCGCTGAAAGCAGGCGAGTTCTACATAGCGGTGGATGAATCAGTAAGAGCGCTGATTTGCCATGTGGAAGGCTGGGAATTTGAAGCCCAGGCGAGTCAAACCAATGACTTACAAACTTTATACTTGGCGCTACACGGCCTGATGCTCAGCATTAATAGGATAGAGTAAGGACTGGTTAGCACAGTGTCAGATTAATGTGACTGAGTGGGATATTGGTTCATGGTGCTGGTGGCCTGGTCTTACAGTGGGACAGCACTGTAAAGTTGCCGTGAGTGGGCACTTTCACAAGTGGGATGGCCTTCCTGATATGACCTTAGATGATGCTAGGAAGTAAAACGCCAACAAACAAACATAACATGCACACTCAGCTGAACCTTAAGTTTCAGGTCAACGTCAGAAGTCAGTACTTAGTTTGCATGATTATTATTTAGTGCAATGATTATTGAACCCTCATGTGCATAAATAAAATAAATCAAAGAATACAACAATAAATGAGTAGTTCAGGCGCAAAAACCATATAAACACCAATCCAAAAATTGAGATAAACATTCAAGTGAAACCTTGAAAAGGTCAATTCTTTTACATTCCTATTGTTCTATTCACTTCTTCATAACAATGTCATCACATGAAAAGGGGAATTAGTGAAAATTAAAATTATCCTCAGATAAAAATCTTTTATTTGATTCAATTTTTGGATTGGCATTTACAAGATTTTGCGTCTGAACTCTTCAAATAGACCATCAGTGTGTAAAATATTCCGAAAGAACGCATTGGTGGGGGAATGCAAATGGTCTATAATGGTAAATGGTATATATTGCCAGGTGCATGAATGTATTTATGTAGTTGCTGGTGATCCTTTACTTATGGTCAATACATTGTGTATTAGGTAGATAGAGGCACTAGAGATAGTGTGTAAGAGGAACTTGGAGCTCCACTCACTACCCCCTCCCCCCTCTGTTAGTCATGGATCACCACACACTCAGCTCAGGCAGGTGGTGGCCAAGCAGCCACACCGCATGGTGGTGGTGGGCAGATCACGGTAGCCATGGTGACACAGAAATGCTTGATGTTCATTGGTGGAACTGTAAATGCTTGATTCTCATTGGAGAACACGGTCAGGTGGTATGCCATACCAGATCCATGTGCCACTATATAATAATAAACATGAGGGCATTGTCTCTCTCTCTACTTTCATTCTTTATACTCTTCCTTTTTCTTCTTGCCTACATTGATTTCATTATAGCCTGCCTACACAAACCACAGATTCCAGCTGAGGACTTTACAAGTTTGTCATGTCCTGGCTTCATGGGCAGACATATAAACAGCAACTAGTAGCTTAATTAGTAACTCTACACATATATAGTTGTAAATCTAGATGTACCTAGTTCTAGAATTATCTAGAGCTAAAAGCATAAAATGTAACTCTTGTCAACTAAAGATTGTCTCAGAGGCTTGCAAGCAATGACTGCAGAATAGTACCAATTTTATTTACTTACTATGAACCATCACAAATATAAAATAATTGATTTGTTTGTTGTTGTTTTACGTCCTAGCAACATCTAAGGTCATATCAGGATGGGTACCGACTTGTGACAGTGCACACTCATGGCAACTTTATAGTGCTGCCCCACTGGGAAACCAGGCCACCAGCACCATGACCTGATATCCCACTCAGCCACATTATCCTGACGCTGAGCCAACCAGTCCTTGCCCTATCCTAATAATGCCGAGTGCCAGACTAGGAAGCAAGTATCAATTTTTAAGTCATTGGTTTGACTCGACCAGGATTCGAACCCACAAATTCATGGGTTCAGATCTCCCGATCTCCCAAAGCAGGAGACAGACGCTCTACTCATTCGGCCATCCCTTGGTCGATATAAAATAATTGACAATCAAACTCCGATCGTCATGGTCGTTAAATAAATCAAGCCTTCCTTTTTTTTCTTCAGGGCCCATATGCATGGGGCGGTGTTAGCACTCCAAACCTGTGGTTAGCGGTGATCTCCGGGTTAGCGGCGAAAAGTCGGAATGCATGGACCAGTGTTATGGAAACCCCGCGAGTTAAAAGTCGGGTACGCTAACCCCACTCCATAGCAGGTGTAAGGGTGGTGTTAGGGACCGATTAGGCACAAATCTATTCAATGTGATCATATTTAACAGAATTACATACTCCAATCGTGAAATTTCATTAAATTAATCCTAAATTCGAACCGATATTAACGCCTCCGCTACATTGGCGGCGATATTAATATTGTCGAATCGATGAATGTAAACTAAACAAATCGCCGCCGCCGCATCGACATCGCTATCCATACTTTCGAAGATCAACAAAACATCGCCGCCAACACCGCCGCCACCACCGCTGCCGCCGCTGCCGCCACCGCCACCGCCGACGCATCGGCGGCAATATATTAGGCCAAAATCTATTCAATGCGATCATATTTAACAGAATTACATACTGTACAAGTGGTATTTTAGCAAATTAACCGCAAAAACGAACCGAAAGTAACGCCGCCACTACAATGGCGGCGATATTAATATTGTCAAATCGACGAATGTACACAAAACCAAACGCCGCCGCCACCGCTGCCCATGCGGCGGCGGCGATATTGCCAAATAGCAGTGCTCGCCGGCTACTGGCACAGAGGGATTTCCCAAATCTATAAATAACTGCTAGGTTAGCTAACGCCTCCATGCTTTGGCTCTGTACATACCCCATGACCGATTTTCCAACACCGGCATTAGCTAACCCGGACCCGGCCCTTAACACCAGAGCCGATAAATAATTCTTCATGCATACGGGCCCTGCAATTTAGGGTACTCACCAATGCATTAGTTCTGACGTCCTACTGAGAAGAACCATTTTTCCCACTATTGTCAGATGGCAGATTACTGGAGGAAAATAATGGACATTATCAATGTAATTAGACTTTCAGTTGCATGTTCTGCTTTGGCGTTGACACGGACAAAACATCTTATTATGCTGACAACCATTGATGTGCATCCTAAGCACTCATAGCCGCATAGTCAGACCTCTGAGATGCCCCTTGTCATTAGCATTGAACATCCATACTTAAAGATGCAGGGATTGCATGCAGATCCAATTTGACCGTACGCTATATATGGGTCATATTTGGACATATTGACTGCACAGGCATCAAGTTTTAACATGCGCTATGTGCACAGGCCTTAAGGGGAGTTGGATGCGTGTACATCAAGTTCAACTATATGCTGTGTGTATCCATAGGTCTTATGGGAAGTTGGATGCACACACATCGAGTTCTACCATGTGCTGTGGGTACAGGCCTTAAGGGGAACTGGATACGCATACATCAAGTTCAACTATATGCAGTGTGTATGGGTCTTAAGGGAAGCGGTATGCACCCATAAAGGCTCTGGATGTACACACATCAAGTTCTACCATGCGCTGTGTGTACAGGCCTTATGGGGAACTGGATGCACGTTAATCAAGTTCTACTCTCCGTTGTGTGTACAGGCCTTAAGGGGAGCTGGATGCACGTTAATCAAATTCTACCATACGCCATGTGTTGGGGCCTTAAAGGGAACTGGATGCGAATGAATCGAGTTCTACCATATGCTATGTGTTGGAGCCTTAAGGGTAGCTCGATGAGCACACATAAAGTTCTACATGCGCAGTGTGTATGGGCCTTAATGAGTGCTCAAAGTGCACACATCAAGTTCTACATGCGCAGTGTGTATGGGCCTTAATGGGTGCTGGATACGCACACATCAAGTTCTACATGCGCAGTGTGTACAGACCTTAACGGGAACTGGATGTGGACACATCAACTTCTACATGCGCAGTGTGCACAGACCTTAACAGGAGTTGGAAGCACACACATCAAGTTCTACATGCGCAGTGTGTACGGACCTTAACAGGAGTTGGATGCTCTCACATCAACTTCTACATGTGCAGTGTGTACGGGCCTTAACGGGAGTTGGATGCGCTCACATCAGCTTCTAAATGCGCAGTGTGTACGGACCTTAACAGGAGTTGGATGTGGACACATCAAGTTCTACATGCGCAGTGTGTACGGGGTTTAATGGGAGTTGGATGCCCACACATCAACTTCTACATGCACAGTGTTTACGGGGCTTAACGGGAGTTGGATGCGCACACATCAAGTTATACATGTGCAGTGTGTACTGGGCTTAATGGGAGCTGGATGCCCACACATCAAGTTCTACATGCGCAATGTGTACGGGGCTTAATGGGAGTTGGATGCGCACATAACAAGTTCTACATGCGCAGTGTGTACAGACCTTAACAGGAACTGGATGTGCACACATCAACTTGTACATGCGCAGTGTGTACGGAGCTTAATGGGAACGGGATGTGCACACAGCTTCTACATGCGCAGTACATAGGGGGCCTTAACGGCAGCTAGATGTGCACGCATCCAGTTCTCCTTTATGACTCCTCGTTCCAACGTGCTCATGTTACACGGTCGGAACTTGAGTTATTGCCCTTGGAGAAGATCTAATTAGGTAGAAATCAGGTCGACAGTGCGTCCATTCAGAGCACCCCCACAAGACCCTCGCACCGACCCCGTGCATCATGTCTGCTGCCACTAAAGATGCCATGAATAAAGCAACACTTACCCTAAACCAGGAGTACTATTTGATTGACAATGAACTACAAATAAAGCTTGTTTTATTTAACGATGCCTCTAAAGCATATTGATTTTCATCATCGGATATTGGACGTAAAACTTATGGTTATTCTGACGTTTTTCTCTGGAGTAAACCCACTTCCGCCACATAGACTACTCTTTCTGATAAGCAGCAAGAGGTCTTTTATATGCACTTTCCCACAGACAGGACAACACATAACACAGCCTTTGATGAACTAGTTGTGGACCACTGATTGGAATGGAAAATAGCCCAAACTTCAAATGGCTCCACTGAGTAGGATCGAGAGGATGATTGACAGTAGACTATCGACACCTTCACTCTACCACCTGATCTACGTCCCGCCTCATTTTGATAACAACAACACACTAGTTGGTTGGTGACTAAATGTCATCTTTTGTTGCAGTAGTTGGTTGGTTCTTGGAGTTTTAGGTCCTGGCAACATCTAATGCCATATCAGGACGAGTACCAACTTGTGACGGTGCGCACTCATGACGACTTTATAGTGCTTCCCCATTGGGAGACCAGGCCACCAGCACCATGACCTGACATCCCACTCAGTCACATTATCCTGACACTGTGCCAACCAGTCCTTGCCCTATCCTAATAATGCCGAGTGCATGGCTAGGTAGTGACAAGTATCAATTTTTATGTCATCGGTTTAACTTGACTGGGATTCGAACCCACAATCTATCAAAATGGGAGATGGACGCTCAACTCATTCGGCCATCCCACCTGGTGTGTTGCACTAGTGGAAGGTGCTCTTTGTAAAGATATACAGATTTACGGTTTGGATTTATATATTCTCGGGCGACGGAGTGGGGACCATGATTATGTAACAGAGAAGCAATGGGTGCGCCACTCGCTTTGTGACATAAGCGCCTATCTGGAAATGTGATAACACATAGCGACCGAGTATATGATGTGATGTTCATACTTAAGAGACAGTTAATAATTATTGAAATGTTCCCCTCATGCACCAAACAGAGTGCCATTGAAGGAGAGGAGATTGATAAATGTTTTTTGTAACTGTCTGCAACTACCTGTTTCCATGGGACTGATGGACAAGCACACCCGGCCATCCTGCATACATTATGGACACCACCTGCAGCTGACGTTGAGTGACAGCTGCATCCTATTAGGGCGTCACCCACCCAGGCTGTAGAGGGTGCCTGATTGGCTGGCTGTGTGACCTGCATTCCTTATACCTGACACACAGACCCCACATGAGGCTCTCTCCACTTTCTACACTCAAATGAGCAACATCTATTCCAAAGACACTGAGCTGTGTGCAACAACCATTGGACTCAGTGTAAAAATATACGGATTTTCGGTTCGGAATTATATATTGGCAGAGAGCATTATTATCCTCAGGCAACAGAGTGGGTACCAAGGTTATGTAATAGAAAAGCAATTGGTGCCCCACTCATGGTGTGACATATTAGGCTATGTGAAATATATGTTAATACATAGTGCCCGAGATTATGACGAGATGTTTCTATGTAAGAGACAGTTAATGTTTGGTGAAATGTTCCCTCTATGCACCAGTAAGGGTGCAAGATGAGGAGAAGGACATTGTTAATATATATGTCTATTGTAACTGTCTGCAACTACCTGTTACCACAGGGCCAATGGGCAAGCACACCAGCCATTCTGCATACATTATGGACACCACCTACAGCTGTGGTTGAGTGACAGCTACCCATATTGGGGCATCGCCCCCCCCCCCCACCCCCAGGCTGTAGAGGGTGCCTGATTGGCTGGCTGTGGGAGGCCCAGTCACCTGCACCCCTTTGCCCCACCTGAGGCCTCATTTTGATATTGATTATTATACACACTCTGATCTAGATCATGCTACAGGCACTACTGAGGCATACTACTGAGGCATACTACTCTACTCCTGACTCTTGAGTGAGACACACTCTGCTCTTGGGCAGGAACCCAGACACTCTGTCTGATGCTCCACCTTTCATATACAAACTGAGCTGTCTGCAACAACCATGGGACTCCAGTTCAATGGGCTATAGGCACTGATTCATATACATACTAAAGAGAGTAATGAGGCTCTGTGAGGACAGAAGGAAAGGGGTCAGGGTGATAGGTCACTCGTACGTGAACAGGAGTTGATTACAATAAAGCACAACTTCTTCACTGTCAATCTTGCATGACTTGTCTTCCCTTTCTGCGTTATGAGAGATACAGTAGATATATTCCAGATGAGTTTGTTGGAGTGGGGCATCAGGTGTGACCTGACAAACAGCTGTCAGAACGCATCTAGGAAGAGTAAGTGGTATATCTGGAACTCTGACGGCCGGGGTTCCAGTTATATTACACCAGGTTCAATGGGCTGTAGACACTGATATACACATGCAAGAGTTATGCAGATCTGTGCTGGCAGTTGGTAAAGAGTGAGGATGATAGGTCACCAGGAGGTGAACATGAGTTGATGCCAATGAAGCACAACCTCTTCACTGTCAATCTTGCGCGACTTGTCTTCCTTTCTTCCTTATGAGTTGTAAAGAGTAACTACAGGCAGGGACTGACAGACAGTTGTCAGAACACACCTGTGGAGCATAGTAATGTTTGGGGTTCAGATGATCGAGTCCCGACATATAACACCTTGTTTAGTAAGTTGTTTAGTGACACTTAATGGTGCCTCGTTCTGATATGACCCTAGATGTTGCTAGGGCGTAAAACACCGAACTTAATGGTGTTTACGGGAGGAGTGATGTTCACTAGAAGAGGATGCTTAGTGTGGTGCTTAATGACAGTTAAAGACGAGGCACTATAATTGTATTAGCATCGCACTATAGTTCTTGAAAGCCGACGACATTTAACTACAGCGAAACATGTGCAATGTAATGGTAGTCGGTGATATTTACTGGAGTGTGTCATGGCAGTTCAAGGTATAACGCAGTATTTGGAAACATTGTTCTACAATTCCGAGAAAGCAGACGACATTTAACTACAATGGAACATGTGAGATTTAGTGAAAGTCGGGGATATTTACTGGAGGAGGATATTTACTGGAGTGTTTTGTGACAGTTAAAGGCATAACACAGTATTCAGTGGCATTACCCTATAATAACCAACAGCAGACGACATTTACTTCGGATATGTGTGATAGAATGACAGGATTTAAAAATCGAAGCATACATTTGAATGCAGCGGACCGAAGATCACCCTCCCGCACCCACCCACCCCTCACACACACTCCAAACAGGGTCATATAGCTGATCAATTACCCATACAATCTGTTGCCACAGAAACCTGCTGAATCTGGTTGGTACTACGTGCACTGACTGGTTAACACTGTCTTCATGATTGACAACCTATTTTGTTGCATTACAAGTTGTAGTTTTCCGTTTATTTTGCATTCAGGACCCGAAAAAAGGCCTTCTGAAAACCAACGCGTCATCTATCGACATTATTTAATTAACAATCGAACAAATAGGTTAATTAATCGTCCAACCAAATTTATCTCGCCAAACCAAACGAAATCTTGCCTAGTAATGTTACCTGGTAATCTTGTTAACCCCAATCATTAATAACTTTCCACTTACCCCAATTATTGATGCGCGAAAAGGAAGAGAGGACGCGTGGGTGGAAATAAGGCGTCTTTATTTTCGCCTCAGACAGAGCATACAGGTCATACAGAGTAACAAGAGGACAAATAGAAGTAAATAAGGAATAATCTGATAAAGGTAAGGAAGCTCATGAGGAGCGGAGTAATGAGGAAAATCAGAGATCAAGTGTCAGTGGAGTGAGGGGGTGCCGAGGAGCCCTCCACCGCTGGAAGAGAAATGTAGGAGGAGTGTAGGGTGGGTGGGTGGTGAAAAGGCAGAGAGCTGGGAGACGGCAGGAGGGCGAGTGCCTGAGGGAGGCCGGCGGGCGACCTTATAAGGGAGGAGGGAGGGGCGACAGCAGGTGAGTGTGAAAGCTGCCGGCCCGGGGGAGGGCGAGAGGTGGCGAGCAGCGGCGTCGGGTGAGGCGTGAGTGCTGCGCGACGCGGAGGGCGGGGGAGGTGGCGGCGCGGCGCGCCGTCTGCCGAGGTGAGAAGGCAGCGCGACAGCGCGGGGCGGGGGAGGGTCTCTTCCTCTCCTCGCATCAAACGTAATGCTTCGCATTACGACCGATGCGCGAAAAGGAAGAGAGGAGGCGGGGGTGGAAATAAGGCGTCTTTATTTTCGCCTCAGACAGAGCATACAGGTCATACAGAGTAACAAGAGGACAAATAGAAGTAAATAAGGAATAATCTGATAAAGGTAAGGAAGCTCATGAGGAGCGGAGTAATGAGGAAAATCAGAGATCAAGTGTCAGTGGAGTGAGGGGGTGCCGAGGAGCCCTCCACCAAAAGGCGGAGAGGGCTCGCGGCGCGCCCGAGGGTGGGAGGCGGAGCAGGTGGGGTGGGCCGGCCGAGAGGTGGGCCGTGTCGGGGGTCAGGCTCCCTCTGGGGGCGGCGAGTGTCCGGGGCCTGCGTCGACAGGGAGCGGGCGGCCAAAAAGGAGGAGGGCCGCTCCTTGGCGGGATCCGGTGAGGAGGTCCGACGAGGGTCGAGCAGGGGGGCAGCGAAGTCCTCAGGGCTGGGTGGGGTGGTGGTCGGGGTCTGGGCGGGGGTGTTGTTGAAGGCGGTGTCATGAGGGTCGGCGGCAGAGGGTTCCTCGTGAGGCTGGGCTGGGATGTGGTCCGAGGCGTGAGGCCCGAGGTGATGATCCCCGGCTGGGACTATGCGGCGCTGCGATCGGTGGTCGCTGGGAGGCTGTCGGTGGAGGTCGCGGGGCTGTCGGCAGTGGTGAGGGTGAGGCGCCGGGAAGGGCCCCCCGGGCCGGCCGGGGGGAGGCCGGCGGATCAAAAATCCGCCGAGGTGGGGGGGGTCTGGCGCTCACAGGCTTGCTTGGTTATGCAGTCGGCCTCGCAGTGCATAGTGAGTACGCGCCTCACGTTCGCGCAGTAGGCGCATGCGTGATGGCGCCTGTCCCCCGCCTCGCCGTGGGCCTCCCCGACGGGAGCCCGATCGCACGAGGCGGGGTCCCGGTTCCAGGCCGGGCAGGGAGCCCCGTGAGTGTGCCTGTCGTAGGAGACTCAGGCGTCGGCTTGGACTCGGGGGAGGTGTGGGGCTCGGTGTGGAGGGTCGAGTGGGCGGGCGGGGGCGCTGGCGGCTTGGTGGTCGGGCATGGCGATACACTCGACTCTCAGGAGGTTGATAGCTACTGGGTCATGGCACCCGTGGGGGAGTCGACCGTCCGCGATCCAGGTGAATACGGTCTCGGAGTACCGACGGACGGTCTCCCAGGGGTAGGTGCGGTTGTCCCGGGAGACTGTAAGGTGGTGGTGGTGGAGTCCCTGGGCGGAGTGGGCGGGGAAGTCGGGATGGTCGATGAGGGTGAGAAGGGCGAGGGCGTACTCGTCCTTTGTTGCCTCGCCCCTCTTGACCGGTGTTCTCTCCGGCCCCCTCTGCACCAGGTCGGAGGGAAATATATAGTCGGCCGGGATACCTTGGCGGCTCACGGAGCGTCGCGCCTCGGCGGAGGCCAAGATGTCCCGGACGGCGTCGGCCGCGGAGGCGGGGCTGTGCCGGGTGGGTTCCTCCTGGTAGGCCCGGGACGCGGTGGGCGCGGCTTGTGTAGCAAGGTGCCGGTACCTCTCGTATTCCGGGTGCGCCGCCCCGGGCAGGGTCGCCTGAGGCGGCGGCGGGGGGCGAGCTGTGGCGGTGGTGCGCGCCCGAGGTGCTGCGGCGGCCGCGGAGGGGCGGGCGGCCCGGGCGGGCGCCGGGGCGGTTTCGAGGGCGTCCATGCGGGCGTGAATGTCGGCTGCATTCTGGCGCACCTCGGCGGATGTCTGGCGTTGCTCGAGGCGGATGCAGTGGAGTGCCTCGAGTATTGCTGAGATCTCGGCGCCCGAGGTGGGGTCCGAGGGCGCCGCGGGGGACGCCGTAGCGGAGGCCAGGGATTCGCCCCGCCGGGGCGTTGAAGATGGCCCCGGGGTGCGGGGGGCGGCCCGGGAGCCCTGCGCGCTGTACATGGGCTGGTACGTCGTGTAGTTGCCGCCCGGCACCGCGCTTCCCGGCGGTGCCACAGTCGCCGTGCCGGCCGGGGCCTTCCGCTGCGACAGCAGCCCTGAGGAGGGCCGGCGGGCGACCTTATAAGTGGAGGAGGGGGGGTGAAGCAGGTGAGTGGAGAAAGCTGCCGGGCCCGGGGGGGGAGGGCGGAGAGGTGCGCGAGCAGCGGCCGTCGGGTTGAGGCGTGAGTAGCATGCGCGACGCAGAGAGGGCGGGGGGAGGTGGCGCCGCGCCGCGCCGTCTGCCGAGGTGAGAAGGCAGCGCGACAGCGCGGGGCGGGGGAGGGTCTCTTCCTCTCCTCGCATCAAACGTAATGCTTCGCATTACGACCAATTACTTTCCACTTACTACTCAACCGTCTACCTGGCATCGTTCGATTTTCATTAGTCTGTTCAGGAATATGGCCAGAAGACCAATTTGGATTGAGAAGTATGTGCATAATTATATATATATATATTCCATATATATATACATATACATTGGTATGCAGGTATTGCAGGTATAGCAATACCTCAGGGAGTTTAATGCTCCTGTGCTGCAGAGTTGTAAACCACTGCCTTGTGGTACAGGTCCTTGACAGAACCGAAGGCTAAGGGAGCAAACCCTAAACAGAAAACCATGTCACTGTGGCAGCATTAAGGGCGGTTGATGTATGGAACTCCCAACATCTCCCGACCAGCCACTGCAGGGACAAATAGTTTTGCGCCTGTCTTGACATGTTCTTGCCGGTGTGAAACCTCTATTTGCTCCCCGAGAGAGTGCCGCTGGTAACTTGCAAAAGCCAGCAGCACTTCAACACTTTTGCAGGCAGCTTTCATGAAATGTACAACCGCACAAAACACCATAAGCTGAGAGACATTAAGACCGACTCATGGACGCAACTCTCACAGCAGAGAGCTAAATGGAGAGCGGCAGTCAAGTAATGAAAGCAGTCTTTGTCGCATCGCGACCGACAGCATGATGAAGATGACATATGTATATATATATATATATATGTGTGTGTCGTCGGAGGTAATGAAAATAGGACATGAGTATAAAATGGGCTGAGTAGGCTTGTGCTATTATATATTATTTATTCGCCATGCTATTTATTTTTGCAACTGTGGACCGATCTGCCATTTACTGCAGGCCTGATCTCGGCCAGGATAGTTTGGTGTCACCAACGCTGGGTCATATGCCAGTTGGTATGGCGCAGGTGTCACATAAGCTCAATTTAAAACTTTTACTAGGTAGTGTGATGTATGTAACAACCTGAAACCGAAACCCAGACCGGGCCGGCAGCACCAGCTGTGTGGAACCCGAATAAAGGCATTATGAAACTAGACGTCATTGAGTAGAGTCGGTTCTTAATCACACTTCACAGGTAGGGCTATCTATTGCACGGCCAAGGGCCTCGGGTAAATAAAGTTGAGGCTTCCCACCACTCCTCGCTTCTGTTGTTCCTTACTAGCACCGTAATAGCTGGATATCATTATGCATTGGATATATTATTTATTGCGTATTATTCAGTAGGAGGGGACAATCTAATCAGACTAACTACATTATCAGTCTGAGGTGTCAGCGTGCCTGTCATGTCATGAAAGACGTATAGTACAGTACAACCCTGTTAAACCAAGCTCGGTTAAACCAACCGATCGGTTAATTAATCCAAACCTTTTTCGGCGGCCCGGCAAACTACTACCATTTATCATATATAAAAAAGTTGGTTAAACCAAAGTCGGTTAATCCAAATTATCGGTTAATCCCAACAAAATTTCGGGCCCCAGGCCACTTCCAGCATGGCTAAACCAAACTTTCATGTGGTTATAAGGTCATCTGAGACTTTTTTTAATATGATAAATGGTAGTATTTTGCCGGGCCGCCGAAAAAGTTTGGATTAACCGATCATTTGGTTTAACCGAGCTTGATTTAATGGGGTTATACTGTACATACATAAAAAGACAATAATCCACATACGTTGTATATTACATTCATAATGCACCCACGTTTTTGCCAAAGCACAAGTCAAAGTCGAAGCCAAAGCTTGGTTAAGCCAATGATCGGTTAATCCAAACAAAATTCTAGGGCCCCTTCAAGTTTGGTTTAACGGGGTTATACTGTAGTAAGTCACAACAACGTTAGCATCCTGTCCTGCGCAATCAGCGCAGTTAATATGGGACTCCATAATCTGTGACGCTGGCCTCATCGTACCAAGACTGGGCCTCACGCCCAAGGCTCAACTATGCTGAATCAATTGTGGTAATGCTACATTCGCTAGTGACCCCGACTGAGAGAGCCTAGCGGTACGGAGCCCACACCTCATGTGAGGATGACATGAGTTCGATCCGCACCAGAGTCAAACTTACAAAGCAGCAAACGACACAGGCTGTAAGCCCACCAGGCTGTAAGCCCACCGATGGTTTTGAGCTTCTGTTATTTTCTGAGATAAATGTATCAGATTGATGGTTATTATCAACCTTATATTAGTTTGAAGTAACTTTGATTTAAATATGGCTAATTCTGGAGAAATTTGAAGTGTAAACATGCACAACTAATGTTGGTATGCTTGTCAAAACCCTTACCCCGATAGGTTTCAGCGATAATAGGTTCTAAATGACAGAAAATCTAAATCATTGGACTATGCAACTTTATATTGACTTTAGTAGTTCTGACTATGAAGCAACACATGCTTAATAAGTATACCAGTATCTCTGTTGGAGCCGAGGCCTGGACAGTGTACAGACGACAGCTGAAAAAGCTGATGCCTTCATGATGCGACATCTGGGTTCGATCATGAGGCTAACCTGGAAGGACAAAGCGACAAATAAGGAAATACTCGGACGGACAGGGCTGCTCTCTAGCGAAGATCTTCTGATCAAAAAGGATCTCCGGTGGACTGGACACCTCATGAGGATATCATCAGACAGGCTACCAAAGCAGATCCTCTACTCTCAACTGTCTTCTGGTTACAGAAAGAGAGGGCGCCCTCAGCTCCGATTCAAGGATACCATCAAGAGAAACCTGAAGCTGAGAGACATTAAGACCGACTCATGGAGAGTGACAGTCAAGTAATGAAAGCAGTCTTTGTCGCATTGTGACTGACAGCATGATGATGATGATGATCTATGTTGGATAAATAGAATGAAATTTTGATAAATATTTTGGTTTAACAAAAATTGCTGGTTTCATCGGACTATGCAACTTTAACAGTCAAAGGCAAAGGCTGGTTGGTTCAGTCTCAGGATACCGTGACTGAGTAACAGATCGCAGCATGCCGCCATCTACGTATGCCGTTCCCGATATAAACATTATAAACCCAGCTGTTGTGAGAAGGTTAAATCACAATCACCCATTCATAGTTGCCTAGCGACAACCACATCACAGAGGATAGAACCGGCATCCGGGTGTTTGCGGCCTCCCGTCCCCTCCCCATCCCCCCTCTCTCACTGCCCCCCATCCCCCCTCTCCCTGCCCATTCCCCCTCCCCGTGCCCCTATCTCCGCCCCTCTCCCTGCCCCCTCATCCCCCTCTCCCTGCCTCCTCGCCCTCTCCCAGCCCCCTACTCACTCTCTCCCTCCCCCCTCCCCCATCTCCCTCCCCCTCCTAGCCGTCCCCCTTCCCCCTCCACCTCTCCCTGTCCACTCCCGCTTCTCCTCCCCTACCCCTCCTCCCGCCTCCCTCTCCCTGGCCCCTCCCCGTCATTCTCCTCCCAACTCCCCCCCCTCTCCCTGCCCCCTCCCGCTCCTCTCCCAGCGCCCTACTCACTCTCTCCCCTCCCCCTCTCCCCCCCCTCCCCCCTCTCCCTCCCCGCCTCCTCCCCTCTCCCTTCCCCCTCCCTCTCTCCCTGTCCCCTCCCCCCCCCCCCCCCCCCCCCATCCTCCCGCCTCCCTCTCCCTGGCCCCTTCCCGTCGTCCTCCTCCCCCTCTACCTTCCTTTCTCCCTCTCCCTGCCCCCTCACCCCCCCTCCTTCCCTGCCCCCCCCCCTCTCCCAACCCCCTACTCACTCTCTCCAGCCCCCTCCTGCCCCTCTCCCTTCCCTTCCCCTTCCCCCTCCTCCTTCTCCTCCCCTCCTCCCTCGCCCTGGCCCCCTCCCCGTCGTCCTCCTCCCCTCCCCACTCCTCTGCTGACACACCATCACTCCCAGTTAACAATGGTCGTGGCTGGTGGTCTGCTAAGTGTGTGCAGCCTGACCGAATGCTATAAGTATAAGCACAGTATGGACCGGGTGAATGTAATCTAGCGGTTCGGCTTTCCACTCGTCTCACATTTCACTTCTCTCTTTCTTTCTCACAGTGATTGTTTCTTCTCTCCTTATTCTTCATTCCCTTTCTGCGATGAATTCTCACCATTTCCTCTTCCATAGTTTCCTCTCCTTCTCACAGTAAGTTTGTGTAATTGTCTCCTTTCCTTCTCTGACCCTAATTCTGCCAATCTTCCTTTTCCATTAATCTCTTTTATGACACTACATGTACCTTTTACCATCTCCTCCTTCATTCCTTCACCTCGCACTAATCTTTTCTTCTCTCCCTGTTCTCCATTCCCTCTCTGACACTACGCTAATTCTGCCAATCTTCCTTTTCCATTCCCCCTTCCTGATATGATCTTAGATGTTGCTAGGACGTAAAGCAACAACAAACAAACATCTTCCATTCCCTCTTTCCCGAAACTATTGCATCATCTCCTCCTTCAGTTCCCTCCTTCTCACGTAAATTTCCCTGATCTCCCTTTTTTTAATATTCATTTCCTTTCTTTTTAACACTACTTTTCCAGATCTCTGGAATTCTTATTCATTTCCTGTCTTCCTTCTCACACTAATTATCACAGCTTCATCCCATCTCTTTCTTACCCAACTTCCCTCTCTCTATCATTCACTCCTTTACTCACACTAACCGTCCTTATCTCCTTCTCCACACCGTCCTGATGCTGCTCTTTCTAACATTAATATAAATTTTCCATATCTCTATCCCCGCTCCTTCTTACTCTAATTCCATCTATCTCACCTTCCTCCATCCCCTCTCCTTCTTACTCTAATTATCCTTATCTCACCTTCCCCCATTCCCTCTCCTTCTTACTCTAATTATCCTTATCTCACCTTCCTCCATCCCCTCTCCTTCTTACTCTAATTATCCTTATCTCACCTTCCCCCATTCCCTCTCCTTCTTACTCTAATTATCCTTATCTCACCTTCCTCGATCCCCTCTCCTTCTTACTCTAATTATCCTTATCTCACCTCCTCATTCTCTCTCTTTACTTAATTATCCTTATCTCACCTTCCTCTAATCTCTCTCCTTCTTACTCTAATTATCCTTATCTCACCTTCCTCTATTCCCTGTCCTTCTTACTCTAATTATCCTTATCTCACCTTCCTCCATCCCCTCTCCTTTTTACTCTAATTATCCTTATATCACCTTCCTCCATCCCCTCTCCTTCTTCCTCTAATTATCCTTATCTCACCTTCCTCTATTCCCTGTCCTTCTTACTCTAATTATCCTTATCTCACCTTCCTCTATTCTCTCTCCTTCTTACTCTAATTATCCTTATCTCACCTTCCTCTATTCCCTCTTCTTCTTACTCTAATTATCCTTATCTCACCTTCCTCTATTCCCTGTCCTTCTTACTCTAATTATCCTTATCTCACCTTCCTCCATCCCCTCTCCTTCTCACTCTAATTCCCTCTTTCTCACCTTCCTCTAATCCCTCTCGTTCTTACTCTAATTCCCTCTATCTCACCTTCCTCTATTCCCTCTCCTTCTTACTCTAATTCCCTCTATCTCACCTTCCTCTATTCCCTGTCCTTCTTACTCTAATTATCCTTATCTCACCTTCCTCTATTCCCTCTCCTTCTTACTCTAATTATCCTTATCTCACCTTCCTCTATTCCCTGTCCTTCTTCCTCTAATTATCCTTATCTCACCTTCCTCCATCCCCTCTCCTTCTTACTCTAATTCCCCATATCTTACCTTCCTTTATTCCCTGTCCTTCTTACTCTAATTCCCTCTATCTCACCTTCCTCTATTCCCTCTCCTTCTTACTCTAATTATCCTTATCTCACCGTACTCTATTCCCTGTCCTTCTTACTCTAATTATCCTTATCTCACCTTCCTCTATTTCCTGTCCTTCTTCCTCTAATTATCCTTATCTCACCTTCCTCCATCCCCTCTCCTTCTCACTCTAATTCCCTCTATCTCACCTTCCTCTATTCCCTCTCCTTCTTACTCTAATTCCCTCTATCTCACCTTCCTTCATTCCCTCTCCTTCTCACTCTAATTCCCTCTTTCTCACCTTCCTTTAATCCCTCTCGTTCTTACTCTAATTCCCTCTATCTCACCTTCCTCTATTCCCTCTCCTTCTTACTCTAATTCCCTCTATCTCACCTTCCTCTATTCCCTCTCCTTCTTACTCTAATTCCCTCTATCTCACCTTCCTCTATTCCCTCTCCTTCTCACTCTAATTCCCTCTATCTCACCTTCCTCTATTCCCTCTCCTTCTTACTCTAATTCCCTCTATCTCACCTTACTCTATTCCCTCTCCTTCTTACTCTAATTATCCTTATCTCACCTTCGTCTATTCCCTCTCCTTCTAACTCTAATTATCCTTATCTCTCCTTCCACCGTTCCCTTTCCTTCTTACTCTAATTGTCCTCTTCCGCCTCCTTCCTCCAAGACCTCTCTCACACTAACTGGACTTATCCACGATGCTCTCTATCTCCGCTCCCTCCATACCTCCACATACTTCATTTGTTTACTCCATCTTTAATGACGTCTCCCCCTATCAGTTTTTTTTCTCCACGTCCATATCACTATACAGTACAACCCCGTTAAACCAAGCTCGGTTAAACTAAACGATCCGTTAATCCAAGCTTTTTTCGGCGGCCTGGCAAAACACTACCATTTATCATATAAAAAAGTTGGTTACACCAAAGTCGGTTAATCCAAATTATCGGTTAATCCAAAGAGAATTGTCGGGCCCCACGCCACTTCCGGTACAGTTAAACCAAACTTCCATGTGGTTATAAGGTCATCTGAGACTTTTTTCTCCCTTCCTCTCATCCTTTCAATTCTCATTCACTGTCTCCTCTTCCACACTTATTTACTCTTTCTATCTTTCTCTTCCCGCTTCCTCTCTTACCTCTTATCCTTGCAATTCTCATTCATTATGCCCTCTTCCACACTTATTTACTCTTTCTTTCTTTCTCTTCCCCCTTCCTCTCATACATGTTATCCCTTGCAATTCTCATTCATTATCTCCTCTTCTACACTTATTTACTCTTTCTTCCTTTCTCTTCCCGCTTCCTCTCTTACCTCTTATCCCTTGCAATTCTCATTCACTATTTCCTCTTCCACACGTATTTACTCGTTCTTCCTTTCTCTTCCCCCTTCCTCTCCTACCTCTTATCCCTTGCAATTCCCATTCATTATCTCCTCTTCCACACTTATTTACTCTTTCTTTCTTTCTATTTGCCCTTCCTCTCCTACCTCTTATCCCTTGCAATTCTCATTCACTATCTCCTCTTCCAGACTTAGTTACTCTTTCTTCCTTTCTCTTCCCCCTTCCTCTCTTACCTCTTATCCCTTGCAATTCTCATTCACTATCTCCTCTTCCAGACTTAGTTACTCTTTCTTCCTTTCTCTTCCCCCTTCCTCTCTTACCTCTTATCCCTTGCAATTCTCATTCACTATCTCCTCTTCCAGACTTAGTTACTCTTTCTTCCTTTCTCTTCCCCCTTCCTCTCTTACCTCTTATCCCTTGCAATTCTCATTCACTATCTCCTCTTCCAGACTTAGTTACTCTTTCTTCCTTTCTCTTCCCCCTTCCTCTCTTACCTCTTATCCCTTGCAATTCTCATTCACTATCTCCTCTTCCAGACTTAGTTACTCTTTCTTCCTTTCTCTTCCCCCTTCCTCTCTTACCTCTTATCACTTGAAATTCTCATTCACTATCTCCTCTTCCAGACTTATTTACTCTTTCTTGCGTTCTCTTCCCCCTTCCTCTCTTACCTCTTATCACTTGCAGTTCTCATTCACTATGTCCTCTTCCACACTTATTTACTCTTTCTTCATTTCTCTTCTCCCTTCCTCTCTTACCTCTTATCACTTGCAGTTCTCATTCACTATCTCCTCTTCCACACTTAGTTACTCTTTCTTTCTTTCTCTTCCCACTTCCTCTCTTACCTCTTATCCCTTGCAATTCTCATTCACTGTCTCCTCTTCTACACTTAGTTACTCTTTCTTCCTTTCTCTTCCCACTTCCTCTCTTACCTCTTATCACTTGCAATTCTCATTCATTATCTCCTCTTCTACACTTAGTTACTCTTTCTTCCTTTCTCTTCCTCCTTCCTCTCTTACCTCTTATCCCTTGCAATTCTCATTCACTGTCTCCTCTTCCAGACTTATTTATTCTTTCTTCCGTTCTCTTCCCCCTTCCTCTCTTACCTCTTATCACTTGCAATTCTCATTCATTATCTCCTCTTCTACACTTAGTTACTCTTTCTTCCTTTCTCTTCCCCTTGCTCTCTTACCTCTTATCACTTGAAATTCTCATTCACTATCTCCTCTTCCAGACTTATTTACTCTTTCTTCTGTTCTCTTCCCCCTTCCTCTCTTACCTCTTATCACTTGCAGTTCTCATGCACTATGTCCTCTTCCACACTTATTTACTCTTTCTTCCTTTCTCTTCACCCTTCCTCTCTTACCTCTTATCACTTGAAATTCTGATTCACTATCTCCTCTTCCACACTTATTTACTCTTTCTTCCTTTCTCTTCACCCTTCCTCTCTTACCTCTTATCCCTTGCAATTCCCATTCACTATCTCCTCTTCCACACTTATTTACTCTTTCTTCCTTTCTCTTCACCCTTCCTCTCTTACCTCTTATCCCTTGCAATTCCCATTCATTATCTCCTCTTCCACACTCAAATCCTTCTTGCTCGCTTTCTCCTTTTCTCCACTCCCCCGCCCCTCCCCCATCACCCCCCCCACACACACACACACACATGCTCTCTCTCTCTGCGTATCTTTCTGTGCATATCTCCTCTATCTCTGTCACCAGCGCATGCTCCCATCCCGCTCCATGCTAAACACAATGAGCTTCATCCACACCAGCACCTTACCTTATTCCCCCACTTGGGTCTCCCGGGTGTGTATGCCTACAGATAGCCAGTCGCTGGTGGTTTGTAGGTCTATGCTGGGCCATCAGTTGATCTCTGCTCCTCCTGCCTTATTACTGCCCGACAGGCAGTGGACGCGACTCTTCCCTGGCCATATCAAGGAGGGCCATATTGAGTAGTAGGTGCTCAGTAGGGGGCCTAATTGGTGAGCTACTCAGGCTGGGGCGTGTGCTGTCAGTGCCCGCTGTGTGTGGTCGGCGTGTGGGCCGGGCCGGGCGGACTGCGAGTGTGTGACAGCGGGCGGAAAGCCCTGAGTCGCCGAGGTGTGTGTACAGGCTGTCAACCAGCCGCAGCAGCTCACCAACAGCTGCTCAGCAGATGGCCGCCTCCGCACCTGCTGCTCACGGGGCAGACGACAAACAGGGGCGAGTGACCACGTGACGTGCTGAGGGCGATGTGTGGCGGGGTGGGAGGGGGGGGGAGGGTGGAATGATCTGTCCGTCCCCAGATATCGTGTTAGGCTGAGGTGGTTAGGTTGAGGGTGTGTGGTGTGGTGTTAGCCTTTAGGCTGAGGTGGTTAGGTTGAGGGTGTGTGGTGTTAGGCTGAGGGTGAGAGGTGTGGCGTTAGGCTGAGGTCATGTGGTGTTAGGGTGAGGGTGTGTGATGTGGTGTTCGGCAGAGGGTGTGGGTGTTGTTAGGTTGATGGTGTGTGGTGTGGTGTTAGGTTCATTGTGTGTGGTATGGTTTTAGGCTGAGGGTGTGTGGTGTGGTGTTAGGCTGATGGTGTGTAGTGTGGTGTTAGGCTGAAGGTGTCTGAGGCCGGGTTAGGGTGTATGGGATAGGTTGAGGATGTGTTATCCCAGGCTAGGCTGAGGGGTTAGGCTAAGGAGTATGGTGTAAGGGTATGGACATGTTACAACTGGTAATGTCGGTAGGTGTATGGAAGGTATGGGAGCAGGTTGACCTCTCTCCTATGAGCAGCTCGGTTAGGTTGCGGGTATGGTATGTCGGTTTAGGCTGAGGGATTAGCCTAAAGCTAAGATTCCTTATACGTGGTATGCAGCATGCGAATGCGAATGCGGCATGCAGTATGTGGCATGTGGCATGTGAATGGGTTGATTCCACCCACACGGCATGCGGCATGTGGCATGCAGCATGCAGCGATTTCGTTTGATCTTTACAGTAACAACTTTAAAAAGTCCATATTTGTATTATTCAAAAATACCACATATAAGGAATCTTAGCTTTACTCACAACTCACCGCCAAACATTACTCACCCACACTCACTTACACATGCATATACACACATATATACACACATGCACACACACATACACACATAGTGACAGGTTTCTCACAACTGTTTTCTATCGCAAACGCACCAGTATTTGCATTCACATGCCGCACCGATCGGTCCATCGACCGATTCAGTTGCTGCATTCGCATTCGCATTCGCATTCACATTTGCATTCAGACGTATGGAAGCACCACTATTCAGTTACATGCTTTTCGATTTTTTGCCGCATTCGCATTCGCATGCCGCATACCATGTATAAGGAATCTTAGCTTTAGGGTGTATGGTGCAAGGGTATGGGCATGTTATAACTGCTAATGTCGGTAGGTGTCTGGAAGGGATGGGACCTCTCTCCTATGAGCAGCTTGGATAGGTTGAGGGTTAGGCTGAGAGATTAGGCTAAGAGAGTGTGGTGTAAGGGTGGTATGTTACAACTGCTAATATCTGTAAGTGTCTGGAAGGCATGGGATCAGTTTGACCTCTCTGCCACGAGCAGCTCGGGACACACCAGAGGAGTGACTTGACCTGCGACGGGTGGCGAGGTGAATCGGATGTACAGTGATTGGAGAGTGATCAACAGCTCAGGAGTTGGCGCCAAGACTGCTGGGAGCAGCTCAGGTGGGCATTACTTCATGCACAACCACAGTCACACCCACACTCAGGCCCTCACCTACACCCACACCCACATTCACACCCAAACCCACACTCAGGCCCTCACCTACACTCACAGCTAGTCACACCCACACCCACACCCGATCCCACAGTCACCCCCAAACCCACAGTCACACTCACCTCAGGCCCTCACCGACACCCACACCCACACCCACACTAAGGCCCTCACCTACACCTACACCCACATCAACACCAGCATCCACACCCACACCCGCAGTCACACCCACACCCACAGTCACACCCACAGTAATACCCACACTCAGGCCTTCACCTACACCCGCACCCACATCCACACTCACATCCACGCCCACACCGACATTCACACTCCCACCCATACCCACAGTCGCACCCACAGCCACACCCACACTCAGCCCTTCACCCACACCCGCACCCACAGTCACACCCATACCTACACCCACAGTCAAACACACACAGACTCTCACCTACACCCACATCCACAGTCACACTCATTCTTCGACCCTCACTTACACCCACAGCCACACCCACACTCACACTCTCACCTACACCCACACCCAGACTCACAGTCAAACACACACATATGCCCTCACCCACACCCACAGTTATACCTACGCTCACATCTACATACATAGTCACACCCACACTTAAGCCCTCACCTACACTCACACTCGCACCCAAACTCTCACCCACACCCTCAGCGTCACCCACACTCACCCACACCCTCAGCTACACCCACCGGTCAGCCATCGGCTGAAGCAGGGATTCCTCTTCAGTGGTGCAGTGAGGCGCACATAATCGCAGCCACGAATGACTAATTAATGAGCATTCTCTCCGTTCTGAAGTTCGCCTAAGTAACGCAATTATGGCCACATTGTTTCTACAGCTGAGGCTATTTTGCCAGAGTGTAGGCACAGAGAAGTGTACTGGCCATGGCGGCACATGCCTGGAATAATCAACCCACACAACAACGGGCAATCGAAAGCATGGACTACTATAAAAGGTCCTTAGAGAAAACATAATACACAACCACCTACTGAAGAAACAATATCTCACCTCATCTTGGGCACAGTCACTGCTTGCTGTGTTCTGGCACAAAAAGCAAAAGACCGGCCAGAAAAGATGGTAGATATTACAAATATGGAAACTAGCCCTACTAAGTACTAAGGAATTCGAAATGACTATCACCATAGGGCGTAGTCCGTCTGGGTATGTGTACTGGCACAAACCAAAGCAGAACCATGCAGGCCATGGTCATGCATCCGAATCACCCTGAAATACAAAATGGCTAACCATACAACACAGCCATCCCACCTAGTCGCAGTCCTGAATGGTCCAGGGGTGTTCTGGCACACTGGTGTACTATCTAAGGACAGGGCATGGGTGAAAGGATGCTGTAACAAACCACAATGGGATGGGATGCTCTCCCACAGACCCGTATGTCATCTGCGTAGATGTAAATAGTAGGCTAAGCTATCATATACAGGTTAGGAAAAAACTTGAAAATTAAAAAAAAACTAATATAGAAACTACTAACACCCAAAACCGCAAAGGTTGGCCCGAGAAAGATCAGGTAAAGACTCCTGAGTGCGGGACCAGACCAATCCAGTATCACAGCTGTCCAGCTTTGAAAACAAGCACCCTCATGGGAGCTTATATGTTATGGGCAGAATAAAAAACTTGTCACAAAAAAAAATAAATAAAAAAATAAAAAATATTCACTCTTTGCACCTATAAGCTCCCCTGTGTCACAGACACGGGGCGCCGCCTTCTCCGGGAGGGCGTCGGCGCTTACATATGGACGGTCGACATCTCCAGGGCCTACCGACAGGTCCGGGCCGACCCGTGGCCTGCCCCCTCTACTACATCACCCTGTGCGGCGCCACCTATGTGGACCTCGCCCTCCCCTTTGGCTGCCTTTCCTCCATTGACCTGGCGGCCGCCCCCGGGAAGTGCCCCCCCCCCCATGGTCTGCCTCACCTGGCTCGACTTCGCCCTCGACAGCAAGGCCATGATGATTCAGATCGCACCCAACAAGGTCAAGGCCTGGATCGAGCACCGCACCCTCGGGCGCCGCGAGTTACAAAGCATCCTCGGCAGCCTCAACCACATGGGCAGCTGCGTCCTATCTCGCGAGGAAATTCATGGGCTGCCTTCTCCCCACCCTCCACAGCTGCTACGGGGCTGCCTCACTCACTCTCGGGGAGTCGGCCTGCCATGACCTGCGCTGGTTCGCCTTGTACGGCCACGCCTCCAATGGTCTCCACCTCCTCCCTGAGCCCGACGTGTGGTGCCTCGTGATCGAGTGTGACTCCTGCCTTCTCGCCAACCACCTGTATGCCCAGGAGTACTCTCAGGTAGCCCGCACCCGGTTCCCCAGCATTCATGAACTCAATGCCGTCAACCTAGTGGTAGCCCTCTGGGCCCTCCCTTCCCAAGGATGTCGTGGGCACCACCGTGAATACCGACAACATAGCCTCCGCCGCCCCCCTTGAGTCCGGTCGCGCCCGCGACCCCACTCTTGGGACCGGTTTCCGGCAACTCTAGCTCCTAGCTCTGGCCGGGTTTTTCACTATCTCCATCACTCACAAGCCTGGTCCGCCTCGTTCTGGCCGATGCCACCTGGTCGGCCGGTGGGCTGGGGTGGCCCAGGCTGAGGTCACCCACCTCGGTCTGTCATATGTGGCCCCCATCCATGATGACTTCCTATATACCCCTGGCCTTTGATTCCAGGTTTCTCCACCCTCGAAGTCACCGCGGTTAATGGCCGCCGCATTGCCTCCCTCGTGCCCTGTACCTGGAGGAACAGACACCGGATGGCCGAGGCCTACGTCGCGTACATGCACGCCCATGGCCTTGATGCCCTCGCCACCCTCGTTCTGGCCGATGCCCTCAGCCGGGCACACCTGGTCAGCCCCTGGGCTCGGGTGGCCCAGGCTGAGGTCGCCCTCCTCGGTCTGTCATATGTGGCCCCTCAGCATGATGACTTCGCGAATACCCCTGGCCTTTGATTCCAGGTTTCTCCGCCCTCGAAGTCGCCACGGTCGATGGTCTCTGCATTGCCTCTGTCGCGCCCTCTACCTGCGGGAACAGATGCCGGAAGGCAGACGCCTACATCGCATACATGTATGCCCACAGCCTTATCGTGCTCGCCTACTCAGACTTCGAGGTGGTGGCCTAAGCTGCCTCCCTCTACGCCACCGCCATCGCACCCGCCTCCGTCTGGAAAGCCCTCCCCAGAGCCCATTCCTGGGTTGAGGCTGTGGGGGGCAAGCCCTCGGCCTTTGCCTCCCGCCTCGCCAGGGACGTCTGCCATGGGGGAGAGCGGGCCCCGGCACATGTGCCGCGCCCAGCCCCCACTCATCCGGAGCATCTCACCGCCATCGCTTTTTACCTTGACTCCGGTGGACCCTCGGGCCTCATGCCACAGACTGCCCTCCTCCTCGGGTACTACGGGATGCCCCGGCAGTTCAGCTTGGTGTCACCCTCCCCTGGGGAGTGGGGTGGCCCCCCCACACCATCGCACCCACTGATGTCAGCCCAGACCGGCCCCAGGCGGCATAGCATGACCCTCTGGAGCGCCAAGACCATCACGGACCCTCGGCCGTCATCGCCCTCTTCATCCCAAGCCTCTCCGGGCTCCGCACTCTGCCCCGTCGCAGCCTGGTAAGCGGCCTTTTCCCTCGTCCTGGCCGCGCCTCATGAGCCGGGCTTCATGATGCCGTCGGGGCGGCTGCTCGACCCTCGGACGCTCAGCTCCATCCTCCGAGCGGCCCTCCACGCAGTGTCGGTGATGGCCCCGGGCTCATTTATTCTCCATAGCCTCCAAGGCACCGGCCAGGCATGCCAGCGGGCCGGGGTCCCCCTACAGGACATCATGGCCCAGGGGGCCTGGACGTCCGAGGCTGTGCAAGCTTACCTGCCCCGCCTCGCTCCCCCTGCCGCCCCTCGTGCTCTCTCCTCCCTTTTGGTGGAGGGCTCTTCGGGGCTCTTCCCTGCCCATTGACTCTTCCCAGGATGACCTTGCCACACCCGGCAGGTCCTGACATTCCTGAGATGTGTGACATCCTTATTGAGGATGTTATTGTATACCTCATCTTACTTATATCCTTGTATGCATTGTTCTACATGTCCTCATTATCCTATCCTATTAATTTTATCCTGAATAAAATGTTTTTTCTCCACCCCCGCCTCTGTTCCTCCTTCATCGCATATCGGTCGTAATGCTTGCATTGCAGTTGATTCGCAATGGAGGAGGACCTCCTCTCTCCCCTCTCTCTCTCTCTCCTGCTTATGTCATCCACCCTGCTCTGCCCTTATAACAGCGCCCGCGCTGCCTCTAGCCACTCCGCCTTCTGCCATCCTCCAGCAGCCATCACTTTTTCCACCCACCCACTCCTGCTTTTCACTTTCTTTTTCCTTTCTCTTTCTTTTTCTTTTCTTTTCCTTCCTAGGGTGAAGCGCTCTTCGGGACTCTTTCCTTCCCACTAACTCTTCCCGGGATGACCTCGCCAAACCCGGCCTATTTGTTTATATATGAAAACTCTTGGTCTTTCAATACGCCTTGATTTCAAGACGTTTTGATTTCCTAGCCCTGGCCCCTACCTGATACTGATCAAACCATGCTTACCCTATCCTATTGAAGATGAGTGCCAAGCTATGTAGCGACAAGTACGCACTTTGTCCCTCATTGGCTTAACCCGATGAGGGTTAGAACCCATGACCTCCCGGAAGGGAAACGAGCCACTATTAGTAATGTACTGTACGGCCTGTGACCGTACAACACGTTCATTCATTTCTCTTTAAAAAAATCAAAAATCAAAGAGCCTGATTAGTGACATATGAATACATAGGGCGTTCAACATAGTTTATGGTCAATATTTTCCCAGCCAGGGTCTTCTTGTATCGTCCCCGAAACAAAACCGACGATTTTACTTTACAAAACAGAGCTCTTTTTAAATAGAAATGATCATTATCTCACCTTCCTCCATCCCCTCTCCTTCTGACTCCAATTCCCTATTAAGTAGGCCAGCAACTTCACACTGTGATCCCGCCACTCATTCCCCCTCACACCCACCACCAACTCCACCTACAAGACGCATATTGGCCGAATCGGACAAAGCGCTGGATGGCTTCCTATGCGATAGGTCGTGGGTTCGAACCTAGCTTGGTGCCGCCGCATTAATTGGATACGGCAAGGACCACTTTTACTCCGTATCAGGACGATTCAAGAAGGCGAACACAAAGTGGGATAGGATTTGGGTGTTGTTGTTGTTTTCTTTATTCCGTAGGGTTCAACGAATAGTCGAGTAGTATAGTAAACAGTAAATTGCATAAGGCATTCGCAGGTAGGGCTAGATATAAAATAGCAGTGTAAGTAGTATATGTTTGTTTGTTTTGTTGTTGTTTTACATCCTAGCAACATCTAAGGTCATATCAGGACGGGTACTGACTTGTGACAGTATGCACTCATGACGATTTTATAGTGCTGCCCCACTGGGAAATCAGGCCGCCGATATCCCACTCAGTCACATTATCCTGACACCGAGCTAACCAGCCCTTGCCCTACCCTAATAATGCCGAGCACCAGGCTAGGAAGCGACAAGTATCAATTTTTAAGTCATTGGTTTGACTCGACTGGGAACCAAACTAGCGAACTCCCGATCTTCTACAAGCGAGGCCTGTGCTCTACCGATTCGGTCACCGCGCCCAGTAAGTAGTATATGAGTAGACTTATATGGATCAGGGTCATTCTCTGAAACTGGGCACTAAAATATCAAATGGAAACCAAAAGCGGAAACCTTCCAGATAATACCAGAAAACATTACAAATACTAGCAGAGTCCAGGCTTGTAGACATGTGCGATGGGCGGACTGGGTGGGACGTGGGTCGGATCTCTGATCGGATACGGCTGTGGCTGCCATCGTGGATTCCCATACCTCTATCAGAATCTAGCGCTTTGTGGAGGGCAGAGAGGGTCAGCGTGGAACCTCGGGTGTGGGGGGCGGGGGGGGGGGGAGGGGGGAGTGGAAGCTGGGCAGCATGCTAAAGTGGCTGCTGCGTCGGCGTTAATCTGATAATGTCCCGGGTGTCCGGTAGGGAGACAGCAGCGGAGCGGTGTGTGTAGTGTTCGATGACTGTTCACGCTGCCTGGTGATCGGTGAAGGCAGAAGCTAGGAAGAGGATGAGAAGGAGGAGAAGGAGGAGAAGGAGGAGAAGGAGGAGAAGAAGTCCTGATGTGGTAGTGACTGGTGAGAAGTGAGACCTTAAGGGAGCCTGGGGATTACAAACCAACAAATGAACCAACAAATAAACCAACAATACACCAACAATAAATCAAACAAATAAATGAACAAATAAACCAACAATACACAAACAATAAACCAACCAATACACCGACTAATAATTCGACAATAAAGCAACAAATAAACCAACAAATAAAGGAACAAATAAACCAACAATAAACCAACAATAAATCAATAAATATACCAACTAATAAACCAACAATAAACGTACAAATAAACCAATTAATAAAGCAAGTAATAAACCAAGTATAAGTCAAACAAATAAATGAACAAATAAACAAACAATACACCAACCAACAAATATATTACCTAATAAGCCAGCAATAAATCAACAAAAAAACAACAAATAAACCAACAAATAAATCGACAATAAACGAACAAATAAATAACAAATAAATAAACAAATAAATAAACAAATAGGCAAATAAATAAATATACAAATACATAAAGAAACAAATGAATAAACAAATAAATAGACAAATAAATAAATAAGAAAATAAACAAATAAATAAACAAATGAATAAACACATAAATAAACAAATAAATAAACAACAAATAAATAACAAATAAATAAACAAACAAATAAATAAATAAACACATAAATAAATAAACAAATAAATCAACACCGGTGATGGGGACGGGGACGGGGAGCAGGTAGGAGGAAGGTGTCAAAGTGAGTGAGGTAAGTGGCAGGCAATGAGTGGCAGGCGGCAGGTAGGTGACGAGTAGAGGGTAGAGTTTGTGTTCTCCCCGAATCATCCATAATAGATGAAATTGAATGCAGGCTGGGAATGGGCACGCACTTTGCCCACCTAAACTGCCAGAGTGAATCCAATAAAATCACCATCAATGGAAATAAATCTAAAACAGTACTCTTCTCACATACAGCAATCACAGGAAGAAACCTACAATGCACACTAGGAAACCTAACACTGGAAAGTGTAAATCACTACAAATACCTAGGCCTAGAACTAAAGAGCCAGCTAAACTACAATCTGTGTGTAACAAAAATCATACAAAAAGTAAATCACAAACTATCGCTATTTGCTAAACTAAGAAACTATATGACACTAAGAAACAAGATATGTCAATAAAAATCTTCAATGGCATGGTACTCCCCTACTTTGACTAAACTGGAAATGGCCGCCAAGGCATGGAATGCGCAAACGGTGAAAGACAGATAAATCCCTGACCTAATAACGTACACAAAATATCTGTGCAAAATAAAATCTGGGCACCCCAACTGAATTGGACCACAAGGGGACAGGTGATATGTCACGGCCCACCAACTGGACAGACCAGGGCAGGAAAACCGGAAATATAAAAGCCAGATAACATATCCACACACATTATAAATCAAATCAAATTCAAACAAACTTAACTCAACCACCTATTACGTAGAGGCCTATGGACATGTAAATAAAATAGACTAGTTTAGAAAAGCGGAAAACTCTTCCCAAGAAAACCCCAAAACACTAACATAGAACCTTAAGAAAACAACTAACATAGTAATAAGAATAGAACAAAAATACAATGCCAAGAGAGCCCCAAAAAACTAACATAGGCTACTAAACGTACCAACAGACTATCTATCTGCTACTGAAATGCAGACAATCAAATAACTTATCAGCAGCTACTGTTTGATAAGACAACACCAACACTACAGTTGGCCAGCATTGAAAACAAGCCTGGGGACCCGGGCTTACATGCTATGGACAGTATAAATACAGCCTCAATAAAAAAATAAAAAAATAAATAAAGAATTCATTAATTATAAACCAATGTCACCGCTGAGTGGGATATCAGGTCATGGTGCTAGTGGCCGAGTCTCCCAGTAGTGGAAGCACTATCAAGTGACATGAACGTGCACTGTCACAGGTCGGTATGCCTTCCTGCTATCAGGTTAGATGTTGTTAGGACAAAAAGCCCCAACAAACACCAGCTACGACCGTCAGCCACGGCATCGAACCCACTGTATTCTCCTTCTCCTAGTTATGTTAGGAGTGGTTGGTCAGGGTACTTATGCTGGAACTACTCGTCCAGCCTGAGGGTTAGGGTTAGGGTTAGAGTAAGGGGACCTCCTCCCCCCAGGCCTCAGGAGCGGGCCTCCCTTTTTTGGCCGCCCGCTCCCCCTCCACGTAGGCCCCGGACCTCCCTCTCATCCAGCCCTGCCTTCCCGGGCCCCCGCCTCGGGCGCCCCTACCCCCGCCTCGGGCGCCCCTACCCCCGCCTCGGGCGCCCCTACCCCCGCCTCCGGCGTTTGGTATAGGGGGGGCCGAGGAGCCCTCCGCCAAAGAGTAAGGAGAGGGCTGAGAGCTGGAAGGCGGCAGGAGGGCGAATGCAGAGGGAGGCCGACGGGCGGCCTTATAAGGGAAGGGAAGGGGGCGGCGACAGCAGGTGATGGAGAAAGAAGCTGCCAGTCCCCGGGTGAATGCGAGCAGCGGAGCGACGCGTGAGGCGCGAAATTCTTGCGCGACAACGGGGGCGGGGGAAGGAAGCGGCGACAGCGAGGGGTCTGGTGAGGTGTGGAGTCGCCGCGCGAACAGTCGCGGGGCTGGGGGGAGGGTCCTCTTCATCTCCTCGCATCAAGCGTAATGCTTCGCATTACGACCGCGAGATGCGCGAAAAGGGAAGAGGGTAAGCGGGTGTGGGAAAAAGGACTGTTTATATGACTGCCCTCACAGAGCATACAGGGATAACAGGTAATAAGAGTCTGAGGAGGGTACAAAATAAGAGTAAGGGCTCAAAGAAGCAATGAACAGGGGCTCGGGAGGAAGCGAATACAGTGAGTCAATACAGTGAGGCTCAATGAGGAGCAGAAGAGATCAACAGGAGGGGCCCATAAGGAGCAATGTCAGAGTTCTGGTAGAGGGGGGGCCGAGGAGCCCTCCGCCAAAGAGTAAGGAGAGGGCTCGAGGCGCGCCCGAGGCGGGGGTAGGGGCACCCGAGGCGGGGGCCCGGGAAGGCAGGGCTGGTTGAGAGGGAGGTCCGGGGCCTACGTGGAGGGGGAGCGGGCGGCCAAAAAAGGGAGGCCCGCTCCTGAGGCCTGGGGGGAGGAGGTCCGGCGAGGGTGGGAGTCGGGGGCGGGTCAGGCGGTTTCATGAAGGCGGTGTCGTGAGCGCCGGTGGCTGGGCTGTCCGGGGAGGGTCCCTCGTGAGGCTGGGCCGTGTCGTCCGAGGTGTGAGGTGCGAGGTGGTGAACCCCGGCTTCGTCTGGGCGGCGTTTCGATTGGTGGCCGCTGAGGGGTTGTCGGTGGTCGTGATGGTCGGCGGTTGTGGTCTGGGCAGAGGGTTTCTCGTGGGGCTGGGCTGGGCTGTGGTCTGAGGTGTGAGGCCCGAGGTGATGAACCCCGGCTCTGACTGGGCGGCGCTGCGGTCGGTGGACGCTGGGAGGTTGTCGGTGGAAGTCGCGGGGCTGTCGGCAGTGGTGAGGGTGAGGCGCCGGGAGGGGCCCCCCGGGCCGGCCGGGGGGGGGCCGGCGGATCAAAAATCCGCCGAGGCGGCCGGGGTCTGGCGCTCACGGGCTTGCTTGGTGAGGCATTCGGCCTCGCAGTGCCTAGTTAATATGCGCCGCACATTGGCGCAGTAGGCGCAGATGTGCCGGCGCCTGTCTCCCACCTCGCCGTGGGCCTCCCCGATGTGGGCCCGATCGCACGAGGCGGGATCGCGGTTCCAGGCGGGGCAGGGGGCCCCGTGAGTGTGCCTATCGTAGGCGGTGCGGGTGTCGGCTTGGGGCCGGGGCAGGTGTGTGCCTCGGGCCCATTCGCCTCGGGGCGAGTCCTCGCCTCGGGAGACTGGTGTTGCCGGAGGGGTGGGCGTGGTGATGGAATCCATCCTCAGGGTGTTGAGGGCCACAGGGTCATGCCATCCGTGGGGGAGCCTCCCGTCCGCTATCCAGGTGAAGATGGCCTCGGAGTAGCGGCGGACGGTAGGCCACGGATGCACAAGGATATCCCTCATCACGGTGAGGTGGTGGTGGCGTAGGCCCTGGAGGGAGTGCTCGGGGAAGGCTGGATGACCGGCGAGGGTGAGGAGGGCGAGGTTATATTCATCGCGGGTGGCCTCCCCTCTCTTCACCGGCTTCCGCTCCGGGCCCCTCTCGATGAGGTCCGAGGGGAAAATGTATCCCGAGGGGATGCCTTGGCGCCTACTGGCGCGCTGCGCCTCGGCGGAAGCGAGGATGTCTCGGACGGCGTCGGCCGCGGATGCTGGGGTGTAGTCCTCGGCGACGTCCTGGAGGTAGGCCGGGGGAGGTGCGGGGCCGCCTCGGGCGGCGAGGCGGTCGTACTGCTGGTAGTGGGGGTGCGCTGCCCCGGGCAGAGTCGCTTGAGGTGGCGGCGGGGGCCGGGCCCCGGCGGCGGTCTGCGCCCGAGGAGCTGGGGCGGGCGGCGTGCTGTACCCTGCCTGCGTCTGCTCCGGCGCTCCTCGGGCTCCCGCCGACTCGAAGGCGTCCATGCGTGTAGTGAGGCGCTGCAGGGCCTGGAGTATGATGGCTGTGTCGGCGCCAGAGGTGGCCGAGGGGGAGGCCTGGGCCGGGGATGTTGAGGCGTCGCCGGGCGAGCCCGAGGCGTCCCCCGGCGTGGCCCGGGCGGTGAGCCTGGTGCTCTTGCGGCCTCTTCCCTTTCCGTGTCCGGGCATGGTGCAGGAGCCTGAGGCGGCGCAGCGGTCCGAGGAGGAGGTTCAGGAAAGAAGGGCAGAGAGCTGGAAGGCGGCAGGAGGGTGAATGCAGAGGGAGGCCGACGGGCGGCCTTATAAGGGAAGGGAAGGGGGCGGCGACAGCAGGTGAGTGTGAAAGCTGCCGGCCCGGGGGAGGGCGAGCAGCGGGCGTCGCGTGAGGCGCGAATGCTGCGCGACACGGGGGCGGGGGAGGAAGCGGCGAGCAGCGGGGTCTGGTGAGGTGTGAGCGCCGCGCGACAGCGCGGGGCGGGGGGGAGGGTCTCTTCCTCTCCTCGCATCAAGCGTAATGCTTCGCATTACGACCAATGTTAGGGTCAATGTAAGGGATAGGGTAAGGGTTAGGGTTAGGGTTAGGGTTAGGGTTAGGGTTAGAGTAAGGGTTAGGGTTAGTGTTAGTGTTAGAGTAAGGGTTAGGGTTAGTATTAGTGTTAGGGTTAGGGTCACGGTTAGGGTTATGGTCAGAGTAAGGGTTAGTGTTAATGTTAGGGTCAGTGTAAGGGATAGGGTAAGGATTAGGGTTATGGTTAGAGTAAGAGGTAGTGTTAATGTTAGGGTCAGTGTAAGGGATAGGGTAAGGGTTAGGGTTAGGGTTAGGGTTAAGGTTAGGGTTAGGGTTAGAGTAAGGGTTAGGGTTAGTGTTAGTGTTAGTGTTAGAGTAAGGGTTAGGGTTAGTATTAGTGTTAGGGTTAGGGTCACGGTTAGGGTTAGAGTTAGGGTTATGGTCAAAGTAAGGGTTAGTGCTAATGTTGGGGTCAGTGTAAGGGTTAGGGTTAGTGTTAGTGTTAGGGTTAGAGTAAGGGTTAGGGTTAGTGTTAGTGTTAGGATTAGGGTCACAGTTAGGGTTAGGGTTAGAGTATGGGTTAGGGTTAGTGTTAGTGTTAGTGTTAGAGTAAGGGTTAGGGTTAGTGTTAGTGTTAGAGTTAGGGTCACGGTTAGGGCTAGGGTTATGGTTAGGGTCAGAGTAAGGGTTAGTGTTAATGTTAGGGTCAGTGTAAGGGATAGGGTATGGGTTAGGGTTAGAGTAAGGGTTAGGGTTAGTGTTAGTGTTAGGGTCACGGTTAGGGTTAGGGTTAGAGTAAGGGTTAGGATTAGGGTTAGTGTTAGTGCTAGGGTCAGGGTAAGGGATAGGGTAAGGGTTAGTGTTAGAGTAAGGGTTAGTGTTAGGGTTAGTGCTAGTGTTAGTGTTATTGTCAGTGTTAGTGCTAGTGTTAGTGTTAGTGTTAGAGAAAGGGTTAGGGTTAGTGTTAGTGTTAGGGTCACAGTTAGGGTTAGGGTTAGAGTAAGGGTTAGGATTAGGGTTAGTGTTAGTGCTAGGGTCAGGGTAAGGGATAGGGTAAGGGTTAGTGTTAGAGTAAGGGTTAGGGTTAGTGTTAGTGTTATTGTTAGGGTTAGTGCTAGTGTTAGTGTTAGTGTTAGAGAAAGGGTTAGGGTTAGGTTAGTGTTAGTGTTAGGTAGGTTAGGGTTAGGGTTAGAGTAAGGGTTAGATTAGGTTAGTGTTAGTGTTAGGTCACAGTTAGGGTTAGGGTTAGAGTTGGATTAGGTTAGTGTTAGTGCTAGGGTCAGGGTAAGGGATAGGGTAAGGGTTAGTGTTAGAGTAAGGGTTAGTGTTAGGGTTAGTGCTAGTGTTAGTGTTATTGTCAGTGTTAGTGCTAGTGTTAGTGTTAGTGTTAGAGAAAGGGTTAGTGTTAGTGTTAGTGTTAGGGTCACAGTTAGGGTTAGGGTTAGAGTAAGGGTTAGGATTAGGGTTAGTGTTAGTGCTAGGGTCAGGGTAAGGGATAGGGTAAGGGTTAGTGTTAGAGTAAGGGTTAGGGTTAGTGTTAGTGTTATTGTTAGGGTTAGTGCTAGTGTTAGTGTTAGTGTTAGAGAAAGGGTTAGGGTTAGGGTTAGTGTTAGTGTTAGTGTTAGGGTTACGGTTAGGGTTAGGGTTAGAGTAAGGGTTAGGATTAGGGTTAGTGTTAGTGTTAGGGTCAGGGTAAGGGATAAGGTAAGGGTTAGGGTTAGTGTTAGAGTAAGGGTTGCAGTTAGGGTTAGTGTTAGTGTTAGTGATAGTGTGAGTGTTAGTGTTAGTGTTAGGGTCAGGGTTAGGGTTATGGTTAGAGTTAGGCTTAGGGTAGGGGTTCGGGGTAGTGTTTGAGCCATTCGAACACCTACTAAGCTATACATTCATTAACACTCACACACACTCATTCACTCTCTGCCCCACTCATTCACATTCACAGACACACACACTCACACAATCACACCCACCCACACAATCACTCACTCAACCATTCTTTTGCCATCTCACCCAATTATCAATCTGCTCATCTAGCCATTCACCCAATCCACTTACCAACCCACTAGCTCAACCACTCACCAATTAACGTCCTTGTGTGTTGGGGGTTCACCTCCTATCAACATCTATGTTCATATTCCGTCCTGATATGACATTAGATGTTGCTAGGACGTAAGACACAACAACAAACAAACATCTATTGTCATATCAGGACGGGTACCGACATGTGACTGTGCACACATATGGCAACTTTATAGTGATGCTCCACTAGAAAATCAGGCCGCTCGTACCTTGACCAAATATACCACTCAGTCACATTATCCCGACACGGAGCTAACAAGTCCTTGCCTTATCCTAGTAATGCCGAGTGCCAGGCTAGGTAGCAAACAAGTATCAAATTTGTAAGTCATTGGTTTGACTCGACCGGGATTCTATCTTCCGACGGAAGCCTGCGCTTTACTGATTGGGCCACCGCATCCGCTGCCTTCACCCACTCACTCACCCACTAAGCCTGCGGTGTCAGGAAAACATGGCCAGCCTATTAGTGTGGTATTCTGCTGACCAGGTCTGAAGGGCAGGCCGGGCAAGGGTTCGGCAGGAGTAAGCGTTGTCATGGCAACGCATTCATCTCTATTTGATTTACTAAATAGTTGCATTAAGTCAGCATATGGTTATGAACACTCATCGGACGCTCCAGATGGGATGGCCGAATGAGTTGAGCGTCCGTCTTTTGTTTTGGGAGATCGGGTGATTCAAACCTATGGGTTTGTGGGTTCGAACCCTGGTCGAGTGAAACCAATGACTTTAAAATTGATACTTGTCATTTCCTAGCCAGGTGCTCGGCATCATTAGGACAGGGCAAGGACTGGTTTGCTCAGTGTCAGGATAATGTGACTGAGTAGGATATGAGGTTATGGTACTGGTGGGCTGTTCTCTCAGTGGGGAAGCACTATAATGTCGCCATAAGCGTGCACTGTCACAAGTCAGTACCCGTCCTGGTATGACCTTCAATGTTGCTAGGACGTAAAACAAGAACAAACAAACCCATCGGACCGCATTTCAGTTGCTGTTGTGCTTAGGTAGAATATAATAATGTTTGTATCAGACTAATTCCACCCTAAATAGACTGTGTCTCTCAAGATTATTAGTGTATCAGTTCACTATTACCAGAGAGCGTGTATATAGATGAGAGGGACAACTCTCATACTAGACCGTGTAACAGCTGCTGATTGTGGTGCTCCAAGTGGTGATTTTTGAATAGTATATGACAAAGCTGTCAAACTCAAGGCATTGTCAATGGCCGTGAGCAATATTCGTACAGAAAAAGTGAAATATCTCTAAAACCGCACAATTTAGAAACAAACTGTTTGGCAGACCAAAAGATCAAATGTTTAATAAACAGATTATATTAAGTTTATATACTTAGTATTCTGCATTTATATTAATTTTGAATAAAACTGACGTTTTGCCCTGTCCGTACCGGCAAACTCAATGAATTGTCAATGGCCGTGAGCAATCTTTGTACAGAAAAAGTGAAATATCTCTAAAACCACACCACATAGAAACAAACCTACTGGAATGCATATAGAAAACATATTCAATGAATAGATTATATTAAATTGATTTGGTTACGCTTCTGCATTTCTATTAATTTTGAATGAAACTAATGTTTTGCACTGCACGTACCATCAAACTCAAAGCTTGTTCAACAATAACCGCCAGGAGCGCCACTGTAGCCTGAGTTACCTATGTTCGCGGGAGTTGTCCCTCTCATCTATATACATGCTCTCTGCTATTACTCTCATTATTAGTATGGTTATTATTCCTACTATGTATATCATATGTGTATATATATAAATATATATGTAAATATATAAATATAAATATATACATATATCCATAGTCCCAGCGCGGTGGCGGAATCAGTAAGAACTCCGGCTTCCAAAGCAGAAGGTTGGAAGTTTGAATCCTGGTCGAGTCAAACCAATGATGTACAAAATTGATACTTGTTGCTATCTAGACTGGCGCTCGGCATTACTGAGATAAGACAAGCACCCAGTTTGCTCAGTGTCAGGATATTGTGACTGAGTAGGAAATTGGATAATGGTGCCGGTGGCCTCGTTTTCAAGTGAGGCAGCACTATAAAGGCACCATGAGTTCATTCTGTCACAAGTCGGTAGCTGTCATGATATGACCTTGGATGGTTCATGATGGTTCGCCAACATGGGTAATTTGCACGCGAACGAGGAGCCCTACGGTGGCGCCATCTGGACTGTTCCCCCCTTACCTCCCCCCTAGTGGACACACCCAGAACCACGCCACGAGACTCTGACGTCACGATCACGCTTCATGAGACCATGACATCACGGGCCCTTCATCAGAAATCAACGAACACTATTCCTCACTTCCAACCAGGCAGTCAGACGAGCAGCTCAGCAGACCCACTCAACTCAGCCGCCCACCCAACCCTTCAAACGAACAGTCATACGCAAGGGGTTGAGGGCCTGAGTCGAACTTTCCAACTGTCATCATATTGCTCTTCCTCACTGTACTTACTGTTTGACATGTCTTGTTCAATAAAAATTTCATAACATGGGCTCCTTGTTCGGGTTGTAAATTGGTGATGTTGGCTACCTAACATCCCTAATTCACTCACGAGACACCAGGGCGGCGTATCGGTTGCTAGCTCTTGGCGTCACAGCCCGCCTGGCCACCAGTGGACTAAGATGTGATCAAAATTCTCCTGTGTCATGCCGCCTACCAAAAAACGACGTGGCCGTCCATCGACAAATAATCTTCCTCCACGACCAGTACTTCCTTGACAAGCTTCTGCTTGAGCACCAATGGCCGCGGTTACCTCTTCGGATGGTGGTTCTTCACATACTCCTTCATCTGTGACAAGTGTGTCATGGGCCGTATTAGCGCGAGTGGAAGCCTTGGAGCAGTTGGCGGCTGCTCCGACCCATGGCCAGCGCTCCTCACCTCCTTCTACCCCTGATCATGCAAGTTCTGCTGCGTCGCATTCTGTTCGGCAAAGTCGGCTACGACCAGACGAGTCCCTGGAGGGCTTCCTCCGTCTGATTCTAGAGCTACAGATGGTTCATCAGTGTGGATTCCGCATGCCTCAACATTGATGGACGGGAGTCAACCGCAACCGATTCCTGGTCCATCTAGAATGCAGTCTCAGTCTCCATACGGCCGAGCCTGGGCTCCTACGCGAGCAACTCAAGGGGCTCCACTTCACTATTCTACTCAAGTACCTGGCAGCAGCTATTTCCCTCAATCTTCAATGGCGGCGCCCGGCTTCCAAATGCAACAGCCCAGGCTTCCTGTCGCAGCCGATTTCATGATGGACAATGTTCAAGCCTTGCAGCGGCCCCCAGGTATGAACTGTTTCCCCCATCATTTGATTACTAGGGGGGGCGCTTGTAAGAAGATTGCTCTAGGGGAAGCAACATGGTCAGAGTACTTCTTTGCCATCCGTCTCTTAACTGATCAACCTGATTTTCCAGTAGTTTCTCTCCCTGCTGTCTTGCAACATGAGAAAGACCTGGCCCTCATGGCCATTACTTGGGATTGGCCGACATGTCGTCGTTGGTCGGAGCGTGTCTTTGCTATGCTAGCAGATGGTCGCCTTAGGGACGGTTGGGCCGATCCGGCAGCTATAAAAGATGTCCAGCGTGATATTTGTACAGAAGCAGTAAGGACGCTTCAGTCAAGGGCCGCATCTAATCAGTTCAGTTACTCGCGTCCTACCCCTGCAACAACACAGCGCCCGCCCTACTCAGGTAGCTCCTGCTTCAGGGACAACAACCGGCATAAATCCTTCTCCTGTTAATCAGAGAGATGACTATACTAGGGAGACAGAGGGAAAGCCATGTTATTTATGGAACTGGGGGAAGGTCTGCGGGTTTACGGCAACCCACGGTGTCCTTCCTGATCGATCCTCCCATATATGTGCTTGGTGCGCATACCGCTTTAAGCGCATTCTAGTTCATCGCGAACAAGACTGCTTGAAAAAGAGAAGGTTCCTAGACAAGAAAACAAGCGAGAGCACAGCTAACAATAACGATGTGAGTTCTTTTCCTGTGCTGAGTGATAATCTAAACACAGTTACTGATATATACGAGCATTCAATTGTTAAACATGTTCCCACCATGAATAGCACTCCTGACCCTGTTACGGCCGTGCCACTATCAACCGCTGATAAGAACGTCACTCTTAATTACGCCATATGTTCATCAGCTGATACTACTCTGAAAGCCGTCTCTGTATCTGATAAATTTCATGAAACTGAAAATAACGATACTATATCTGGAATTGTTACTGATTTGCCGTTGCTCGTTAAAAATAATGATTCCTCCTCCAATGTACAGATCCAGCCACTCCAACCAACTGGTGTAAGTACTCTGATAACCGATTTAGATATGCCAACGTTTGACTGGTTTGACGACCCACTAGAAGTTATATTAACTTTGACAAATAACAATAAGGCAGATTTTATCCCACCGCCCTCCCCTCTGCAGTTTCAAAACACGTTACTAGAATTTTGGCCAAAATCGGTAGATCAACCCTGGTTTGGTAATGGCATATATCGTGATATATTTGATAAAGTGCGTATTACTGGATTACCGAATTTCATGGGACCAACAATTTCTGTTCCGTCAGGTTTAAATATTCCTCGATGGCGCGCAGTGTTATTGGATTATCCTGATGGCCTGTTAGTCGAACATCTAGAGTTTGGTTGGCCACTGGATTATACATCAAAAAGAATACCAGTCCCAACGTTCAGGAATCATGCAAAATCAGATAATGCAGACTTTCACATTAAAAAATTTATTACGACTGAACTCCATCATGGAGCGTTGCTAGGCCCTTTCCCGTCACTGCCATTTTCTCTGTGGTGCCAAATTAGCCCGATGATGACGAGGCCTAAGAAGGGCTCTACTGATAAAAGGATAATCATTGACCTCAGTTTCCCAAGGGGAAAAAGTGTTAATGCAGGGATTGTTAGAGGATTCTACTTGGGTCGGCCTTTTAATTTTTGTCTCCCCTTGGTATCTACCCTCTCGGACCGACTCATTGAGGTTGGTCCGGGCGCCTGGATGTGCGGGGGGGGGATTTAGCAAGAGCCTATCATCAATTGAGAGTATGTCCCTTATCCGTACCATTATTAGGAATTGCACTTAACGGTAGCATCTATATCGATATCGCCCCTCCATTCGGCTGTAGAACCTCAGCACTAGCTTGTGCCCGCACTACTAGGGCTGTAGTTTGGTTACTAAGACAAGCAGGTTTTTTCTCGTTATGTTATTTAGACGACTTTATAAGGCTAGAAGCGACTGAACAGAAAGCCTGGGATGCATTTAATTATTTTAACACATTATCGAGTGATTTAGGCTTGGACTTAGCTGTCGAAAAATGTACGCCGCCGGTTACCTCAATAACCTGGTTAGGGTTTGTAGTCGATTCTATTGCAATGACTGTAACCTTGCCGCAAGAAAAAGTGACGGAAGTGTTAGAAGAATGTTTACTTTGGGAAGGGAAAACGACATCTTCGAGGAAGCAACTACAGAGCTTAGCTTGAAAGTTACACCACTTGTCAAAATGCATCCAGCCAGCAGTTAGATTCACAAACAGAGTACTAGCCGCGCTCAGAGCTTCACCATATGTAGGTCAACATGTTTTTGACAAGGAGTTGCTGAAAGACCTCGAATGGTTTAAACTGTTCGCGAATAGTTATAATGGTATACAGCTTCTGCCTTCTGCGCCTAGGAAAAAATGGATTATTGAGTGCGACTCAACCCTAAGAGCAGGTGGGGCATTCTCTCCTACCCATTATTTCAGTGCTGAGTATGATCCAGAACTATGTGCGCAAGAACTACTAATCACCCAACTAGAAGCCCTTAATTTGGTACATGCTGTAACGAATCTGCTTCCCAGGTAAAGAATTAATTTTAGCTGACGCCCTTAGTAGAGCCCCACACGATGAAACCCATAAATTATCAGCGCTGAATATGTGTAAAACCCGTGGTCTGCAAGAGATTACTCTATTGACATCGCTTAACATCTTGAAATGTAAACTGTAATAATCAGGTTCGGAAGAGAGTAATTTTGTGGCTCTATCTTCCGGGATTCTCGCTAATACATCACCAGAGACTCCTGGATAGCTATGTGCTTGCATTAGCGCCTCGGACATGGAAGAACAAGGCAGCTCATGTTAAACTATATATAGACTTTTGTACTCAGCATCGCACAGATTGTAAAAACCCTTCAGTATACGTCCTCTTGTCATTTCTTATGTTCCTCAAAGATCGTCTTAAATCACCTGGCGCCATAATGAACTATTTTAGTTCAGTCAAACTATGGGTAGCAGCAGGTGTTGGTACTGCAAGTGCGTTCGATGCACCTGAGATTAACCTCTTTAAATCCGGAATATTTAAAACTACCCGCCACATAGTTACGAGAGCTACCCCAATTAATCCAACCAAACTCAAGGCTATAATTGAATACCTCCGGAGCCTACGGCCAGCACCTAATGTAATCGTAGCAGCTATCCTAATAGGATATTTCACCTTTGTTAGACAAGGAAACTTAGTTCCCTTATCGGTCGAGCCGAGCACCTTGAGGCATGTACTAAGACACAAGGACATCTACGTAGATGGCAATAACTTAATTGTCGTCCTAAGGTCCACAAAAACGAGGCCTTCCTCTGCTCCACCTGTAATTTCCGGCTCCCAGGCCTCCCGCGGTCTTCATGTTGTCCGGTCAGAGCCTGGCAAAGATACGCGATAACTCCTGCGTACCCTAATGCCCCTGCCTTCATGTTGCCATCAGGCTTACCCCTGACACTCCCGGTCCTGAAACGAGCATTGAGCTTGGCCTCCTTCATGGCCATGGGTAGAGACACAGGCTTTACCCTCCATGGCCTCCGAAGAGGTGCTGCTCAGGCCTGCCAAGGTGAAGGACTAACCATGGATACGATAATGGCAGCAGGTACCTGGAGAAGCACATCTGTAAACGCATATCTAAGTGCAGTCCACGTTAATGCCGCCCGGCAGCGCTCGGAAGGTTGTTGGGTTGAGCGCTACCGAGGTGTTCCGAGCTGCTCGATTACTTTATGATAGATTACGATACTATGTTTGTATTCCAGATTTGAACCTACAAGAAACTGTAACTGACTGTAATACTGTCTCGCATGACTAAGAGGCCCCGATGCCTATGTACGATATATATACGACTATTCATTAACGTTACTAGACATTGCTGCATGTGTTTGATCATGAAAGAGGGCCTCTGTCGCCACCTCGAGAATGCTGCTCCTTGAGCCTTTTTAATTGTTTTCAGATAATAAATCTGATTCCAAATATACATATAAGCGTGTTGTGTCTCGTGTAGTGAATTGGTGATGTTGGCTAGCTAACATCCCTAATTCACTCACGAGACACCAGGGTGGCGTATCGGTCGCTAGCTCTCGGCGTCACAGCCCACCTGGCCACTAGTGGACTAAGACGTGCTCAAAATTCCCACCCACTCACCCTTAACGGAAAGGGGGTTGAGCGCTGCCGAGGTGTTCCGAGCTGCTTAATTACTTTATGATAGATTATGATACTTTGTTTGTATTCCAGATTTGAACCTACAAGAAACTGTAACTGACTGTAATACTGTCTCGCAAGACTAAGTGGCCCCGATGCCTATGTACGATATATATACGACTATTCATTAACGTTACTAGACATTGCTGTATGTGTTTGATCATGAAAGAGGGCCCCTGTCGCCACCTCGAGAATGCTGCTCCTTGAGCGTTTTTAATTGTTTTCAGATAATAAATCTGATTCCAAATATACATAGAAGCGTGTTGTGTCTCGTGTAGTGAATTATGTCAGGATGTAAGCTTCCAAGCAGACAAACAAAGCAAATTATATATATATATATATATATATATATATATATAGAGTGTTGCTATATTGGAAAATGGTCCCTTATTGGAAAATAAGCAATGATATAAGCGAGGACAATATTAAATAATAATCAACCTCATACCGAAGATTTATACCCATATATCCATATACTAGCTATATATATGTATATGTATATAGCAACACTTTTAACGGAAAGTAGTGCCACAGCACTGTTAAGGCCACTAAACCGGTTGGCCACAGGTGGCGCCAGCAGTCATGGTCACCTCCAAAAGGGGCTAGTGGGGGAAGGTTAATAATAATATATATAATTCATGGATGAAAGTGGTCTCCAGGGAAAAAAAGCGGAAATCCAGTTATTCTCCCATAGGTTTAGCATTGTCAGGGAATTGCGGAAAATTCCTGGAAGTCAGGTCACATACATATTGGTATATGCTGGTAGTGCTGCAGCATTTGAAGCATGTATTAGTAGTATACACTGACAGTTCTGCGACATTTGAAGCATGTAATATACGCTGACAGTCATGCGGCATAGTAGTATATGCTGATAGTGCTGCAGCGTCTCCACCACATTTTAGTATATGCTGATGGTACTGCAGCTTAAAAGAACTTATTAGTTTACACTTATAGTGCTGCGGCGTTTGAACAACATATTAGTAGGGCCTATACGTTGATCATACTGCAGCATTGCAGTAGGGGTCTACAGGAAAAATCCGCGAAATCCGCGAAATCGTCGAGATCTTTCATCCAAGAAATATATATGTCCACTATGGATATAGTGTATTAGCCTTCCTGTATACCATTAGTCTCTTTTTGTAGGCGATATATAATATAGGAGCAGGGGTCACATTTGTTATTTATATTAGTATAATGACTTATATAGCACGTACATGAAATAGGCGCCCTTCTGCTTTCTTAACGTGCCAACAAAATCAACGTACCATCTTCCTTAGAATAATCCTGCGTTCCTTCGAACCATGGCCAAGTCAAACCAATGACATAAACATTTATATACGTCACTACCTATCCTGAATCAGGATAATGTTCGGTATTAATAGGATAGGGCAAGGAGCAGTGGAATGATGAAGACCAAGTTTCCGTGATTAAAATTGACCTTACTTAATCAACTCATGTACAAAAAACAAACAGAAAACGCAGTTATTATACATCTGACATTCCTATCTGCAGTGATGATTTCGAGCGCTGGAGACCCGACCATGACGTCATCACTTTGCCAGCCACTATCACTACATATTTCAATGACAGGCAGTCACATATCCTTGTTGGTCTGGTGGTTATGGTGCAGCACTCTCATTGCTGCGGCCGGTCTTCAGTTCCCAGTCAAAACCATTTTACTTTTCTTTATTCTGGAAATGAAGGGAAAATTAACTTCGACTTAAAAAAGCTGGCGTTCTGTTAATTGTTGATGATTTTGACCAAACAAAAAATAAATAGCACCATTCCCGGCAGAATTTGATCAGAATGACCCCCCCCCCCCACCCAAATCCACATTTCCCCATCCAATGAAACACGGCATACTGAAAAGTGATCCTGATATGACCTTTGATGCTGCCAGGACATAAAACTCCAATGGTCCAACCAACCAACACTGTGTGAAGTCTAATGCTCGAATCTGTGGCTGCGTAGGCAGGCTATGCGTAGGTGGGCTATGGTGAAATCAATACAGACAAAGAGAAAGGGAGAGTATAACGTGTAAAGAAGAAGAGAGAGTCAAGCCCTCTGGTTTATTATGTATATGGTTACATGGGTTCGTTGTAGAGTATCATCCCACCCCTTTCCCCCAATGAGAAACAGGTATTCATGGCCCTACCAATAGGGATCCAGCATGCCTGGTCCCCCATGGATAACAGTGGTCTGCCTACCACCACAAGCTGTATGGTTCCATGGCCACCACCAACCTTGACCTTTGAGTGTGGTGATCCCTCTCCCAGCAGCGGTTAGGCCCTGAGTGCAATCACACCCAGACCTGCCAGCACTGCTATGTCTATTTACATCTCACTCAGGCACCACCAACCCATATATATATATATACATACATGCTCCTGTCATGTACACCGATCAGTAATAGCACATTTGCATTCCCCCCTATGCCGAATATCAGAATATTTTACAACTGTTTTCCTGACGGTCGGGTGAGCCCTAGGTCTACCAATTTCTTCACTCGAGACCCGACCGTCAGGTCTACTACAAGATCAATTTTCTTAACTCGAGACCTGACCGTCGGGCAAATAATATCGGCCAACAAAAAAACATACACAAAAAAATAAGAAAAAAAACAACAACAAAAACATGCGATAGTTAGAGGTTAGAGCATTGTGCAGGTTCCCTGGTTGTTGTGTTCGACTCCACAGGGACACACATGTGTGCCTGTTTTTTCACAAAGTAAAATGCTGGCCACACACAAGTGTGGCCCTGTAGCTTAATATACAACGACCAGAGACTCCTGGCACTGTCCTATCCTCGTTGTTGACCACTTTCATTAATAAGATCATCGGCAAACTGGCAACATCATGACCTCTCAAATGTGGTGATTTTTATTAATTAAGTTATTTATTGATAACAATTCTAACTTGATACTTTTGTTGTTGTCTATATAAACCCTAAAAGGGAGGACAAATTAACCTTCAATAGACCCCTTCCCGCCAGTTAAGCTGGAAAGTACCCGACTAGAGTGGTTCCAGATTCTGCCGACAGATGTCACTAGCTTAACTGGAGGGGTGTAATACACATGAAGAGAGTGGCAGTGAAATTCCAGAAGAAAAATACAATATAGTTGTCTTTTCTTTTATAGATATATATATTACAAGGATAAGAGCTTGAATCCTGTTGTGATATGAATATCTATGAATATATAATCGGGCATTTTATTATTTTTCCAAGCATTCTTTACGGAGATATAGCATGTGAAATCACTGCCTGTGATTAACTTTTAATCTAATATGGATTTAAAGTTTAGTCCCTATTATACTCTTTCCAGAAGAACTCTTTTCTTTGGTCGCCAGGCAATGATAACTGCAGTTTAGGCAAAATAATCGAGTTGGCATTGAATCTACTGGAATTAAGAACCAGCAGAAAATTGTTTACTTATTGGGTGTGTTTTTTTCATCCTAGCAACATCTATGGTCATATCAGGACGAGTACTGATTTGTAGCAGTGTGCACTCATGGTGGCTTTATAGTGCTGCCCCACTGGGAGACCAGGCCACCAGCACGTTGAGCCAATATCCCCGTGACAATCACATTATCCTGATACTGTGCAAAGCAGTCATTACTCATATCCTAGTAATGCAGAGCACCAGGCTAGGTAGTGACAAGTGCCAATTCTATATTGTCAGTGGCTGACTCGGCTGGGATTCAAACTCCTGATCTTCCGCACAGGAAGTCTGCGCTCTACTGATTTGGCCAACACGTCCAGTCGCCAACAGAAAAATAAAAGATCACTTCATATTTTAATTTATTAAACTTTTGATACCTAGCAGCTAAACGAAGTTTTGAATAAAACCCAAGATGACGGATTTAGTAATTAAGTAAACAACACAGGATAAGGAGTGACTTGTTTATATCATTGGAATGAAAACAACTCGGTGTCACGTAGTCGGTTTATTATGGCAGTGACATTGGTTCGAACCCTGGTCGAGTCAAACCAATGACTTAAAAATGTATATGTATAGCTTCCTAGCCAGGCGCTCGGCATTATTAAGAGAGGGAAAGGACTGGTTGGCTCAATATCAGGATAATGTGACTGAGTGGGCTATAAGGTCACAGTGATGGTGGCCTGGTCTCCCAGTGGGGCAGCACTATAAAGTCGCCATGAGTGTGGACTGTCACAAGTCGGTACCCGTCCTGAATTTACCTTAGATGTTGCCAGAACGTAAAACTCCAACACTACCAACTAACCAAGTGAGCTAGTCTTACACAAAAGTTTGTTGATGTCACAACAGTCAGATGTGATTCCCTGTTGGCTAGAATTAAGCATGTCGTCTCAGGCATGAGGCTCACGTGGGGCTGTAGCGCATTATAGCCGTCAGGTGGCGCCACTGGTCGCTGTCACATGTACAAGCTGGGACCAGTAAGTAAGTGACAGAGTGCGGGTACCGACTTGTGGTACTATGCACTAATTGTGGTTTTATAGTGCGGGACCAGTGAGATACAGCAACACCAGTGCCATGATTTCATATATCCAATATATCCCAGAGTCATGCTATCGTATCGATGAGTCAGTCGCTACCTTATCTAGATCAACTATTTAACTCTAACCAGGCTAAGGGTGAATGACGACCATGTTTAAAAACCGAACAACATTTACCTTTAAACAAGCTGTCAATGTCCTTTTGGTCCAGTGTGCAGTGTTTATCTATATTGGCATAGAGTTGTTGAACTGGAAGAGAAGGAAAAAAACATTGCCAGTAAAAAAAAAGTTTGTTTTATTTAACGACGCCTCGAGAGCGCATTGATTTTTATCATCATCTATTGGACGTCAAATAACAAAAATTAATAACAATTTTAAACACAACAAAAACATGGGCAGCGACTAATTGAGGGAAGAAGAGAATGTACGTGAGTGTGGCGTAACGACTGTCATATAGCACTTGTCCCATGATTAAAGCTGCATAGTCCGATGAAAATATCAAATTTTCAAACCAAAAACAATTATCTAAATTTGATTCTACATATCTAACTTAGATACTGGTGCACTTATTAAACATTTGTCACCACACAAAAAGGAATACTGAGGCAATTGAATAGAACCTGTTACTGCAGAAGCCTATGGGGTCAGAGTTTTGACAAGCTTGCCAAAATTAATTTTGCCAGGTTCCACTTCAAATATCTCAAAAGTTAGCCACTTGAAATAAAAGTTACTTCAAGCTAAAGTAAGGTACATAATAATGATCAACCTAATGTATTTCTCTCAGAAAATTTCAGAAACTCAAAACATCGGACTATGCAACTTTAACTACCGGATCCAACACCAGCTGACCCTTCCGGCTGGCCGTCGAACTACAGGTCATGTGACCTCACTCTGCCGCGCCGAAGCCACTTTAAGCCATCGGGGCCAAGAAGGGCTTAGCGTCAGGCTTAGAATTGATTGACAGATTGATGACTGTCAGACCCAAACTACGCCTCCTAGCGGCTCCACTGTCCTAAGTCAACTGCTTCGTCACGTGACGCCCGTGCAGCCAACACAACGTCACTTCTCCCGTTGGAATTTTCTATGTGTCCCTCATTATCGGAAAAAGTAGCCTATGTGGCGGTGGCAATATTATTTAGGCTGCAGTGTTACGTAACTCAGCACTGCCTGTTTTGCTCTATGTTGTTCCTATGTGTATTTGTTGGTAGTTCTCTACCTTTGATCATGCACTGGTTTAGGCACGGCTGAGTGACAGGACCCCTGCTCAAATGCATGCATGCAGGCCTACGTTATTCTGGGACTGGCCACATGTGGGTGTAGACTGCTGTAACCGCCTATTTTCATTCAAACTTTAGACTTAATAAATGATTGGTAGGCCTTTTCGTGAGTCCAACCAGAGGATTTCTAATTTGTCTATAGTATAATTGTGCATTTTAGAAAGACAAAGGATAGAGGTACTCTCTGAAATATTACGTACCATACTAATGCACCGATCCAAGTACTTCTGGCGCCACTCAGCGGGTGAATTTCACACTACCATCTCGGATTAGAAGCTATGGAAGCAGTACCTGCCTGTGTGCTCTCACATTGGATACATAGTCATCGCCCAGATTAATTTCAATTAAATACCTCATCAATCATAGGAAAGTGATCTTCAAAATATAATTGTGTATATTTCTGGAATTTCAAACGTGTTACCACTGACATGTATCTCTGGAAACCTAATACTAATAGACCCCACCAGGTAAGCTGGAATGTACCCTCCTAGCGTGGTTCCAGATTCTGCTGATAGATGTCACTAGCTTCACTGGTGGGGTTTAATTCATGTGAAGAGAGCGGCGGTGAAACCCAGAAGAAAAACAGAGTAGAGTTTTTTTAATTTGTTTGATATATATTACAAGGATAAGAGCTGTGAGCATTTTGCGAACATATTGTGACTGTTTTGGCTTGGAGTATATAAAGGGACAGGATTTCATGTTTGACCAGAACAGCTCAGCTCTTCAGAGATGATGGATGTCCCTGCAAGGCTCCTGCAGGAATACCAACTAGCCATTCTCCAACATCACCATAATGTTAACCAATTAATACTTTACCATCTGAGAAGAAGGAGACGATGTCGACTGAAGAGAATGTGGATGAAAGCATGGATCAGGAGGCAGCAACAGTTTGGTATGTATGACCAGCTTCTGGTGAAACTCTGTACTGAGGACTCAGCTTCTTTCATCAACTTCATGCCGATGCCTCCCCAGATGTTTGATGAGATGCTAGCGAGAGTGGGTCCTTGGATAACTAAAAAGTACACAAGCTTCCAGGAGCCGATCGAGCCTGACCTGAAGCTTGCGCTCACTCTACGTCACCTAGCCTCTGGGAGCAAGTATGCCTCCATGAAGTTTGGGTGGAGGGTCCCCCCACAACATGCAATCAATCATCGTGAGAGAGGTGTGTAAAGCAGTCATCGCTGAATACATTGATGAGATGATGACCTGCCCCATGACTCCTGATGGATGGTGTGCCATCTCGGAAAAATTCATGGGGAGATGGAACTTCCCCCATACATGTGGAGCACTAGATGGGAAGCATATTGCCTGCCGGTGTCCCCCAAAGAGTGGATCCCTGTACTACAATTATAAGGGATTCTACTCCATAGTTCTCCTGGCGCTTTGTGATGCAGACTATGAGTTCATCTGGGCAGATGTTGGTGGAACAGGTTCGGCATCAGACATGCAGGTTTTCAATTACTCTGAGCTGAAGGCAGGCATCAAAGATGGTACTTTCGGTCTCCCTGCCAGCGAGCCAATCTTGAATAGCCAGAATGCTGTACCCTACTTCCTGATCGGTGATGATGCCTTCACCCTACGCCCGACAATGATGAAGCCGTACAACCAGAGGGGTGTGACGCATGAGGAACGCATCTTCAACTACAGGATTTCCCGAGCTAGGAGAGTGATGGAGAATGCATTTGGCATCCTGGCAAACCGATTCCAGGTTCTGCTCACCACGATGCAGCACCTCTCCTCCACCGTGAAGCTGATCATCACCACATACATGATCCTACACAACATGATGAGGATGCGATATCCCATGCTCCAGAATCAGCAGCTAGATATTGAAGAGAATGGCAACCACAACGTCATCTCCAGAGCATGGAGAGAGGGCCTAAACCAGCCAGATCTAGCCGCTCAAGTACCTAGCATTAACACTTGCTCCAGGGCAGGAAAGAGCAGCGGAATCTCCTCACGGACTGGACCAACTCCCCAGCCAGTTCTGTTGAATGGCAGGACAATATGATTTAGCGATATCTTTGTACTGTGATGTTATTGTACCGTGATCTCTGTCATTTGTGATATTTACTGTGATATTTGTATGTATTGTATCTATTGGTTTAAATAAAACGTATCAATATCTGTTGTTGATACCAAACCAAACTTAACATGTCAGTTATTGATTTGGATGGGGTAGGTTTCCTTAATTTATTCTGGGCCCAATTATATACACTTACAAATTTACATGTCAGTTATTAATGTAGGTGGGCTAGGTTTCTTTAATTTTGCCTGGGCCCAATTCACTGACAAATTTACATGTCAGTTATTAAATTGGGTGGGGTAGGTATCGTTAATTTTGTCTGGGCCCAATTATATACACTGACAAATTTACATATCAGTTATTAACTTGGGTGGGGAAGATTACTTTTACACAGACAAATTTACATGTCACTTATTAATTTGGGTGCGGAAGGTTACTTTATGGGGGAGTTTACTTTCTTTTCAAGGGCCAAATTTAACATGTCACTTATTTTAAGGGGGGGCAGGGTTCTTATTTAGTGACATGTCAGATTAGTTTTTGTGAAGTAGGCTAACTGGGCAAAGGCCTATATTATTATAAGTTTCATTAAATTTATTTTTACCACATTGCATTTGGGGGATTTGTATAATAAGGATAAATAATGTTTACAGAAGAAATAGTCTCAGCAACCAAAATCTGGATTAAAATACATATACTTTTGTGTTCCCTTTCCCTTTGCCGTGTCCCTGGCCAAACTGGCTATGTGCTGATGAGGTCTTCTTCCCTGGCATGCTGTAGGTGTTGTAAGGAGAGAGGCAGACTGCAGCCTTATTTATACCCAAGGTGCGGGTGGGTCGGGTGCCCCCCCCGCACGTTGGCATGCGTTACTCACGCATTACGCCAACGTCGTGCGTGCTGGGTGCATGCTGGCGCAACGCCAAAATGTGGTGGACTGTTGTTGGACATGCGTCGCTCATGCACTGGCACTACGCTCTCATTCGGTGTGCAACACATTAAACAGTCGCTAGCGGAACATTGGGAGCGCGTTATCAGGTTGGAGAGCTTACCTCGTTCGGGCTATGGTGGTTAAAGTACCTCATTCGAGTACCGGTTCAATTTCCAAGGTCTAATTTTATATAGGATTAGATAGCAGGTTCAAAAATATGGTTATGGCACACTGAGTTTTGGGAAGTTTACATATTGGAATACATCACTAGAAAGCCAAAAATTATATCTTATTCCTGAATATTGAAAGGCCATTTAGTTGGGAACGGATTGAAGTATATTAAACAGTGAATATTAGGAAATAATTCAGTAGTTACAACATATGTCTACAGGACAGAACTGCCCATGATAGTACTGTGTTGGTATAGCCATTAATCCCAAACAATAGAGGAACCTCCACTCAACCATGGGGGTATATGCTGGTCTGTGGCCCACTCATATACTTCCACTTGTCACTGGGGGAGGTCCTGTGGGGACTGTTGTACATCATTTAGATATATTTTTTGCATACCAATATATATATATGCATAAGAAATAATTCACTTTGATTATGCATCTGATGCATGATCACCACAAATATGGCTTGTCTTGCTGATACAACATTGAGAAAAACCTACCTTAAATATTATTGTATTTGATTTATTTTATTGTTGGTTCACTTTTTATTTCTATTCACAGGAGGTCTGTAAGCTATGCTCATAAATAACACTGTAATTATGCATCTGATGCATAATCCCCACAAATATGGCATTTCTTGCTGTTACAGCAACATTAACATTCAACTTACTCTGTATATTATTGCATTTATATTTTATTTAATTTATTGTTGGTTATCACATTTTATTTATATTTATATTATTTGAATTGAGGCCTGGTGCCAGGAGTCTCGGCGCCGGGATGCCGGGAACCCTGGCGCCAGGAAGCCGGGATTCCTTGCGCCGATAGGCTGCTATCTCCTCCCACCCCGAACCCGAACCCTGTATGCCTATTATAAATGCTATACATATACCTATACATACCTATACATACATATATATACACATATTTCATATACATTCATATACATTCATATACATTCATATACATACATATACATACATATATGCATATAAACATACATATTATGTAACTACCATAGTCATGAGTCTGAATTGAATGAATGAATATACATATGCATACATATACATATGTATGTATATACATACATATACATATACATACATATACATACACATACATACATATACATACATATATATGCATATACATACATAATCCCCACGAATATGGCATTTCTTGCTGGTACAGCAACATTAATACAAACTTACCCTGTATATTATTGCATTCATATTTCATTTATTTTATTGTTGGTTATCACATTTTATTAATATTTATATTATTTGAATTGAGGCCTAGTGTCGGGAGTCTCGGCGCCGGGAGGCTGGGAACCCTGGTGCTGGGAAGACGGTATTCCCGGCGCCGATAGGCTGCCATCTCCTCTCCCACACCCGCGGAAACCCAAACCCCCTATGCCTATTATAAATGTTATACATATACATATACATACATATACATACATATACATACATACATATACATATATATTAACATACATATATATACATATACATATATATACATATATATACATATATATACATATATATACATATATACATACATACATATACATACATACACATCTATATATACATATGCAGACATATATACATGCCTACACATATGCATATAAATACATATTGTATTTAGAGATGACTGCATATAGATATCTTAGAGTGGTCCTCCATTTGTCACTGCTAAGTTAATCCATATGTAGTCTGTGTCACTCTCAGACTTATTGCAACAATGCAAGGGGCCTAAGCTCTGACACTTTCACACTCAGATTTTAACCAAACACTGCCATTACCCTAAATAACATTCCATTTATATTTAATTTATTTTTGATTATGCATGTACATGTACACATACTTTTAAAGCTATATGTACATATGCATATATGCACATACATATGTGTGTATTATATATAATATATAAATAATATTGCAATATCAGGTGAAGACTAACTTACCAGTGTTCCTAAATGTAAGGATGACTGTGCCAGATCCTTCACAATGGTAATCCATTTGCAAGTAACAAGTTGACTGTTGTGTAGTGTGTGCCTTCAGAAATATGTGTGTGCAGTGCACTGTGGCACAGACCCTTATAAACCAAATCCAATCCACTCTCACACCTATTCAAAGGGCATAAGCTCTGACACATTCACACTCAGTGAGCTCAGCTGTCAGTAGAGGTGCAGCCCATAGAAACATTGGCAACCTGAGGTGTGAAAGCTTTCCTTGGCAGTTTTTGGTTAAAATCTGAGTGTTAAAGTGTCAGAGCTTAGGCCCCTTGCAATAAGTCTGAGAGTGAAACAGACTACACATGGGTTAACTTACCAGTGACAAATGGAGGACCACTCTACAATATGTGATGCAGTCATCTCTAAATACAGTATGTATTCACATATATATATATATATATATAAGTATGTAGTCACATATGTAGTCACATATATAGGTCTCCATATGTATATATGTATACATATATGTAGATGTGAATGCATGTATATATAGACATATATACACATAGGTGCATATGTAATATGTATATATTTATATGTATACACATATGTATGTGTATATGTATATTTATATCTATATATATATATATTATATGTATACATACATGTATATGTAAATCTAAAAATAATGCCAATAATGATTAAAATAATACGGTAATAATAATGACAACAATAATGATAATAACAATTATAATAATGATAATAACGATGATAATAATAACAAATATATAATGATAAAAATGGCAATAATACTTTACGTTACCCGACCTGACTTTACCCGACCTGACTTTACGCGACTCTACTTTACCCGACTCTCCTTTACCCGACTCTCCTTTGCCCGACCTGACTTTACCAGACATGACTTTACCGGACCCAACTTTACCAGACCAGACTTTACCAGACCTGACTTTCCGGACCCAAATTTACTGGACCCGACTTTACCAGACCCGACTTTACCAGTCCCGACTTTACCAGACCTGACTTTAGCCGACCCGACTTTAGCCGACACAACTTTACCCATCCCGAATTTACCCGACCTGACTTTACCCGATCCGGCTTTAGCTGACCCGACATTGCTTGACCCAACCCTACTTGAACCGACCCGTCTTGAACCAACACAAGTTGAACCGACCTGAGTTCACCCGACCCGACTTCACCCGACCCGACTTTAATCGACCCGGCTTCACCCGACCTGACTTCACCCGACGCGACTTCACCTGACCCCAGCCGACTTCACCCTCACCGACTTCACCCGACCTGACTTGACCTGCCCAACTTGACCCAAACCGACTTGATCCGACCCGACTTGACCTGACCTGAGTTGACCCAGCGGGTAAAGTCAGGTCTGATAATTTGGATTAAACGACTTTGGTTTAACCAACTTTTTTATATGATAAATAGTAGTATTTTGCGGGCCGCACAAAAAAGTTTGGATTAACTGATCGTTTGGTTTAACCGAGCTTGGTTTAACGGGGTTGTATTGTATCCATATATAAACATATATTTGCTGAGTGGTTGGCATTTTTATTTCATGTATTTTACTTTTGTTTATTACTTTTTACTTCTATTCAAATATGTGGGATATGGTGGAGGGAGGCTCGGAACTGGGAAGCTGAGAGGCTATACATAACGTTTTAAATCGATAAAGTGTTTATTAATATATGTATATGTGTGTATATATGTATATGTGTATATATGTATATATGCTGTCACAACAATAAAATTAATCAAATACAATAATAATTAAGGTAGGTTTTTCTTAATGTTGTACCAGCATCTTTGTGGTGATTATGCATCAGATGCATAATCACAGTCAATTATTTATTATGCATATATATATTGGTATGCACAAAATATATCTACATGATGCACAACAGTCCCCACAGGACCTCCCCCAGTGGCAAGTAGAAGTATATGAGTGGGCCACAGACCAGCATATACCCCTATTGTTGGCTGGAGGTTTCTCTATTGTTTGGGATTTATGGCTATACCAACACAGTTATAATATGGGCAGTTCTGTCCTATAGCCATGTGTTGTAACTACTGAATTATTTCCTAATATTCACTGTTAATTTACTCAATCCGGTCCCAACTAAATGTCCTATGAAGATCCAGGAAATTAGATATAATTTTTGGCTTTCTAGTGATGTATTCCAATATGTAAACTTCCCAAAACTCAGTGTGCCATAACCATATTTTTGAACCTGCTAACTAATCCTATACAAAATTCGACCTTGGAAATTGAACCGGGGCTCGAATGAAGTATTTAACCACTGTAGCGCGATCGAGGTAAGCTCTCCAATGTGGTTATACCAACGCTAGGCAAACGCTGCGCGCGAGAGGCACATTAGCAACACGTTGTGCCAAACTTGTTTTCTCTTTTTTTTCATGCGTCGACATATGTTACCACAAGGTCGGACCGACACTACGCTTATATGTCCACTACGTTGCGCTGACGTCCAACTTTTCCCCCAGTGCCGAAAAGTTTGATTCATCTTGATGTAAAAAAGTGATTTTACGCATTGGTGGCGCGCTTGCGAGATGTGTCGTAACGTGACATGGCCTTTAAATGCATTTTATTGGGTTCTGGGTGATGGACTCATTTAGGTTGGATCGATTATTAGCTTGGCCGGACCCATTACCAGGTTTCTAACCCAGTATCAAGTTACTGTTATTTATCTAATGCCATGCACCGGGTGCGGTGGCTGAATCGGTAGAGTGCGGACATCGCGTGCGGGAAATCGAGAGTTCGGTTCCTGGTCGAGTCAAACCAATGATACATGTCACTTCCTAGCTTGGCACTTCGCATTATTACAGGATAGGGCAAGGACTGGTTAGCTCAGTGTCAGGATAATGTGACTGAGTGGGATGTCATGTCATGATGCTGGTGGCCAGGTCTCCCAGTGGGGCAGGCGTATAAAGTCTCCATGAGGGCGCACTGTCACAACCCGTCCTGATATGACCTTAGATGTTGCTAGGACGTAAAACAATAATAAGCAAACAAGCAGCTGGAATTACGAAATGAATTTCTAAATCCAAATGTAGGGCCTACTAGTCTGTTATTATATTTATTTGTCATTATTGGAAGAACTAGTCTGCTAATAAATGTGTGTGTATATATGTGAAGTGGGTGAGACTACTCGCCTTGTGACATTTGCGAGCTTGGGCCGATTAACCCGCATTTGGAAATGCAGGCTACTCGCCATGGCAGATTCGCGAATGCCAACATTTGCGAGGCCCCGGGTTTCCGGCCATAAAGCATTGCTAGGAGACTCTTCTGGCAGCAAAAGGAGGTCGGGCGTTCGGGCCCAGACCCATCAGACGTGTTTATGCACACTCTGATGTTTTAGCCGAGATTTAGGCTTTTATTGTCAAAATTCTAAACTTGTTTTAACTTAATAAAATGGGGGGGGGGGGGGGGATTTAATGATGCATATACGACATGTTGCTACGATTGCTTGTTAGGTTGGGTAAGAATAAAGCTGTGAGCATTTGGAAAGGTAAATTGGAACGTTCCTTGCATTCTTTACTATTCTCCAGACTTGTATAGATTAACCGCTATGGTCAAACTTAATATTCGATTGCTTTATATATAATTAAGGGCCTTAAACCTAATACGCCTTATGCAGCTACTTAACCCATCTGCGGAAAGATTATAACAGACATATTAACGGAATTAACATAGAGTTCTTTTGGCTAAAATATGACAGTAACTTAGGCTGATTATCAGTGACCATGGCAGCGACACTAGCACGTCTGCTTAGTTTTGGATCAATTTAAACATATTAAATACACTGTAAGGCGGGGAGACCAGCCAGTTAGTTGAAATAACTGAGTAAATGCTTTAGGCCGATAAATGCGAGGAGGGCAAAACCTGTATTTAGATGATACTCTGGCTGGTTGACCTTGGCCTGGGAATGACACCGACGGACACGGACTACCTGCAGACGGGACGAGAGGCAGCGGCGGCCCACGGCTGGCCCAGGAAATTCACATGGAAATAATTATATAAATTAACACGAAGGCTCGCCTTAAGCGGGGGAGGATTAGCCCGACGGTTAAATATGTAAATATATATTCATGTATTTGTTATATATATACATATATATATACATATAAACAGTTGGCCCCAGATAAACAGAAGAACGATAAGACTTACGTGGTTGAGAAGAAGATATATATTCTCTGGCAGAGATATATTAACTGCCCACCTATATGTTATTTATAAGTAAATATGCATCCGCAGTGTTTATGCTTGGGAATATTTGTCATGCTTAGCAATATTTCAGGTGAAATTCCAATTTACAATATATGATTTACTTTGCTTAGTAGGCACTAATACTAGTAGAAATAGGCAGCATATAGACCCCACCCCGCCAGTTAAGCTAGTGACATCTATCGGCAGAATCTGGAACCACTCTAGTCGGGGACATTCCCTGAGTGCCTATGATTTCACATGCTATATCTCCATAAAGAATGCCTGGACAAATAATAAAATGCCTGATTCTATTCAGATATTCATATCGCAACAGGATTCTAGCTCTTATCCTTGTAATATATATTTTTTTTTAAAGATAACTGTAATGTATTTTTCTTTTGGAATTTCACCGCTGCTCTCTTCATCTATCACACGCGTCCAGTTAAGCTAGTGACATCTGTCGGCAGAATCTGGAACCACTCTATGTGGGTACTTTCCAGCTTAACTGGCAGGGTCTATTAACATAGCACGAGCTGTAATACGGGAGGACTCTCAGATATAGATCCACCTGTGCTACTCTCTGCATTGGTCGTAATGCGTAGCATTACTTTTGATGCGAGGAGAGGAAGAGAGCCTCCCCCGCCGCGCGCTGTCGCACTGCTTTCCCACCTCGGCCGACGCCGTCGCGTGCCACCTCCTCCCTCCGCCCCCCTGCCGCGCAGCACTCGCGCCTCACCCGACGCCCGCTGCTCGCCACCTCTTGCCCTCCCCCGGGCCGGCAGCTTTCACACCTCACCCGCTGTCGCCCCCTCCCTCCCCCTTATAAGGTCGCCCGCCGGCCTCCCTCAGGCACTCGCCCTCCAGCCGCCTCCAGCTCTCTACCGTTTTTCCTTTTGGGCCTACCTCCACCTCGGACCGCTGCTACACCATGCCTCGGGGAAGAGGGAACGGATGTAAGGGCTCCCGGGTGGCCGCCCGCGGCACCCCGGGGCCGGCTTCAACCCCGCGGCGGGACGAGGCACGGGCCTCCGCCCCAGGCGTCGCCCTCAGACGCCACCTCGGGCGCCGAGACCGCGGCCATACTTGAGGCGCTCCAGCGTCTCCAACTCGAGCAGCGTCAGATTACCGCCGATATCCACCTCCGGATCGACGGCCTGGAGGCCGGAGGGGCTCGGCCCGCCCCCGAGGCAACCTCCCCTGCACCCAGACGCCAAGCCGCCGACACTGCCGCCACCGCCCGTCCACCTCGGGCGTGCGCTCCGGCCGGAGCCCGGCCCCCGCCACCGCCTCCGGCGCCCCTGCCGGGGGCCGCTCACCCCCAGTATGAGCGCTACCATCACCTCGGGACCCAAGCCCCAGCTCCCCCGTCGCCGGCCTACCTCGAGGAGCCGACGCACCACACCCCGGCGTCCGCGGCCGACGCCGTCCGGGAAATACTTGCCTCCGCCGAGGCGCGGCACTCGGTCAGGCGGCGAGGGATCCCGGTCGAGTATATCTTCCCATCGGACCTGGTAGAGAGGGGGCCTGAGAGGAAGTCGGTGAAGAGGGGCGAGGCAACCAAGGATGAATATAGCCTCGCCCTTCTCACCCTGATCGACCACCCCGACTTCCCGGCCCACTCCTTCCAGGGCCTACACCACCATCACCTCACCGTGCTCAGGGACGTCCTCCTCTACCCCTGGCCCACCGTCCGCCGCTACTCCGAGACAGTGTTCACATGGATAGCGGACGGGAGGCTCCCCCAGGGGTGGCACGACCCGGTCGCCCTCGACCTCCTGAGGGTCCAGACCCTCACCCTCCCCGCCCCTCAGGCCGCCCCAACAGCAGCGGTCCCCCGAGGTGACGACCCTCCCCGAGGCACACACCTGCCCCGAGCCCACGTCGACGCCCGCACCGCCTACGATAGGCACACCCACGGGGCCCCCTGCCCGGCCTGGAACCGCGACCCCGCCTCGTGCGATCGGGCCCCCGTCGGAGAGGCCCACGGCGAGGCGGGGGACAGGCGCCGTCACGTATGCGCCTACTGCGCAAACGTGAGGCGCATACTGACTATGCCCTGCGAGGCCGGCTGCATAACCAAACAAGCCCGTGAGCGCCAGACCCCCCCGCCTCGGCGGATTTTTGATCCGCCCGCCTCCCCCCGGCCGGCCCGGGGGGCCCTTCCCGGCGCCTCACCCTCACCACTGCCGACAGCCCCGCGACCTCCATCGACAACCTCCCAGCGACCACCGATCGCAGCGCCGCCCAGTCCCAGCCGGGGATCATCACCTCGGGCCTCACGCCTCGGGCCACATCCCAGCCCAGCCTTACGAGGAACCCTCTGCCGCCGACCCTCACGACACCGCCTTCAACAACCCGCCCGCCCAGACCCCGACCACCACCCCACCCAGCCCTGAGGACTTCGCTGCCCCCCTGCTCGACCCTCGTCGGACCTCCTCACCGGATCCCGCCAAGGAGCGGGCCTCCTCCTTTTTGGCCGCCCGCTCCCTGTCAACGCAGGCCCCGGACACTCGCCGCCCCCAGAGGGAACCTGACGCGGTCGCCTCTCTGCCGGCCCACCCTCGAGGGCCCCTGAGCGCAGAGGCACCCGGACCTCCGGACCAGTCCTCGTCCTACGTGCCCACGCCTCTAGCCCCCCTCGGGCCGCGCCTCGGAGGCTCTCCGCCGTTGTGGGGAGGGCTCTCGGCACCCCCTCCTTCATCTATAGACACTCAAATATACTCAACCTATTCACATTGTTACACAATGTCCTTCATGAGCCTTTCTACTTTTCTCCTTGACTGATTTACTCTACATTGCTCCTTATGAGCTTATTTACTGTGCTTATTTCTTCACCTGTACATTGCTCCTCATGAGCCCTTTCTACTTTACTCCATTTACTGATTTACTCTACCTTGCTCCTTATGAGCTTATTACGTGCTCCTCCTGAGCCTCTCGCTTTTTCCCTGTATGCTCTGTTGTTTGAGGCGTAAATAAACGCCTTATTTCCACCCCCGCCTTCCCTTCTTCCTTTTCGCGCATCGGTCGTAATGCGTAGCATTACGTTTGATGCGAGGAGAGGAAGAGACCCTCCCCCGCCCCGCGCTGTCGCACTGCTTTCCCACCTCGGCCGCCGCCGCCGCCGCGCGCCGCCTCCTCCCTCCGCCCCCCCTGCCGCGCAGCACTCGCGCCTCACCCGACGCCCGCTGCTCGCCACCTCTCGCCCTCCCCCGGGCCGGCAGCTTTCACACCTCACCCGCTGTCGCCCCTCCCTCCCCCTTATAAGGTCGCCCGCCGGCCTCCCTCAGGCACTCGCCCTCCAGCCGCCTCCAGCTCTCTACCGTTTTTCCTCCACCCACCGACCCATCTTCTTCCTTACACTTTCTCTTCAAGCAGGGTGGAGGGCTCCTCGGCACCCCCTCCTTCATCTACTGACACTCAACATAAACTCAACCTCTTCACCTGTACATTGCTCCTCATGAGCCCTTTCTACTTTTCTCCTTTACTGATTTACTCTACATTGCTCCTTATGAGCTTATTTACTGTGCTTATTTCTTCACCTGTACATTGCTCCTCATGAGCCCTTTCTACTTTACTCCATTACTGATTTACTCTACATTGCTCCTTATGAGCTTATTACTTGCTCCTCCTGAGCCTCTCGCTTCTTCCCTGTATGCTCTGTTGTTTGAGGCGTAAATAAACGCCTTATTTCCACCCCCGCCTTCCCTTCTTCCTTTTCGCGCATCACCATTCATTGAGATTGCTTGCATTGGGACCGGTGTAGCTATTCAACAGCCAGTTGCAATCCAAATCGCCGCGGTGCTGCCGTCTGGGAAATTATTTAGCAAATAGAAAATTAAACAAAATTAAACAACATTGGTGATTGTCCCCGCCCATGCCTGAAAAAGCGCCCGTCCCTGCTTTTGTTCTATTATCATTATTTATTTTGTAATTGCCATAAATGTGTTGGGCTAGTGGCAATTCAACTTTCATAACCACACAACCACAGATGACAACCAGACTGGGTGGCCAAATGAGTTGAGCGTCCGTCTCCTGTTTCAGGAGATCAGGGATGCAAACCCATGAGTTTGTCGGTTCGAACCCTAGTCAAGTTAAACCAATGGCTTAAAAATGTATACTTGTTGCTTTCTAGCCAGGCGCTCGGCACTATTAGGAGAGGGCAAGGATTGGTTGGCTCAGTGTCAGGATAATGTGACTGAGTGGGATATCAGGTCATGGTGCTGCCAGCCTGGTCTCCCAGTGGGGAAGCACTATAAAGTCACCATGAGTGCGCACTGTCACAAGTCAGTACCCATTCTTATATGACCTTAGATGTTGGTATGACGTAAGACAACAACAAATAATTAGTTACACATTGTCAATGTTGGTCGCAACATGGGTAATCGAACAAGGCGGGGTCGGACACCTATTCCACGGCCGCTGGCGCCACCTGTACTTGAACCGTAACATTAAATATATAGATTGACGTCCACCACGCCTAGCGGGTATTTTCTAAACTACGCCGAGTAACCACGCAGAGCTGGCGGATGTGCATATGTAAATTAGATACGATGTCAGCAGCCGAAATCTATGACAAAGTTACAAAAACGTGACGTAGTTGTGACGTTTTGGGCCGGCCAAGCTGCTATATAAACCACGCAAAACCCAGACCTCTGCCACTACGACTTGGTGGCAGATGGCGACGGACCTTTTACTCTGCCATCCCACCCACCCCACAATAAGAGACTAGAACTATAGGGTTAAAGCATCTCAGGGCCTTCTCTCATTATACTCAAACATTTTTGTTCATTAAAAAGTCCAAATATAACCATTTATCCGTATTGTGTTGTTCAATTATGTCTATGTCGTATGCCAGAAAAGTGACAAATAAAAATAAAAACTGCCCGCCCGACCCTGATTTGTGTGATCAAAAGGATGATCACCAACGTTTTTTTATTTGGCCTTATTTCGAGGCTACTGTGGTGTTTTTTTTAAATGTCTCTTATTATTTAGAAAAAGAAGAGAAAAAAACGATTGCTTAGATACATACAAAAAAAGTTCGTGTTATTTAACGATGCCTCTAGAGCACTTCGATTTTTATCATCGGCTATTGGACGTCAAACATGGTCATTCTGACTTGTTCGTAGTGCTTCTATAACCCACCAGGATCGCCACTAAACCAAAAATCCAAACCCGCCAAAAGATGCCACCAGGTGGCAGTACCATACATGGACCACTGCTGTACTGTCGGGGCGAGTTGCCGACCGAGATTATTAGCAAGAAATATTTGACAACTTAATTATAACATATAAATATATGATCTAACATTAATAAATTATTAGATAATATCATCACCATTTAACTGTACAATATGACCAATGTATAATCATTATATAATATAATATGACTAATATATAGTCATATGTTGTTCCTCTAGTTCAGTGTGACCAGATGGGATGGCCGAATGAGTTGAGCGTCTGTCTCCTGTGTTGGTAGATCATGGGATTCGAATGGGGTTGAGACAAACCAATGACTTAAAAATTTATACTTGTTGCTTCCTAGCCATGCGCTCAGCATTGATAGGATAGGGCAAGGACTGGTTGGTTCAGTGTCAGGATAATGTGACTGAGTGGGATATCAGGTCATAGTACTGGTGGCCTGTTCTCCCAGTGGTTGGTTGGTTGTTGGAGTTTTACGTCCTGGTAACATCTACGGTCATATCAGGACGGTTCTCCCAGTGAGGCAGCGCTATACAGTCACCATGACTGCGCAATCTCACAAGTCAGTGCCCATCCTGATATGACCTTAGATGTAGGCCGGTTGTAAAACTCCAACAACCAACCAACCATCTACTAGATCTAGTTCACATCTAAAACAATAGCTAATCTAACAAATGACATATTGGCGTCAATGAACCAAAAACAATTAGTTGGAGCAGCCTTCATTGACTTCAGCAAAGCATTCGATACAGTAGACCATAACATACTATTGGAAAAACTAGAATCCATGGGCATAAAATCCAACACTATGGACTGGATAAAATGCTACCTGAAAGACAGGCAACAGAGAACAAAAATAAACAATACACTATCAGACAACCAACCTGTCACATGTGGTGTACCCCAAGGGTCAGTGCTAGGGCCACTGCTCTTTATAATCTACATAAACGATCTTGAAAAATGGTTACAAACCGAATGCCTCCAACTATATGCAGATGACACAGTCATATATGCAAACGGCACCACAGAAGAGGAGGTAATAACTAAACTAAACAAGCTCCTACTAAAACTGGATGAGTGGTGTGAGTCCAACAAAATAACCATCAACACAAGCAAGTCAAAAACAGTTCTCTTCTCGCATAAACAAATGCCAGAAAGAAAACTACACTGTAAGCTAGGAAGCCAAACACTAGAAAATGTAGACCATTACAAATACCTAGGCCTTGAGTTGGACAGCCAACTAAACTACAACCTATGTATAAACAAAATTGTCCAAAAGGTAAACCACAAACTGTGGCTATTTGCAAAGCTAAGAGACTACATGACACAAGAAATGTCAATAAAAATCTTCAAGGGCATGGTGCTACCCTATTTTGACTATGGAGATGTAAACTACATGGGTGCAAAGAAAGAACTTCTAAAAAAACTGCAAACACTACAGAACAGAGCCCTGAAAATCTGCCTCAGAGTAGACAAGCTGCACCCCACCTATGACATACACAAAAGAACCAAAGTAAAATTGCTAGAAAATAGGAGAATAATTCATCTGAAAACATTAGCATACAGCTATAGTCAAGACAATAAACTCCTAACAAAACCACAAAGGGCAACTAGAGCAAATAATGCGCCACTACTAAAGCAGACCAGAAGCCAAATAAAAGCTCACGAGAGAAGCACGCTAGAAATGGCTGCCAAGGTGTGGAATGCCCAAACAGTAAAGGAACGACAAATTCCTGACCTAAAAACATACAAAAAATATCTGTGCAAAATAAGGCTAGGAACCCCCAACTAAGCTGCACCGCAAAAGGGCAGGTGATACATGTCACGGCCCACCAGCGAGACGCCCAATGGAAGGTAACCATACCAAAAGCACCCAGATAACACACCTCACAGCTGCGTACAAGCCTATGATATGTAAATAGGAGTAGGCTAGTCTAGAAATAAGAGTAGAAAAAATAAAGCACATATATGCCAAGAAAATCCAAAAAAATTAACATAGACTACTATAGTACTAACCAGACCAACCAACTATCTATCTGCTACTGAAATACAGGCAATCAAATACCTTATCAGCAGCTACTGTGTGATAAGACAACACCAACACTACAGCTGGCCAGCATTGAAAACAAGCCTGAATACCCAGGCTTATATGCTATGGACAGTATAAATACAGCCTCAATAAAAAAATTAAAAAATTTAAAAAAAAGTTCAGTGGTTCTCAACCCAGAGCTATATGACCCTCTAGGGGGAGGGGGCTAATTCAACATCGCTGTCGGGGGGGGGGGGCAGCGGGGGGGGGGTTATGTGAACGAAATTCACACTATTCACGCGCGACCTAATTCGTCATCAGAACGAGGCTGATTACGCGTCGGGTATTGGAAATTGCCATAAGACACTGCTGTGTGTCGATGTGTATGAACTACTACATAAATTAAAGGAGTAAAATTTGAAGATATTCACTTTTGAAACTATCATATTCATTTTGGCATACCTTTTTTCAATTTATTGTTCAATTTTCATGAAGATTGAGTGATGATCAGATGCATTTCAGTAGGCAATGTCAACAAAGTCGCTCACCTTGGCCGCCAATCTTTTCTTAAATTAAAAATTGCATAATTTTCTTAATAAAGATATATCTTAAAATATATTTTAACCCTCTTAAAGGTTTTATTAATTTGTAATTACTAAGACCAGTCGTTTAACTGTGTTACCCAATCTTCGTGAAAATTGGCCAATAGATAGAAAACAGGTATGCAAAGATGAATATGGTAGTGTCAAATATGAATACCCTCAGATTTGAGTGATTTTGAGAGGTATTGGTCGACAAAAAAGTATTCACATTACTTTTCATACAGCGACGCCTCACATATGGGTAAGTGCCCTCGGTCTGGATTCCCCGTGCCCCCAGCTCTGCCAATTTGGATTTCCACCGCTGTGTATAACTTACAGCGTCATCAAAGGCCGGTTGCTCTCATACCATGTATATGTGGTGTGGGAGGTTAAAAATCCCTTGGGTCGGTAAAAGTGTAGGCTCGGGCTTTCTATCGACCAGCAGTGGAATGAGGAAGACCAGTCATCTATGACTGAAATTTCCCCTGCTTAAACAACTAATGGACCAAAAAAAAACATGGCCGCGGCATGAATAGTGTGAATAGCATATTGGGGAGCCACATGCTTACTTTAATGGGCCATGCCAATTTACTTCAGAGCGTTATCACAATCTACACAATCCTCACATCCCACACAATTTAAAGAGTAATACAATTCAGCACAACGCTTTACATGCTTACATATTGTTTAGTATTGAATAATAATTGCTTCAAAGCACATATACCTAAATCCGATTTTGACAAAAATGCAAAAGAAAAGGGATTTATTCTTTATTCCACATTCAGTGCATTTATTTGTGTGTACATTATTTGATTAAAAAGGTGAGATATCAATCAGGGACAATTGGTCCTCCTAATTCCACTGATAATTGTTTCAGTGCATATATATATTCCGATTTTGACAAATGTGCCTTTATTCGTGTTATACAAAAACCACCTTACTTACCTTATTTACAGATTTGGGGGGGAACAGAGTTTTATTTAATGACGCCTCTAGAGCACATTGATTTTCATCATCAGCTATTGGACATCAAGCATGTGGTCATTCTGACATATTTCTTTGGAGGAAACCTGCTGCCGCCACATACGCTACTCTTTCCGATAAGCAGCAAGGGCTCTTTTATATGCACTTTCCCACAGACAGGACAGCAGACACCACAGCCTTTGATGAACCACTGGTTGGAACGGAAATTAACCTAAACTGAGTAGGATCCATCTGATGACCCACCCCTTCACAGGTGGACATTCTACCGCCTGAGCTGTGTCCCGCTCCCTTGCACTCCACTCAACTGTAGTCCACCAACTCCGAAGAACAGCTGTTTTGGTTTGTTGGTTTGTGCACACACTTCATTATATACCACACATCTGGATAGATGTCAATGTAACCAGTATAACACCTGTATATAGCACATGTTTTACAGCACTGCTTGTGTTTTCCCATGGGTAGGATATAGGGCCGGATTTAGGACTGGGCCTCCACAACCAAGGTGCCTCCACACATGTCATAAAACTTTTCTTCGTAAGGACAAATTTAGGGTGACCTGAACGACCCGCACTTATCAATCAAAATCCATATTGCGCGCATATTTCCAGCAAGATATTGTCCCACTTGCCTAAGTTGCCGGCATTCTAGGGTAGGTTGAGCCTCCACTACTGAAGGCGGCCCAGGGGCCTCCACAATCATGTCTAAATCCGGTGCTGTGTGGGTAGGCTACATTTGGCAAGCTCTAATTATCATGCACACAAGTTTTGACGTTCGACAACATGTGGCTTTTATGTCAGCTGTATGTTATGTATACGTTAGGCCTATGTCGATGTACGTACGATGTACATTAGACAAACATTGTTCAGTATGTAGCACTACGTTGACATACGTCAGTCGGATGGACAGCCAGTAGAAACATACAGTCTGTGTATTGACAACGTATTGATAGTGTATGGATAACGTAAGTCTAAAGTATGTCTAACATATGTTTTGTTTTTCTCCACCATGACATATGTAACGTATAACGCATAGTTCTCGCGATCAAAGTATTATATAATGTTCCCCAGCATTCTGCGAACGTACTGAGAGCATAATGCAAGCATTTTTCACCGGGATGCACATTAGCCATGCATTGGCCAAACATTGGCCATGCACTATGTATACTGTATGTATTGCCCCGCGCCAAACAGTTTGATGCATCTCAACGTTTGAAAGTGATTTCAGCAGTTGGCCACGCGGTTGCGCAATGCGTCGTAATGTGACAAGGCCATTAGTCAGAAAATTGGAAAACTTCACAAACATTTATACCAAATGGGCCCGCTGATGAGCATCCAGTTTCGTTATTGTCTTTCTTCCGACTGGAGACCAGACGGGACGGCCGAATGAGTTGAGCATCAGCTTCCTGTTTTGGGATATTGGGGGATCCGAACACATTGGTTTGTGTGTTCGAACCCTGGTCGAGTCAAACCAATGATACTTGTCGCTTCCTAGCCAGGCGCTTGGCATTAATAGGATAGGGCAAGGACTGGTTGGTTCAGTGTCAGGATAATGTGACTGAGTAGGATATCAGGTAAGGGTGGTCAGCCTGATTTCCCAGTGGGGCAGCACTGTCACAAGTCGGTACCAGTAATGATATGACCTTAGGTATTGCCACGAGATAAAACTCCAATAACCAACCAATCCTAATAACTCCGGTGTCTGCACCCAGCTTGCACCGCCGTTCCAGGCCACTAAACTATGTTAATTTGAACCATTAAATAGCAATAACATAAGCATTAAGGTTGACGTTAAAGTTGCACAGTCCAATGGTCTTGAGTTTCTCTAATTTCTTTTAGATCTGTATATTAAGTTGAATGTTATAATTTAGCTTACTTCAGTTTGCAGTAACCTTTATTTTACCGACACCATGACCCGATATCCCACTCAGCCACATTATCCTAATACGGACCAAAACCAGTCATTGCCCTGTCCCATTAATTCTGAGCACCAAGTTAGCTAGGAACAAGGATCAATTTTGTAAGTGACTTAGTTTCTCTTGGCTTGGGTTCGAACCCACCCCCTCCCACACAGGAAGCCAGTCAGCGCTCTTACGCATTCGACTACACTATCCGGTGAAGCCTCAGCCACACTATGGCTTGTGACCATTTTGCAACCACTTTGGACGAAAGAACCCACAGTCACCGACGACCTCCTTGCGACCAAAGCAATCTATGTAAACGGTCACCTGGAGGTCAGCAACCATTTGTGTCACAAAGAGTTCCTTAGTGCAGCAGCTGCAATCTCCTTGCAACCTAAATGGTTGCAAGAAGGTCAGCGACAACTGAGGACCACTTTTCTAACACTTTGCGACCACTTTGCGACCTCTTTACGACCAACCCTTTTGTTGTGGTTGCAAAAGTAACAGAGTAGAAAGAGTCTAAAATCAATAAAAGCTTAACAAAGGCACACAAAAAAGAAAATAATAAGAATAGTGCTGTTTCCCAACAGCATTGAGAGATAACAGAATATATATTTTATATTATCAGTTTCATGGTTAGCGTGACTTCATAATAATGTAAGTTGAGGAACTTAGTTAAAGTTGCATAGTCCGATGGTGTTGAGTTTCTGTCATTTTTCTGAGATAAATAGATTAAGCTGACCATTATAATTTACCTTACTTTAGCTCCAAGTCCTGTTTATTTTAAACAGTTATGTTTTGAGATATTTGAAGTTACTTTAGCTCCAAGTCCTGTATATTTTAAACAGTTATGTTTTGAGATATTTGAAGTTACTTTAGCTCCAAGTCCTGTTTATTTTAAACAGTTATGTTTTGAGATATTTGAAGTTCAAACATGTCAGATTAGTTTTGGCAAGCTTGTCAAAACTCTGTCACCATAGGCTTTAGCAGTAACAGGTTCTATTAAATTGCCTCAGTATTCCCTGATATGTGGCAACAAATGCTTAATACATGCATCAGTATCTAAGTTAGATATGTAGAATCAATTCCAGATAATTGCTTTGGTTTTGAAAATGTGATGCTTCATCGGACTAGGCAGCCTTAAGCGGTGGCAAGCAATAGCGTGACGAGCTGGGAGTAAGTAGATGGAAGCGCGGTCACGAAACAACAAGGGAGGAGGATCTATAAATAAACCTATATACTTCATGAAGGGCCACCACCTAAAGCTAATATACGGTATACGGTATGGGGCATGCATCATGCGAATGAGAATGTGGTATGCGGCATAGATACCCATGCCATTTTGTTGTTTTCTGTGGCAAACACAACAGCATTCGCATTCGCATTCGCACCGATCAGACCATGGGTCGATCCATTTGCCGCATTCACATTCACATCCGCATTCGCAATCACAGACATATGGAAGCACTACTGTGCCTTAACATGCTTTTCCATTTTTTTGCCGCTTTCGCATAATGCGTATACGGAATCTTAACTTAAAGGTATTTCCCCCCCAGGTGTTTTTGCAATGGGGCATATCATATTTCTCCTGTACGCCCACACACAGCTTCAGTTTTGATAGAAAGCATTAACTGATTTACCCTGACAGCTACTCATACCCCAGTCACACGAGGCCTGCGTTCGCTAACGATCGATTTGCGACGTCAAAACCTCCTCCTTGCGCCCTCCTTACGCCCTGATTGAGTGCTGTCGCTGCGAGGACGCCAACCTCCCGGCGTCCATTTCGGAAATTTTGGACGCAAGGAAGTTGCTGCTGCTGCACGTGCAACCTCCTTATGCCCTGTTCCGGCGGCGCCATTCAAAATGGTTGGCGTCCTGGCACCGCCATGGCGCCGCCCTGGGTTGGTGCTAACACATGCAATGCTGCAGTCACCATGTGGTCGGCCCCGACCTGGCGCCGACATGGCGCTGACATGGCGCCGACATGGCGCCTACAACGTATTTGAATCAGTGTATCGAATGGCTGGGTGGTTGGCATCCTTTTGGGCGTAGGGAGGTTGGCGGCGAACGCTGGCTCTTGTGTGACTGGGGTATTACTCACTACATTATATTAAAATCTGTTTGATTTCTTTCATACCTTTATCTGTTTCTATTATATGGTTGCTGGGTGTGTTTATTCCCTTGAATAAATCCTGTCTTGGCGGACAGGCAGTCAGCATTCGAGCCAGGACAAGAATCTCCTAATGTTGTATAGTGTGTAGTTGGTTGTTGTAGTTTTATGTCTTGGCAACATCAAAGGTCATATCAGGACGGGAATAGAGTGTAGAAGTTGTAGTTAGATTCAACTGCAAAGGAAAAAACAAAAACATTTCCATTTTCCCACAGATTATTGCATGGTCTCTGTATTAAAAGAAATAAACCAAATCTTTTAGCACAGTTTGGATAGAGCCAATTAGGTTTAGTGCTAGGGTATGGTCTAGTTATTTTCAGTTCAAAACTGTTAAAAGCACTGGAAAAGTACATAGGCTAACAATAGTAGTCAACTTAAATGTATTGTTTAGTTTTGCCAGTTTAAACGCTCTGTCAAAAACACACTTTTCCTGGTCTAGTGTTTTTGGGCGGACATGAAACTTTTAAAACCAGGTACAGAAATATGTGGACATGTTATTTTATCGATAGCCACCATGTATATTTAAACGCTATTTACATTTCTGTCCGGTATTTGTTCCCTGTATTATCAGTGTATTAACTTACAGATTAACTTACAGATCCTCTTCTGGCTGATCGGGCCCTATTCAGCCTCTAATGTCAGCTTGTTATGGTAAAAGAAAACACTGTCATCTTTGCACACATATGGAGGTGGATGGAGCCTTGAAGTATTTTAATTGTGGTTGTCCTCTACAATGTATATCCAGCCTTCTCTCAAATGCTTCTACCATTGGTGCTTAAAGCGCCTGTCACACCTTACTGGACTGAGTACCGGACACCACTGGACAAGGTTTTTTCTAGTCCGGTGCTCTCCGGTACACAAAATGTATCGAAATGTATCGAAATGGAGCGTAATTGGGTCAATTGCCGCCGGGCGACCGGACAAGTACCGTACATGTACCGGACGAGAACCAGATGAGAACCGGACATGTAATGGATGGGTACCGGACATGTACCGGACACCAACAGATGTGTACCGGACATGTAAGGATGGGTACCGGATGGGTACCGGACCATCCGGACACGTCAGTCCGGTAGAAGTTTTGTGCATGTTCAAAACTTGTACCGGACACCACCGGACACCACTGGATGGGTACCGGACATGTACCGGACATCGCCGTACAGTACCGGACAGTGTCCCGTTCTCATCCGGTTCCCCAGTCCGGCAAGGTGTGACTGGGCCTTTAACCACTTCATCTGGAAGGCTGTTCCATGGAGCTCTCATTCAAAACAAAAATGAGTTTCTCCTGACCTCAACCCTGAGCCTCTCCTTGAAGATCTTATGCACATTATGATTATCACAGATCATCCATAAGTTGGGCTGTGGGTCGGAATGTATGGGTCTTTATTTATTTATTTACTCATTTATTTATATCATTCACAGTATTCTGGAAGCATTGGGCAGTCATCCATGTTGACATGAACACAATTAGCTGAAATGCAGTGCATTTGACAGTTTTTCCCAATTTGAACATGATAAAAATGATGAATTCAACTGAAGCATATTGCTCTATTGATTTCTATGCAAAAGAATACCCATCTGCTTTGTTTTGCCAACCAGGGCTATTATCACGACGTGATGGCCGAATGAGTTAGATCGTCCGTCTCCCGTGTTGGTAGATCATGGGGTCGTGGGTTCGAATCCTGGTCGAGTCAAACCAATGCCTTAAAAATGTATACTTGTCGCTTCCTAGCCAGACGTTCAGCATTAATAGGATAGGGAAAGGAGCAGTGGAATGAGGAGACCAATCGTCCGTGACTGAATTTTCCCCTGCTTAAACAACTAATGTACCCAAAAAAAACAAAAAAAGTCATGTGATTGTGACATCACTTCTCAAGGAATAAAGCGTGATGAAATACAAATTAAAATGTTATAAAAAGTCTTATGCTTTGGGGTGTTTCTTTTTGTAAAAGCTAAATATTGTGCTCTCGTGGTACGCAGCTGCATACCTGCATATGTGGAAGCTATGCCCATGGACACAGTAGCTGTACTTCCCGAATGGGACATGACAGCGTGACAGCGTGAACCCATTACACCTGGTCAGATTTCCTGAATGGGACATGACAGCGTGACAGCGTGGCCAAGGGTGACGTCGTCGCTCCTGTTTAGACTTCCTGAATGTGACATGACAGCGTGACAGTGTGACAGTGTGACAGCGTGACGCCGTCACAGCTGTTTAGCTGCTGCATTAACAGGATGCACCATTTTACCAGTGTCTACCGGAACTTGTGTTCTCACACGACTTGCATTGCGGATATGTGTAGGCCCACTATGGGCGTAATCGATTAATCAACTCGGGTCACCCGAGCCACTTTTCGGCGCATGCGCACATCCTACAGACTCGGGTCGAATAATCGAATACGCTTCTCCACGCTCGGGGTGGACAAAATGGTGGCTTAATCCAAAACCGTTTTTCTTTTTTTAATAACCGATAAAACTACAGCAAAATAGGATTTCAAGTATTTTATATAGCAATATAGCAAATGGTAGACAGGAAGTGTGAACACTTATTTGTCTCTCATTTTTTATTTTTTATTTTTTGGTACATTAGTTGTCCTAAGCAGGGGAAATCCCAGTCACACACGACTGGTCTTCCCCACTCCACTGCTGGTCGATAGAAAGCCAGAGCCTACACTTTTACCGACCCAAGGGATTTTTAACCTCCCACACCACACAGACATGGTATGAGAGCAAGCGGCCTTTGATGACGCTGTAAGTTATACACATCGGTGGAAATCCAAATTGGCAGAGCTGGGGGGACGGGGAATCGAAACGCCGACCCTCAGATTAGGAGTCTGACCTAGAAAAAAGTCAGACACTCTAACCACTCCGCCACACAGAATGGCATCGTTTAGTTATATTTCCATTTCATTAATCTAGGTTATTAAAAAAAAAAACATGTATGACTGGTACTCTTGTCTGTTATCCTGCAGGACGGTACCAGCCCAAATGTGACGTCATCGCTCGTAGTCAACCCCAGCCAAGGGGTGGGTTACTGGGGTCGGATCGTTTTGCACACGGCACGTGTATTTGTTTACTCTACTCACGGTGTTCGATTTGAAATTCTGATGACTCGGGTGACCCGAGTCGCCCGGGTCGTGTTAATCGATTACAGCCAAGGTGTGTGTGTCAACATATCAAGATGCAGGCCTACACATTTATGAATTGTGAGACACAGAGTTAATGGGGGCATTCGACTGGGCCCTTTCTATCCGCAAGATTTACGGATGGAACGGATGGAGCCACATACACACATCCAAATCAGCGGTATATGAACCCACTTCCGGTCCCAGTCAAATAGGAACTTGTTCGGAAATATTTGGATATTTGGATAGAGAGGCCTAGTCGAATGCTCCCATTGTTTGTGGTTACTGAATTGAAATTGTATTATATTTCATGACCAGTCGGGATGCCCGAATTAGTTGAGGTTCCGTCCGTTTTGATAGATCATGGAATTTGAACACACGTGTTCGAACCCAGGTCGAGTCAAACCAATGACTAACAAATTTATACTTGTCACTTCCTGGTCAGGTGCTCAGCAATTATTAAAATAGGGCAAGGACTGGTTGGCTAGGTGTCCGGATAATGTGACAGAGTGAGATATTAGGTCATGGTGCTGGCAGCACAGTAAAGTCGCCGCGAGTGCACACTGTCACAAGTCGGTACCCATCCTGATATGATTTTAGATGTTGCCCGAATGTAAAACTCCAACAACTAACCAATCATGTATTATATTATATGTAAATATGTGTATTACAGGTACACAGTTAAAGTCTGATTGTATATACAGGGGCCTAGCTTCCACGTACGCAGGTACAGAGCTGCATACCACCTGAGATCAAAAGAAATTAAAATATATGATGCTTTACAGCATTTTATTCTATCGCATTTTATTCCAATAGCGCTTTATTCCATCGGTGTACCACCTGAACATTCCAAGCTAGGCCACTCGTATATTATATTATTAATATATTCCGCAATAACCAAGACAGACGATATGATTGGAGCGAGTCGATCACTCTGGCTGGCTCAAAAGGCCCTCCGTTGCAGTTTATTAAAGCAAAATTTGGTGAGAAACTGGGCACATGTGGGGCGAAGGCAGCAGCACCTGGAGGGAGAAGTGGGAAACAGAAAGGTGCCTGCCTAGTAGCAGACCACTTCGGCCCCCAGGTCACTCACTGCCCGCCTCATTGACCTCAAATAGCAGTTGGATGTTATAGTAGTTAGTTGACATACATCAGCACAATTACAAATAGAGTAGATAAGAATCACAATTATAAGACACTTACATAATTAATAATACACATATAATAAATTGATAGATTCCATAATAACTAACTCCAGAATTGTTAAGATAGACATGACGAGTATGTTGAGTAGAACATAATCTCTTGCAAAATTATTAACCTTCCTGGGTGGTATGGGGGGGGGGGGGCATACGGATTATGTGCCAACTAACAGCGTTAACTATAAATATTTAGTGAGGAAATCCACTACTTTGGCATCAACATTTACTTTGAGATAGCAACACTATGCACACACATAGTTGGAACAGGTAAATGATATTGAGGCGAATCTTGTGCTAGTTATCATCATCATCATCATCATCATCATGCTGTCGGTCGCGATGCGACAAAGACTGCTTTCATTACTTGACTGCCGCTCTCCATTTAGCTCTCTGTTGTGAGAGTTGCGTCCATGAGTCGGTCTTAATGTCTCTCAGTTTCAGGTTTCTCTTGATGGTATCCTTGAACCGGAGACGAGGGCGCCCTCTCTTTCTGTAACCAGAAGACAGTTGAGAATAGAGGATCTGCTTTGGTAGTCTGTCTCATCACATCCTCATGAGGTGTCCATTCTTTTTTTTTCCTTTTTTTTTTAATTGAGGCTGTATTTATACTGTCCATAGCATATAAGCCCGGGTACCCAGGCTTGTTTTCAGTGCTGGACAGCCGTAGTGTTGGTGTTATCTTACCACACAGTAGCTGCTGATAAGGTATTTGATTGCCTGCATTTCAGTAGCAGATAATTGGTTGGTATGGTTAATAGCCTATGTTAGTTTTTTGGGATTTTCTTGGTAAATATGTATTTATTTTTTCTACTCTTATTACTTGTCTTCACATTATTAACAATACCAAAAGGTAGCGTTCCTAATTTCTATACACATTCGCATTCTCATTCACATTCACATTCGCATCTACATTCGCATTTGCAATCAGACAAATGGAAGCACTTCTATGCCTTTACATGCTTTGCCTTCTTATTTTTAACCATATTTGCATTCGCATTGGCATACCACATACCGTGTATATGGAATCTTAGATTTATCCAGGAGAGGCCGGGCTGGAGATTGATCGGACGGGTTGGCTGGGAAGGCATCGGCGAGTAATGTGTGTGTGTGTTGGTGGCATACGGGAAGGTGGTAGAGAGGTATAGCCAGTATATTGTCCAGAAGATAGCTGGTTGGTGGAGCTTTACGTCCTGTCAACATCTAAGGTCATATCAGGATGGGTATCGACTTGTGCCAGTGCGCAGTCGTGGCGACGTTAGAATGCTGCCCCACTGGGAGACCAGGCTGCCAGCACCATGCCCTTGGATCCTACTCAGTCACATTATTCTGGCAGTGAGCCAACCATTCCTTTCCCTATCCTAAGAATGCTGAGTGGAGTGGATGTGGTTGCTTACGAATGTGGAGGTTCCTCGTGAGGGTCTGGCTGCTGCTGCGTGTCTCACTGCGGGGATATGGTATGTGGTGTAGCCTTTGATATGGGGTGGATCGATGAGGAAGGTTTCTTGTAGAAGTGAGACGTCAATATTCTCTCTTTTTAGGGTGTTGCCATTCAGTCCGGCACAGTTCCAGGAGAGAATGGTTAAGGAGTTGTTAGTGGAACGGGGATGGGAGTGCGGGCTGGTTGCAGCATTATTGTGTACCTCCATTTTGGGCTGTCAGGGCGGCACAAAACGAAGCTGGCAGGTCTTTTGGGACATGCGGAAGGAGGAAGGAGGTGCTGGATGTTGGAGTCAACTTGGAGCCAGCTAATTCAGCCGATGGCTAGGGCCTCAACAGAGATTCTGGGTGTTAGGGTGGAAAGTGATGCATTAAGAATGGGGAGGGATATTGGGGTGGGATTTGGGTCAGAGGCAAGGGGGTCGCATGGGGTGGAGGGGAAGGTGGTTTGGGTGGAGGAGTCAGCAGTGGCTACAGTTTGAGTGGATCTGCATCTGGTCTGTGGGTGTGAGGAGGAGGGGTGGCAGGTCTTGGGTGTGGGGGCTGTGAGGTTGAGGGAGAGGAGTGAGGGGGGGCAGGGAGGCAGGGCTGGGGTGAAGGGACAACACGTTGGAGGTAGGGAGGGGTGGGTAGGAGGAAGCAGAGGGGGAAGGAAGGGCAGTGGAAGGGGGGGCATCAGGTTGTGCAGGCAGGGCAGCAGTAGGGGGGCCTTGGGTTGGGTGGGGGGAGTGGGGCAGACAGGAGGGGGAAGCAGGGGTGGGTTTAGCCGCTTCCACAGCTGGGTGTGCACGGGGCAGTCTGTACTCTTGGCGTTGTGATTTGCTTTGCAGGCAGAGCACCTGACGGATGCCTCACACTTATCGGCAATGTGCCCCAGAGCAGCACAGCGCACACAGACGGCGGCAGTGGCTTTGCATTCATGCTTGTAATAGCCGCATTGTTGGCAGGTGGTGCAAAAGGTTGGTCTGAGGTGGGGAGTGGCGATTCGTAGGAGTCCGTAGGTTCCATATTCGAGTCGGGAAGTGGTGTCTATTGGATGGTCAGTGAAGACATTGGCACAGTAAGTGGCAATGTCTCCCTTCTTTATCCGGGAGGCGCTGACAATCAAATGTCACCCGATCAGGTCGGTGGGGTTTATGCGTGGGTGGAGGCCAGAGATGACATAGTGGTGCTTCTTGGCTGATCCATGCATCTCCGTAAAATTTGTTGAGGCTTGGAGCCTGTCGAGGGAAATCTGTGTCTTGGCACCAATGATGAGGTGGTCAGGGTATTTATCCAGGGAGAGAGGGGTAGTGCCATGGGAGAAATTGAACTTGTCGAGTTCCTTCAGCGTGTCATCTAACTTGCCATTGAAGAGGAAGAGGGCGAGGGACCTCTTGGGGGGGCGGCTATCACCGTGGTACTCAGTTTGTGGAGGTGTAGTGGTGGTGGGCCTCTTGTGTTTGTTCTTTCGAACTACCTTGGACCAAGAGTTCTCCTCAGTGGGGTCTTTGGAGTGGCGGGCTGGTTGGGCTGCGGCTGCTGGGCATGTGTCATCGGACTCACCGTTGCTGGACTTGGGGTCCTTGTTGGTTTCGGTGAGCGTGGGCTCATGGGGTGGGGAGACTGACTTGTTGGCGATGGTATCGTTGTTCTTGTGCATGGAAAATTGTGGTGGTGGGGAGGCTGGACATAGAGGCGATGGCGACTGAGTGTGGAGTGTGGTTGACGATCTTCCGAGGTAGTGTGGGAGGGCTTCACGGAATGGGCTTGGCAGAAGAGGTGCTGAGAGGTGGTGCATCTAGGCCGCTGGGTCTGCTGGTTGGTGGAGTGACACAGCTGGAGTTGGTGAGGTTAGACTTGGGGGTCCAATGATGCCTGGCGACATAGTGGTCCTTCGTAGGAGTGGTGGGGAGAGTGGTATCTGCATCATGAGGGGAGTTCAGGTGGGGAGAGGAGGTGAAGTCCTTGTTGTGTGGCAGCATCAGTGTCGCATGTGTGGAATCAGAAGCGTCAGCGAGGTTAGAGTTACGTTTTGTGGTAGGAGGAGTTGTGGAATTGGAAGGGGTAGGGAGAGCTCTGGTCAAGGAATGGGTAGAGACTCCTGTGGTGTCAGGCCAAGGAAGAGGCTTCATCCCAGACATGGTAGACATGCAGCGATTCCTCTTGTTGGCCGAGGGGGTGACTGGAGGGAAGGGCACTGGTGAGTGAGGAGGGGGAGTGGTGAGAGTTAGAGTAGGGGAGATAAGTTATGGGAGAAGTGAGGTGTGGGGAGGGAGGTGAGAGGGGGGAGCGGGGAGGGAGTGAAGGGGAGAGATTTAGAGTGGAGAGTGGGTGGGATGGTAAGGATTGGTGTGGGTGGGGGGTGGGGGTGGGGGGGGGGGAACATTGCAGAAATGGAGGTAGTAGGTGTGTGTGGCTGGGGTATTGGTGTTAAGTGGTGGTGGTGATGGTATTTAGTGGTGTTCAATGGTGGTGGTGGCAATAGTGTTCAGTGGTAGTGATGATGGTCAGTGGTAGTGATGATGGTGTTCAGCAGTGGTGCTGGTGGTGTTCAGTTGAAGTGATGATGATGTTAGTGGTGATGATGGTAGTATTAGTGGTGGTGATGATGGTGTTCAATGATGGTGATGTTCAGCAGTGGTGGTGGTGGTGTTCAGTGGTGGTGGTGTTCAGTGGTGGTGATGACGGTGATGGTGTTTGGTGGTGGTGGTGTTCAGTGGAGGTGATGAGGGTGTTTAGTGGTGGTGATGATGGTGATGGTGTTTGGCAGTGGTGGTGGTGTTGATGATGTAAGTGGTGGTGTTCAGTGGTGGTGTTCAGTGGTGGTGTTCAGTGGTTGTGTTCAGTGGTGGTGATGATGGTGTTCAGTGGTGGTGTTCATTGGTGGTTTTTGTAGTGGTGGTCAAGGTGATGGTGAGGTGCTCAGTTGTGAGCTTGTGGTGGCCAAGGTGGGTGCCTGGCTGAGGGGTCACCCCTGGGTCAGGGTGGCAGCAGGCGGGTGGCAGCTGGTCAGTGTCCGTCTCGGTGTATTGTTTGTTTTTGGGGAGTTTTCAGTCGCATTGGTGCACTGAAGGCTGCAAATCTGCAGCACTTAATGGGCACCACTGAAAGCGGTCCCATGTGATCAGAAGTTGGCTTCTGATGGGTAGTGGTCAGAGAAATTGGTGGGGGAGGGGGGGCGGAGGAAGGAAAAAGGCAGCCTAAGAGCCCAACCACAGTCCTATGGGAGGGCCGGGGGAGGCTGGGTGGTTTGTGTAGTTTTATGCCCCAGTAAGACCCTAGGCCATACTGGTACGTGCACTGACTTGTGACAGCGTACACTGATGGTGACTTTATAGTGCTGACCCACTGGGAAATCAGGCCACCGGCACCATGACCTGATGTCCCACACAGTCACATTATCCTGACACTGTATGCCCAGTCCCTGTCCTGACCTCATAACGCCAAGCACCAAACAGCAACAGATACCTATTTTATAAGTCATTGGTTTGACTCGAACAGGATCCAAACTTCAGTCCCTCTAGATTCATCGGTATGCACAGTAAGTCTGGCCAAGGCCAGAGGAAGAAGTGAAGTGAGGATGGGATTAGTTAGGCAGTGGGTGGGATTACCTGTTAGTTGTTAGTGAAAATTGGTGGTTAGTTGGTAGTGGTGTCAAGTCAGCAATGGCGATGAGGTGGGGCCTGCTAGTCCTCAGTGGCATGGTCTGGGTGACTGACAGTGTTGATGATATCTGCGTTCTGGCAGTAGAAGTGAGCAAGTGCATTCCAGGATGACTTAGAAATCCTGGAGAGGATAGCCAGCACGGCCCTATTGTCGCTGAGTTGGTGGTCAGAGTCCTCCATGAAGTCACTGATGGCAGATCGGTCGACAGCACCACATGAGGCGAGTATGTGGGCCACATTGAAGATCTTAGTGCCACAGGGACAGCGCTGGAGGTTGGGGACATCAATTCAACGGCGGTAGCCAGTCCTGAAGCGGTTGACGGCGACTTGGGTAGAAGCAGGAAGGCTGACAGGATGGGGGATGCTCGTTCTGACCAGGGTGTACCAGAGCCAGCTTATTGAATAAGGGTTCCGTACTTGTTCCTTCTGTGTGGTGCGTTCCCAGAGTTTGGCGGTGGCTCGAGAAGCGGCGGCAGTCAGTCTGGTGATGGATGGAGGGATAGCTGTCTGCACGTCTGCTGGTTGGCACCGGCTAGAGCAGCCCAGTCGGCCTGGTCATTACCATAGAGTCCTATAGGCGAGGGCAACCACAGCAGGACTGTGTTGAGGTGTGCCTGATGTCTGGTCGAGATTATAATCTGGATCGTGTTGGCAAGGGAGTGTGAGGCCTTTGGGCAGGTGATCTCTTTGATGGCATTCAGGGAGTCGCTAATGATGATGGCACTTGAGTTGTGGAGGTCTTCGAGGGCCAAGTGAATGGTTGCGAGCTCGGTATCGAGAGTGGAAGCAAAGTCTGACACCCTGGTTGTGTGCTTTGTGTTGGAGAAGATGCCGGCTCCGGCTCTACCTGGTGTAGGAGCACCGATGTGTTCCCTCCGGTGGTCAGGGCGGGTGTGACACACACCTCAACCCCTTCAACTCCCTCCATCCCTCCATCTCCACTCCCCCGGCCTCATGCACACATCTCAACCCCCTCCACCCCCACATCACCAACACTCCCCCACCCTATACACACCCCTGACCCCACCACCACCATACTCACGCATCTCCCACTTTGCACAGGGCAGACCCTGGTGGAGCTGGGTGGAGCCGTGGGGAATTCCATTGACTGTGCGGAAGGGGAACCACCCGAACATCCCCCTCCGCTCTCCCTCTCCCCTCCCCCCCCTCCCCCCACCACCAGCGCCAGCGGAGACCGGAAATAACCACTGCTATATAAGGACGAGGCACCGAGCGCCGCGTACCAGTGCAAAACAACAGCCAAACCAAGCCTGTAACCAGCGACGACACACTACAAACAAAACAGACACCTCGGTGCACGGTGATCGCCAGCGCAGTGCCACGCAGATGCCACACAACACGACGCCTTGCACGACCATGTCTGTATCCACACACGACCCGATCAAGTGTCTCGTCGTAGGAGACGGCGGAGTCGGCAAGACTGGTCTGATAATCCGTTACCTGGGAGCCGACTTTGAGGAACGCCGCCCGGCCGCCATCCTAGACTCAGTCACGGGTAAGGGTTTTTAAAACATTGTACAAGTACATGCACCTCGCGCCTAATATATCACACCTGTACTAGTATTTATCGCCAGGCTTTTCTTTAACAATGTATTACACACGTTGTGTGTTGTCTGGTGGTGCTATGAGACTGAGACTGATTGCAGGAAGGTGTCTACTGTGACTGAATATCGTATGTTGTGGCTGAATTTCGTCTGCTGTCACTGAATGTCGTATGTTGTTATTGTCGTCTGCTGTGGCTGATTTTCGTCTCTTCTGACTGAATATCGTCTGCTATGACTGAATATCATCTGCTATGACTGAATGTTGTCTGCTATGCCTGAATGTCGTCTGCTATGACTGAATGTCGTCTGCTAGGACTGAATGTTGTATGCTAGGACTGAATGTCATCTTTTATGGCTGAATGTCGTCTGCTATGACTGAATATCGTCTGCTATGACTGAATGTCGTCTGCTATGACTGAATGTTGTCTCTTATGACTGAACATCATTTATTGTGACTGAATGTCAAATGTTGTGACTAGATGTCGTCTGCTGTGCCCGACGTTCCCCTGCACTGATTCAATGTTCGATGACAAACGTGATATTAATAATAATAATTTGAAAATGAAAGTAGAAGTCAGAGTAGGAATGATCTACACGTGTGGGAATATGGTCCAACTCACCTGCTGGTCTGCATACACCTCCCCAACGCAGCTTCTAATAATTATTAGATAACTGAAATTCAATTGACTACAGTAAAACCTATCTAAATCGACCGACCATGAGATCGACTTTACAGGGTCCATTTAGCGAGGTGGTCAGTAAATGGAGTTTTTTTGTATTGTTACAATGGTATTGTATGGGTGATCGTTTGCGACCCAAATAAAGCGATCGCTATAGGGGTGTAGTTGATCTGTGGAGGTGGACGGTTAGAGAGGTTTTACTGTAGTGTCATTCAGGCAACAAAAAGGGACATGCTCTAAGTACCCCCCCAACACCAACACCAATTTTTTGGTTCATTAGTTTAAGCAGGGGAAATTTCAGTCATAGACGACTGGTCTTCCTCATTCCACTGCTGGTCAATAGAAAGCCCAAGCCTACACTTTTACCGACCCAAGGGATTTTTAACCTCCCACACCACATAGACATGGTATGAGAGCAACCTGCCTTTGATGACGCTGTAAGTTATACACAGAAAAAAGTCAGACACTCTAACCACTCCGCCACAGAGAACGCCACAATGTGATGAAACTAATGGATTTGCAAGTACAAATGACAGTTGAGGGTCCGATGCCTCTTAATTCATATATGTCCGTGAGACGGTTGGTGTATTGTGGGCATCAGTCCGACACTGACAGACGGGCTGTGCAGCGTGTGCAGATTGCCTTATATGGGGTATGTTTATACCGGTTGCTCATGTCCACACGACACACGTGTGTGGGGATGCGGTGACTCAACTACATTTCCGCCTGGTAAAAAATATATAATGTGGGTTACTCGGTGTGAACAGAACTGGGGACAGACTCACACATATAATAAAACATCCTCACTGCGAAATTAACCAGAACTAAAACCGCATTTTTATACCTTTTTTCTCTTAATCTCTTTTAGATTTTTGTAAACCAATTTTCTAAGACTTTAAATTATTTCCCCCCACAAATTTCTTATACCTATTTTTTTTCTTTTACAGTTTTCTTAGATCGCATTTTCCTCTTATTCACAATAAGTGAAGGTGATTGATTACATTACTGTTGTGTCTTATGACTCCAAACCGCACTTAAAATGTGTGGAAAGTGGCAGTTGGTAATTATAACTGTAAGAGGGCTAGTTAGTTGTAAAGAATGTAGGGCACAATCCTCCGGCATGTCGTTATCCCACACTTACACAGTTACACACACACACACATATATGTGTGGTCAAGTCAGGTCGGGGGAAGTCAGGTTGGGTCCAGTCAGGTCGGGGGAAGTCAGGTTGGGCGCACACACATATATATATAGGTCAATGAGGTTGTACCTGTCATATATATATGCATATATATATGCATATATATACATATATATGTATGTGTATATATATGTATGTATATATATGACAGGTACACCCTCATATAGGATTCAAAGCCTGAAGGCCTTTTGGAAATTGTATTCACTGAAGGCCAGTTATATCTCAAAGACCTCATGACCTCATATCCTACATAAGTGTTATAGTCCATTTATTTATTTATTTATTTTCGAAACTACAATTTCTTGATGCGCATTGCGATAAATATTGACATAGAGAATATGTTATTACTTTTTTGTTTGTTTACATAATTGTGATATATAATAATAGATTTATGTGTGATTATATGACGCCCTAGATATATACAAGCAACATTACTTATACAACAATCCAATATTTTCAGTGGTAAAGTGAGTGGCGGTTACAGTGTTGAGGGGTGGTGGCGCCACCATCAGACTTCGGGTTGGGTGAGGCTGGATCAGTAGATGACTAGGACAGACTCCATCAGTCCATGAAACCGAGTGAATGATGGGGGAAAGGAGGGATATTCTGAGTTATTATACTCGTATAATTCTTATACAGCATATATATATATATATATATATGTCGATTATATATATATTATAAATATATATATTATATATATATATATATATATAGAGTAAAACCTCTCTAAATCGACTGACCTTGGGACCAACTTTAAGTGGTCCATTTATGGAGGTGGTAGGTTTAGGGAGTTAGAATATGGTTACAATGGTATTTTTGGGACCCAAATAAAGCGATCGATATAGGGGAGTGATCGATCTGTTGAGGTGGTCGGTTAGAGAGGTTTTACTGTATATACTATATACTATATATATATGGCAGTTTTATTCAATATAACGAACAGTGGGCACCTGGTATTTGTCCAGCCACTTATTGAAGGTACCTTGCACATGGATATTAAGTACAAAGTCCAAATGTTGCAACATATCCATTGCAACATATCTAAAGTACTGCACTTAATCAATAGTGAGTTAAAAATAGCAATCATATAACCACACATCGATTCATTCACCCATCCTCCTGTCGCCCCCTGGTGACAGTAAGGAATAAGACTTTAAGAGTTGAAATTGCAAAGTCGGGTAGTGTATTGTTATATGAATATATGGTGTAATATGATATATAAGTTTGTGTGTGTTTGGTGACATTGACATAACCTTAGATGTTGGCAGGATATAAAACTCCAACAATCAACCAAGATATATCGTAGAGACATCTAAAGTGATGCATTTAATCAGTACCGAGTCATTATAAAATAACATTCTTGCAATCAAGGAAATAAATGTTTTCCATCCCATTCAGGGATACATTACTGCAAGTCCTGTTCACATTGCTGCCGATTATGTTTGACCAAATTGACGATGAAAGATGTATAAATAAACAGAGTTATTGCTGCCGATTCAGTTTGACCAAATTGATGATGAAAGATGTATAAATAAACAGAGTTATTTCGATGATTATAGTTGGTGAGATGTGTGCAGCTACTAGCACTACTTACTCCAAGCAGCCACGAGGTGTTTATGCCATTAGATAAGCTAAAGTCACGTGCATGTGTAAACTATGTCGATTGTATATGTATATATGTATATGTATATCTGTGTACATTTGTGTGTATATGTGTGTGTATGTATATACACATGTATGTAGAACGTACATGTATGTATATGCATGTATATGTATTTGTATATGTATGTACATGCACGGGCATGTATGTGTATGTATGTATATGTATGTACATGTATACATAGTGCATGCATCTATATGTATGTACATGTATGTACATGTATGTACATGTATGTATATGTATGTATGATATTTATGTATATATATGTATATGTATGTACATGTATGTATATGTATGTATGATATTTATGTATATATACGTATATATATGTACATGTATGTATATATGTTTGTATATATGTATATATATGTATATATGTATATGTATGTATATGTATGTATATGTATGAATATGTATGGTTATGTATGTATGGATATGTATTGATATGTATGGATATGTATGGATATATGAAGAGTTTAGGCGCAAACCGCTGTAAACACCAATCCAAAAATTGAATTAAAATAACAGATTTTTTACCTCAAGCTAATTTTAATTCTCAGTAATTCCACTTTGCTTGTGAAGAAATGATTATAGAGGAAAGGACCAAAATCTAGGAATGTACAAAAAAAAGAAGAAATTTGAAGATTTAATTCCGATGTTTATCTAAATTGTTGGATTCGCGTTCACTGGGATTTGTGCCTGAACTCTTCATATACATACATACATATATAGATATGCATATATATATATAGATATATGTATATATAGATATGCATATATATATGTATATATATATATGCATATTATTACCTATTATTATATATCATATGCATATATATACATACAGTATATATCATATGCATATATATACATCTGTAAATAACATCACTATCAGTACCAATGATACCGGCTAACACTAGTAACAGAACTGAATGTGGAATGGATCCCATCAGGGGATAATATAGATAATGAGTGCAGCTTGTCTAACCTTATCTACACGCTGCCTCCTCCCACCGCCCACACATCATGTCGATAAAGACCTCTCTCTACATTCTCATTGGCTGCCCGGCATTCCCCGCTTCACGACTTCCGGTTATCTGAGGCTACGTGACAGGGTGGTCAACTTCCAACAGGTTATCTGATTATGGAACACGTCAATCTGAACATCTCCCATAGTATCGGTTTCCTATCTATGTGAGCTCGGCTTGTTGGGGGGGGGGGGCGATTATTACAAGGATCCAAAACGAGGCCATATTATATATATACATAGATATGCATGTATATATAGATTATATTATATTATGTGTGTGTCTATACTCTCACTTTCGAGTGATGGACCGGGCGTGGTGGCCGAAACGGTAGAGCGCGGGCCTCGCATGCCGGAGATCAGGAGTTCGGTTCCCAGTCGAGTCAAACCAATGACTTATCAAATTGATACTTGTCGCTTCCTACTCCGCATTAATAGGATAGGGCAAGTACTGGGTAGCTCAGTGTCAGGATAATGTGACTGAGTAGGATATTCGGTCATGGTGCCGGCGACCTGATTTCCCAGTGGGGCGGCACTATAAAGTCACCATGAGTGCGCAGTGTCACAAGGTGGTACTTGTCCTGATTTGACCTTAGATGTTGCCAGGATGTAAAACTCCAACAACCACCCAACCTTTCGAGATATAGTGAAGCAACACATGTCTCACACTGCATTCCAAAGGACTTCCGGTATGCAGGGCTTTAATTCCACTTGAAAAAAAAAAAAGAAAATTCAAATTAACACATTCCTTCGAGCTTTGTGGTCTCCTGACATAAAGACCAAACTTCTCTTCTTACAACCCAAGGTAAACAAAACATTACATTTTAAGAGTTGTTTGATTGTGGTCACAACATACAATGTATACATAAACTATACAATAAATAAACTATATAATGTATCAAATATATTTAATATAATATATCTGAAATATGTATAATATGTATTATATATAATATATCTGACATATTATATAATGTGTAAGCTGACTTATTTATAATTATAATATATATATGAAATATATCTAATATATACTATATATACAATATATACTATTCATGATATATATACATTGCATATATATAATGTATAATATATATTGTATATATAATATATATAATGTCACATATATGACATGTATTATATACTATATATTTTATATACGGATACGCAGTGTGGTATTCCCCATTATTCCCCACAATAATCTAGGATTGCTGTGTACAGTACCATCCCACTGTTACCTGGAACTCATTGCCCAGAGGGTGAGGAAGTCGGGGTGTAGGGGTCGGGGTGGTGGTGAGGACCCGGATGTTCTACACACGGCGCAATGCACGTCACCTACCGGCGTATTACTCGGTCTGAACCTTTGTGGTTGGTTGTTGGAGTTTTACGTGCTGGCAACATCTAAGGGCATATCCCGTCCTAGTATGCCCTTAGATGTTGCCAGGATGTAAAATTCCAACAACCAACGATCTAAAGTCATATCAGGATTCATATGAAAGTTTGTATCTTGTATCATGTCAGAGTTAACAAATTCTTTTTGCACTTTTTCAAGTATTTTTTATTTGGATCTTATATAAATTGAGAAAGCTGTTAAAACTAACCATGTGACATCCATCTATATCATCATTTTAACCAACAAAAATAACATCATTTTAATACACAACAAATTCAAACAATATTTGATTGATTACAGTTAAGCCAAAAGAAAAAGAGGTTAAAAACCGTTTGGGTACATCTATGATGTCAATTTTGTATATTTTCATTTTCATTTTAGCACAAAATCATATAAGCATATTTTGGAGACATTTTGTGGGATAGATTAAGTACATGTAGTATTGCTAACCACTGCTTTGTGGTATATGTTCTTGATAGAACCAGAGGCTAAGGGAGCAAACCCTAACAGAAAACCATGTTTCCGTGGCAGCATTAAGGGCGGTGATGAATGGAACTCCCAAGATCTCCCAGTCAGCCACTGCAGGGACAAATAGTTTGTGCCTGTCTTGACATGTTCTTGCCGGTGTGAGACCTCTATTTGCTCCCCAAGAGAGTGTTCCTAGTAACTTGCAAAAGCCAGCAGCACTTCAACACTTTGCAAGCAGCTTTTATGAAATTCACAACCACACAAAATACCATCCTGCAGAAGCATGGAAGCACGGAGGAGACAATCTGTTCAACAGAATACACCAACTAATCACCAAAGCCTGAGAGGAGGGTTCTGTACCACAGGCGTGGATGGATGTCAGCATTGTAACCATCTACAAGAAAGGAGAGTGGACAGACTGTGGGAACTATCGAGGAATCTTTCTTCTTTCCATAGCAGGCAAGATCTTCTCTAGGATCCTCCTCAATAGACTATTGATTCACATAACACCAAAAGTAGTTCCGGAGACACAATGTGGCTTCAGATCAAACCGGAGTGCAGTGGACATGATATTTTGTCTCTGACAACTACAAGAAAAGTGCATTGAGCAGAACAGACCACTGTACATGGTATTTGCCGACTTCACGAAGGCATTCGATACAGTCCGGAGGACCGGGCTATGGCAACTACTGAGAAAGTATGGATGCCCGGAGAAGTTCAGAACTATGATCGAGGCTCTAGATATGGGAAGGATGGCAAATATCAGTGCTGGAGGGGAAGTCTCAGAAACATTTGGCGTTACAAATGGTGTCAAGCATGGCTGTGTGCTGGCCCTCACGCTCTTCTCCATCTTCCTATCGGCAATGCTCAATGAGGCCTTCTGAGGCATGGGGGATGGTGTCTATATACAGAGTAGGCATATAGACACCATCCCCCATGTCACTCACTTCCAAGCAAAGACCAAGACTACCCAGATACTGGTGAGAGAGATGCTAATCGCAAATGACTTTGCCCTGGTTGCTCACTCTGTTGAAGAGATCCAGAGAATACTGGATGCTTTCTCCAATGCGTCAAACAAGTTTGGCCTGAAGATTAACATCAAGAAGACGGAAATGCTGTACCAACCCAACTCTACAAGAGCCCGAGAGGTGGATATCATGGTTGATGGAAACAAGCTGAACTCTGTCCGGAATTCACCTATCTCAGTAGCATTATATCAAGTGATGGATGCATTGATGCTAACATACAGAGGAGGATGGCTAGGGTTAGCGCATCTTTCGGTTGACTACACCAGAGACACAACCACCATGTGTCCACATGAGTGAAGGGCAAGATCTACTGCACAATCGTGCTATCCACCCTACTATATGGAGCAAAAGCATGGACAGTGTATAGATGACAGGTGAAAAAGCAAATACTCGATCGGGCAGGGCTGTCCTCTATCAAAGATCTTCTGTTTAGAAAGAACCTCTGGTGGCCTGGACACGTGATGAGGATGTCAACAGACAGGCTACCAAAGCAGATCCTCTATTCTCAATTGTCTTCTGGTCAGAGAAAGAGAGGACGCCCTCGTCTCCAGTTCAAGGATACTATCAAGAGAAACCTGACTGAAGACCCAATAACTTGGTGAGTTGTTGGTGTTTTACGTCCTTGCAACATCTAAGGTCATCATATCAGGATGGGTACCGACTTGTAGCAGTACACACCCGCAACATCTAAGTTCATCATATCAGGATGGGTACCGACTTGTAGCAGTACACACCCATGGCAACTTTATAGTGCTGCCCCACTGGGAGACCAGGCTGCCAGCACCATGACCTGATATCCCACTCATTCACGATTATCCTGACACTGAGCCAAACCAATCCTTGCCCTATCCTAATAATGCCAAGGGCCTTGCTAGGAAGCGACAAGTATCAAATGTTAAATCATGACCCAGTTGTTTGATGTTGTCCTTGCATTATTTTTGTGAATGCTCTCCAGGGGCGAGACGTAGCTCAGGCGGTGGACTGTCCACCTGTGAAGCTGTTGGTCATTGGATCGATCCTTCTCAGTGGATCCATTTGCAGTTTGGGCTATTTTCCATTGCAACAAGTGTTCCACAACTTGTTCATCAAAAGTGTGTAGTATGTGTTGTCCTGTCTGTGGGAAAGAGCATATAAAAGACCCCTTGCTGCTTATCAGAAAGAGTAGCCTTTGTGACGGAAGCGGGTTTCCTCCAAAAGAAATACAGTATAACCCTGTTAAACCGAACTTGAAGGGACCCTAGAAATTTGTTTGGATTAACCGATCATTGGTTTAACCGAGCTATGGCTTTGACTTTGACTTGGCTTTGGCAAAAACGCTTGTCATTATGAATGTATTATACAATGTATGTGGACACGTTGATTATTGTTTTTTTTATTAATATACAATATAACCCCGTTAAACCAAGCTCGGTTAAACCGAACGATCGTTTAATCCAAACTTTTGTCGGTGGCCTTGCAAAATACTACCATTTATCATATACAAAAATCTCAGATGACCTTGTAACCACATGCAAGTTTGGTTTAACTGTACCCGAACTGGCCTGGGGCCCAATAATTTTGTTTGGATTAACCAATAATTTGGATTAACCAACTTTGGCTTAACCAACTTTTTTATATGGTAAATGGTAGTATTTTGCAGGGCTGCTAAAAAAGTTTGGATTAACCGATCGTTTGGTTTAACCGAGCTTGGCTTAACGGGGTTGTACTGTATGTCAGAATGACCATAAGTTTGGCATCCAATAGCCAATGATGCGATAACAAAATCAATGTGTTCTAGAGACGTTGTTAAATAAAACAAGCTTTGTTTGTGTGAATGCTCTCCTAATGTGGGTACTCTCTCTTCTCTTCAGTGGCTGCCTTCGTGGGACCTTCGGTAATGGAGATGGAAATCATGGACACAGCCTGTCAGGTGAGCGCCTAGATAAAAGATTCAACCTGTACTTGTAGTACACGGGTGAACGACAACGTAGTGTAAATATGGACGAAAATAGCTTTATTATGGAACAGGAAGTAGAATGCGTGCCTCCAGTATCAAATGGGTACTTATATTGTCACAGAGTTGGTGAAATGGGAGAGAATGCAAAAAGACAAGATGGCGGCCATAGAACGCCATCGATTTCACTTTTAAAGTCTATTAAACTGCATGTTTTCTTACATTTTTCAACTCAAAGGTAGTGGGGAAAGATAAAAACATATATAAAGAATAAATATTGCTTCTTAAATTAAGACATTATTCACTCAAATAATTTCCCCAGAATGTCGAAATTCTTCGCCAGGTTTTCTATTGGGTTGGTTTTCACCCCTGAACTGTCAGTATGGGGTGAATCTGTTATCTACAATGTTCTCAGTTATTGGTTTGACTCGACCAGGGTGTTCGAATCACATGACCTACGAAAATGGGCACGGTGCTGGCGGCTTAGTCTCCCAGTGGGGCAGCACTATAAAGTCACCATGAGGGCACACTGTCACAAGTTGGTACCCGTCCTGATATGACCGTAGATGTTATTAGGACGTAAAACAACAAATAAACGTTATTTATATAGGTCTCGTGATAACGAGAATCGACCGACTACTGATGTAAAGGGCCTGTCACACTACGACGTATATAGCCTTAGCGTATGTCGACGTATGTGATTTTCGACCAACACGTCGGCATATGTCATCATACTCATACATTACGTATACGTTGGGCATACGTCGGGTACATTCCGGATACGTTGTTATACGTTGCCGAGCGTCGAGGCTCTGAAAAAATTGTGTGCATGCTCAAAATGTCCAACGTGTGGCTTGTATGTTGCGTGTACGTTTAGGATATGTTGGCATATGTTGGGAATACGTTAGGGACATGTGGTATACATTGTTGCACATTAGCTGTACGTTCAGCTGGTGGGAATGTGCAGTCCGCAGATGCATTACGGATGCATTACGGATGCAGATGCATTACAGATGCATTACATACTTCGAACGTATGCCTGCCATATCTCCAGCGTATTTAATGTATACGCCGTACTTCTAGCAATGGAATAACATATGTAACGTTGGTCAGCGTTCCGTGAGCATATGCGAGCATTTTGCGAACGTATTGCGAACGTTTTGCGAACGTTTGGTGAATGTTTTGCGAGGCACATGAATGCTCTCATACACTAGCAATACGTCAGAGATACGTTCTGCATACATTACGTACGTTGTGTGTAGGTGGTGTATACGCCCATTTTAATCCCCTGCTGCTGAAAAGTTTGATGAATGCCGATGTACTGCCAAATTTTCTAACGTTGAACGCATGCTGATGCCGTATGTCGTACTGTGACAGGGCCTTAAGTATGGGAAAACCTATAGGTTGGAGGTAGCCCATCAAGTTGTGATCTGAAATGATCTATAAGTTGTTCTAAGGTTAAAAATAGGTCACGATTGGACATAATTAAGACACATGCGGCATGCGGCAAAAAGTGGTTAATTACACCCTTACTTTAGACAGTGTCGTGGGGGTGATGAAAATGGGAAATACTGCGCCTAGAGCGGGACTCGAACCCACATCTCTTTGCATTCCGGGCCAGTGTGCTAACCATTACACCACCTAGGCTCCCTGATATCAATACACTCCCCACGCCTACCTGTCTATGTGGTTACTTGCCTGAGAGGTCAGTGCAGACCACTACACTCGTCCCCCTGGAATTGTAAGTCTTGTAATGCTTACAATTACATACATACAGGCAATGCACTAACACATACATACACAGGGTAGGTTCAACAACCATACAGCGCAAAGCTTGTACAGGATCCTGATCACGGCAACCAGTGTCGTGGGGGTGATGAAAATGGGAAATACTGCGCCTAGAGCGGGACTCGAACCCACATCTCTTTGCATTCCGGGCCAGTGTGCTAACCATTACACCACCTAGGCTCCCTGATATCAATACACTCCCCACGCCTACCTGTCTATGTGGTTACTTGCCTGAGAGGTCAGTGCAGACCACTACAACAGTAATATTCCTAATCTGGATCATGTGGCATTTTTTTCCCGGCGGGTATATGGGTCGCGGATAAAACAAAAAAAGATTTATGTTGGTGATACCTGAAGGGGTCATTCAAATATTACGAAACGCATGGTCGCCCAGTGGGGCAGCACTATAAAGTCGCCATGAGTGCGCACTGTCACAAATCGGTTCCCGTCCTGATATGACCTTAGATGTTGCCATTACATAAAACTCCAACAACCAAACAACCAACTATTTGAGTGGTCCCCCTAAGGGCTAACCAAAACAACGCAGAATGGTTTGCGTGGTTTCCATTCAGCACCCATGAGGCTACTTCCGGGTGTGAATCTGGGACAGTTGCACAGATCACTGAGCACACGGCACCGGACGAGGTGGCCTAATCGGACGAGGTGGCCTAATCGGTATATAGCGCGAACTACACTTGCGCAAGGTCGGGAATTCGGTTCCCGGTCGAGTCGAATCAATGACTTATAAAATTGATAGTTTTTGCTTCCTAGCCAGGCACTCGGCATTAATAGGATAGGGCAAGGACTGATTAGCTCAGTGTCAGAGGAATGTAACCGAGTGGGATATCGGGTCATGATGCCGGTGGCCTGATTTCCCACTGGGGCAGCAGAATAAAGTTGCCATTAGTGTGCACTGTCACAAGTTGGTACCCGTCCTGATATGATCTTAGATGTTGTCAGGACGTAAAACTCCAACAACAACCCAACCAGAGCACACGGGGCGGTCGACAGCTATGTGCGTACTGTCATAACGGATGAGACTGAATGGGGATTTCCAGCTTTCTATAGGAAGTAAGGAGCAAAGTGAGTGTGTTATTGGGGTTTTATGTCCTGACAATATCAGAGTTAATATCAGGACAGTGAATGGTAACTTGTCTGTGACAGTGTAGTTAGGGCATACTCATGTTGGATGTATAGTGTTGCCCCACTGGGGTACTTACTTACCGTATCACCAGCGTCATGACCCAATATCACACTCAGTAACATTACCCTGACACTGGACCAACCAGTCATTGACCTCTGTTGATGATGCCGATGGCTTAACAATTTATACTTGTTGCTTCATAGCCAGGCGGTCAACATTATTAAGATAGGGCAAGGACTGATTAGCTCAGTGTCAGAATAATGTAACTGATTGGGATATCGGGTCATGGTGCCGGTGGCCTGATTTCCCAGTGGGGCAGCAGAATAAAGTTGCCATCAGTGTGCACTGTCACAAGTCGGTACCCGTCCTGATATGATCTTAGATGTTGTCAGGACGTAAAACTCCAACAACCATATCATTTCACAGAGCACACGGGCCGTCGACATCTATGTGCGTACTGTCATAACGGATGACTCAATGGGGATTTCCAGCTTGCTGGAGGGAGTGAGGAGCAACGTGAGTGTGTTATTGGGGTTTTATGTCCTGACAATATCAGAGGTAATATCAGGACAGTGAATGGTGACTTGTCTGTGACAGTGTAGTTAGGGCATACTTATGTTGGATTCATAGTGTTGCCCCACTGGGGTACTTACTTACCGTATCACCAGCGTCGTGACCCAATATCACACTCAGTAACATTACCCTGACACTGGACAAACCAGTCATTGACCTCTGCTAATAATATCGAGTGCCGGTTTAAAATAACAACAAGTATCATAAGTCTGGTTTGACGCTGCCTAGGATTTGAAACCCTGACCTCCCGCAAACCAATGACTTAAAAATATATACCTGTCGCTTCCTAGCCAGGCACTCGGCATTATTAGGATAGGACAAGGACTGGTTAGCTCAGTGTCAGGATAATGTGACTGAGTGGGATATTGGGTCATGGTGCCAGCGGCCTGATTTCCCAGTGGGGCAGCACTATAAACTCACCATTAGTGTGCACTGTCACAAGTCGATACCCGTCCTGATGAGACCTTAGATGTTCCCAAGATGTAAAACTCCAACAACCAACCAACCGCAGGGGTAGCGAGCACTTCATTCGATCATTCCGAGAATAAAGAAGTCCATCTTTTTATGGGGAAAAGGATCGTGTCATATGTGGGACTGGGGCTTGTTGGACACGGATATAGCCTTACTGGGACAGTAGCATCACGTGTCAACCTGCTACTGTGTAACTGGGTCAAAACCCTCCATTCAATACTGTATGTATATATCATGACTTGTCAGCAACTTCGCTTCTTGTCACCTGGAGTTATATATAAAGAGCCTTTCACACACACACGCATATATATATATATATATTTATATATATGAAGACCTCTTTTCAAAAACACGATCTACAAACTTTGCATTGGCATACTCATTTTTTTTTATTGGCGCCTATCGTGTTTGGAAAAGAGCTTTTCATATGCAAATAGTCTTACTTGATGACGTGTAAGCTGATTTAAATCTACCTCACCCATTCCTATATTCACTCGCTCCCTCCCTCACTCACTCCTTCACCCCCTCCTTCACTCCCTCCCTTACTCCCTCCCTCCCTCATCCACTCCCTCCCTCCCTCATCCACTCCCTCCCTCACTCTCATCCACTCCCTCCCTCACTCTCATCCACTCCCTCCCTCACTCTCACCCACTCCCTCCCTCCCTCATCCACTCCCTCCCTCACTCTCACCCACTCCCTCCCTCACTCTCATCCACTCCCTCCCTCACTCTCACCCACTCCCTCCCTCCCTCACATACTCCTTCCTTCCTTCCCCCCTTCCTTCCCTCCCTCGCCCTGACCCTCCCTCCATCACCCACTCACTGACTCACTCACTCATTTACTCACTCTCTCTCTCTGTCTCTCTCTCGCCGTTACAGGGGAAGTACGACCGGTTGCGACATCTGTACTACCCGGGTACGGAGGTTTTTCTCGTCTGCTGCTCGACCAATTGCTTGGAGAGTCTCGAGTCTGCCCGTACCTACTGGGTGCCCACACTGCGCAAGGCCGTCCCCAATGCCAAGATCGTCCTGGTCGGCACCAAAGTCGACACCAGGGGGCGTCTGAACGCCATCGACGAGAACGAGAACGAGGACGAGGATGAGAACCAGAATGAGGCTGACACCACCAGCACTACTACACCGGACGCGCAGACGACATTGGTCCTCCCTTTTAGTTGCAAAACCGGACTGCAGGTGTCGCGGGAGGTCGGCGCGCATGCGTATATGGAGTGTTCGGCGCTGACCGGAAGTGGACTTAAGGAGGTCTTCTCGACCGCCATCCTGTCGGTAGTGGACCCTGTGACTGGCCGTCGACGTCAGAGGCCGACCCGGGAGATTGGACAGACGCAGTCGCTGCCGATCCAATGACGATTTCACATCGGGGTCACGTCACGCACAAATCAATTATCATTCCACTTGTTGTATTCTCTTTTTTGTTGTTGTTTGTTTAACGACCCCCCAGCACAAAAAGTAGACATCGGCTATTGGGGGCGACATATCATTTCACAGTGGACATATACTATGATCAGTTTCCTTTTTGTCAATGTTGTGATCATCCCTTATTAGCCCCTATAGCGACTGGCACTTCTTTCTTTTTATAAAGATTTTTATATATTCATATTTGTTCTTTGTTGGTTGTCAACCAACTCCCCTCCCCTCTTACCCCCCTCCACCCCCCACCCCTCTCCCTTGATTACCACTACTCGGTTTTTGTTTCCTTGTTATTTGCACCAGAGACTTGGTCCTGTCTGTTCTACAGTACCACTAATATGATCTAGTGAGTTAATTGTTAATACTAGTAGACTGTTGTTGGGGAGTTTTACATCCTAGCAACATCGTCCGACACCATGATGCCATGTTCCACCCAGGCTATCCTGATACCGAGCTAACTAGTCCATGTCCTGTTCGGCGATAAGACACATATACCCCCCACCCCGCCCCACCCAACACACACACGTCGAGGTAAGGCGAAGGACCAATTTCTGATTGAACATTTGGGATCGAATCCACGGTAGAACTGACAGAATTTCGCGGGGAAGCATATACCCCCGTTAGGCCACCCCCCCCCCCCACCCCTCCAGGAGACGTTGGGGCAGGTCAAAGAGAACCAGTCAGTGACTAGCCGGTGACCAACCAGTGACCAGTCGATTACCAGCCAGTGATCAGCCAGTGACCAGCCAGAGACAAGGCAGTAACCAGCCGCTTACCAGTCATTGACCAGTGACCCTCCAGTGACCAGCCGGTGATCACTCAGTGACCAGCCGGTGACCAGTCAGTGACCAGCCAGTCGCCAGTCGGTGACCAGCCAGTGATCAGTCAGTGACCAGTCATTGACCATCCAGTGACTAGTCAGTGACCAGGCAGAGAACATTCAGTAACCAGCCGGTGACCAGTCATTGACCATCCAGTGACCAGTCAATGACCAGCCAGTGATCACTCAGTGACCAGCCAGTGGCCAGCCAGTGACCAGCCAGTGGCCAGTTGGTGACCAGCCAGTGATCAGTCAGTGACCAGTCAGTGACCAGTCGGTGACCAGCCAATGGCCAGTCGGTGACCAGTCAGTGACCAGCTAGTGACCAGTCAGTGACCATCCAGTGACCAGTGGGTGACCAGCCAGTAATCACTCAGTGACCATCCAGTGACCAGCCAGTGATCAGTCAGTGACCAGCCATTGACCAGTCAGTGACCAGCCAGTGGCCAGTCGGTTACCAGCCAGTGACCAGTCAGTGACCAGCCAGTGAACAGTCAGTGACCAGTCGGTGACCAGCTAGTGACCAGTCAGTGACCAGCCAGTGACCAGTCAGTGATCAGTCAGTGACGAGCCAGTGGCCAGTCGGTGACCAGTCGGTGACCAGCCAGTAATCATCAGTCAGTGACCTGTCAGTGACCAGTCGGTGACCAGCCAGTGATCACTCGGTAACCATCCAGTGACCAGTCGGTGACCAGCCAGTGATCACTCTGTGACCAGCCAGTGACCATCCAGTGACCAGTCGGTGACCAGCCAGTGACCAGTCAGTGACCAGCCAGTGATCAGTCAGTTACCAGCCAGTGGCCAGCCAGTGACCAGCCGAGTTGCAAAGACCCATTTCCTCATGGTGTTGACAGACCTGGGCCTATATGTATGTGCCAATTTTTAACCAGACTGGGGTTAAAGGAGGGTGCCGGGTTAGCTAACCCCATAGTTCCAAATGTGTCACGGGGGATGTATGTGACCAAAGCGTGCTTGGGTTAGCTAACGTTTCAGTTATTTATAGATTTGGGGAACCCCTGTGCGCGTATTTACGTTCGTCGATTCGAAAATATTAATATCGCCACCATTGCGGCGGCAGCGTTAATCTCGCTTCGATTTTAGGGTTAATTTAATAAAATTTCACTTATTGCGTATGTAATTCTGTTAAATATGGTGGCATTGAATAGATTTGGGCCTAAAACATTGCCGCTGGCGTTTTGCCAGTATGGATATCGACGTCCATGCTGCGGTGGCGGCGATTTGTTTACTTTACATTAGTCAATTGGACAATATGAATAACGCCGCCGATCTAGCTGCTATGTTAATATTGCTTTGAATTTAGGGTTAATTTAATGAAATTTCACGATTTGCGTATGTAATTCTGTTAAATATGATCGCATTCAATAGATTTGGTCATAATCGGTGCCTAACCCCACCTTTAGCCGTCCTTTCGCTTGGGGTTAGTGCAGGCGACTTTACACTCACCGAGTTAGTTTAACCCCGACACATACATACGCAGTTTTCGTCGCTAACCCGGGAAATCTGCATGACGCAGGGTTACGACTGCTAACCCGGGCTCATACATATAGGCCCTGGGGTGTGGAAACAGTTGCAGGACATTTAGAAGGGACAGAGACCAGACAACGGTTGGATGTGATGACAAGACAGATATGCTACAAATATATCAAAAAACCTTTGCCGATCATTCCTTTTACTACCACAGAGCGTCATCATCGTCATCATCATCATTGTCAATCCCTTAACGCTGATCATCGCTTCGGCACCACAGATGACCTTGCAAACAGTTTTCTCCATTTTCCCCTGTTCACTGCCCTCTGGGACTTGCCACACACATAAGCCGTGTTCACATGGGCAAGTTGAGGCCGACTTAGACAAGGCGAACTAGATGAAGCGAACTAGTGGCGCGTTCACACACACCGAGTACTTGGGGCGGTTTAAGGCGGAAATCGATATCTGTGCATGAGCAAGTCCATACTAACCAGTGCCAGTTTCGGTTATTCGACGTCACCACGAGAGAGTGTGGGTTCGACCTAGATATGTATGGACTGAATTGTATTGTTTTGAAATGATCAAAACTTCTGTTGGCCAGTGAAAACCTAAAAATAAATCATGAAAAAAATATCTGTACACCGCTAGCCGATTCATAGATCAAATTATATTATATAGTGTGACGTGCTTAATCCGCTTCAAGTAAACCGCTACCGTCCACACAAGCAAGGTGGGCCGACTCAAGCTAGTTCGCTTCATATAGCCTACCTCGCGACGCGGTCTACATGAAGTGAATAATATGAATCGAATCAGCCCTAATCCGCCTCAGAGTCGCGTCCAGACAGCGAATGTAAGCCGAACTAGACAAGGCAAACTAGTTGAGGCGACTTAACTTGCCCGTGTGAACACGGCTATAATAGATAAACGGTGCTTACAGATACATGTGTATATAATCAATGTGGGTTCCACTTGTCACAAACTCCAGGTCTGTCCCATTGAATGTATTCGATGTCAGTCCCTACTGACATTAAAACACATTTTCTTAAACTTTGGATTTGAAGGCCTTGCACTAACAATTTTACACTGCAAACGGCATGCATGACCTTTTTACTAAAATAAAACAAGAAAACATTTGAGCCTTTTGAGAACAGCTGGTTTGTACCACCTCATATAGCTTATTAAACAAATTCCATCAATGAATAATACTTTCATCTAGAATTTTATTTACCTTGACCAGAAATTATATGATGCTGAGTTTTAAAATTCACGAGTGTCTATTGACACCAAATTTATTGTATGCTTTTACATGTAAAAGCGATGGTTTGAATTTTTTTTTTAAACAGTTCTCGCCGTGAATATTGCCTATGCTGCCAATATGGCGTAAAGCAACCACCAATCAATCAATCAATCAATTGTCCGCCTTGTCTTAGAGTGCATAGCACAGTGGCGTTCTCTGACTGTCAATGTGTACCAGATCGACTTATCACGTGACCAATGAGATTACGCGACAGGAGATAGAGTGTCTGATATTTCTTAAGCAGCAATCACTACAATGTGTGTGATTTATTGGACCCTAAAGCTGCCTATTTTCCTCGTTATGTGAAATATAGATCTACTCAACAGATTATAACCGTCATATACAATGAGTGGAGCAGGGCTAAGAGCAATTTCTGGTGCTTCTGGTTATTGTTGTTGTACAGATTTCTAATCAGGGGTTTGGTCATGGTTTTCTGGAAATACCTACCCATACACTTATAACTCCTGTTTCACTACTGTAGTCATCAGTACCAGGGATGATAGTGGTTTCAGGCATACAAAAAAAAACGGAAATCAAGCCGAGATAATTATCCCCACGGAAAATTTGTGTTTACACCTATATCAAACACATGGAAATCCGCTTAAAATGGACAAATATCATCCCTTAGTACCACATGGTACCGTTTGTACTTGTGATACCTTAGTCCTGAATAGGCCTAGATATACAGACTGGGTGGTGTTTATTAACATAGGGCTTTTAGATATGTGCAGTAGGCTACACTTAAAGCTGCATAGTCCGATGAAATATCAAATTTTCAAAACCAAACGAATTATTGTTCTCTGTGGCAGAGTGGTTAGAGTGTCTGACGTTTTTCTAGGTCGGACTCCACCGCTGTGTATAACTTATAGAGTCATCAAAGGCCGGTTGCTCTCATACCATGTCTATGTGGTGTGGGAGGTTAAAAATCCCTTGGGTCGGTAAAAGTGTAGGCTCGGGCTTTCTATCGACAAACTGTCTAATGGTGAAAACAAGTCTATTCAGGCTTATCCATGATATGCAGTATACATCTTCAAGAAAGAATCTAGATTTGATATTACATATCTAACTTAGATACTGATGCACTTATTAAGCATTTGTTTCTGTGTAAAAGGCAATACCAAGTCAATATAACAAAACCTGTTACTCCAGAAGTCTATGGTGTCAAAGTTTTGGCAAGCTTGCCAAAACTAATTTTCCATGTTTGCACTCAAAATATCTAAAAGTTTACCATTTAAAATAAAGTAATTTTGAACTAATGTAAAGTAGATACTAGTGATCGGTCTAATATATTTATCTCAGAAAAAATACAGAAATTCAAAACCGTCGGACTATGCAACTTTAACCTGGAGGCTAGCACGGAATGCACATGCATTAGCTGTGGGTTGGTTGATTTGCACGAATATGGTTATTAAGGGATACTCCAATGGTTAAAGCTGCATAATCCGATGAAGTATCAAATTTTCAAAACCAAAAACAGTATCTCGAATTGATTCTACATATCTAACTTAGATACTCATGCACTTATTAAGCAGGTGTTGCTACCTATAAGGGAATACTGAGGCAATTTAACAGAACCTGTTAATGCTAAAGCCTATGGTGTCAGAGTTTTGGCATGAAACATGCTTGCCAAAACTAAATTGACATGTTTGCACTTCAAATATCTTAAAACTTAGCCATTTAAAATAAACAGTACTTGAATCTAAAGTAAGGTAGATTATAGCAATTAGTTTAATATATTTATCTCAGAGAAATGACAAAAACTTAAAACCATCGGACTACGCAACTTTAATATAATCGCCCCGGAATAGCAAAAGAATGTGGGTTTACATCCCACTTCAGGAAGTGTCCTGTCTCTATGTAGCTCCTATATGAAACTGATGCCGTGACCAGGATAATGCGCATGCTGAACACACTGCACGCGGTATGGATGAGGAAGCCAGTATTCTAACATCACTTGGGTGTTTATAATCGCAAACATTAAAGTTGCACAGTCCGATGGTTTCGAGTTTCTGCCATTTTCTGAGATAAATACATTAAATTGGTTCTACCTTACTTTAGTTTGAACTAACTTTTATTTTAAATGGCTAACTTTTACGATATTTGAAGCGCAAATATGCAACATTATTATGATTGGAAATATGCCTGTATATAGTATTTATATAGTATTTATTAAAATAGAAATGTAAAAACCAAGTCATGAGCAATGAATAAATTTGCGTTACAAACCACACCACACTTGCAGTTTTCAATGATGTATGTTTTATGCACCAAATTAGTGAATAAAGTTCCATTAGAAAATAATATGATATTCAATGATAAAAAGCTGCTATGAAAGCACTGACCATGTAAGCTTTTTATCTCATAAATATGGATTTTTCAAAAAGTAAAAGCAATCATATCTGTTCTGGGAAATCGTCAATCTAATGCTATATGTTGGTGTTTTTGTTGTGTTCTATTACTCTATTTTAAAACAAAGCATAACGAAAAGGGTGATGTATGTTAATTACTAACTAGAAATCATTTGGACAAGGATTGTTTGAAATCATTTTCATGATGGGTAATTTTATCAATATGGCCTCGCCTACCTTTCTCTCTTCAATTTCCCTGGTATGACCTAGATGTTTACAGGACGTAAAACTCCAACAAGGAAACAACAAACAAACTGTCTTCAATTTTGAGGAGGAATTTTGAGGTTATATGGGGAAAACCAAGATGAATCTTCATCTCGGAAACAACCCCCCACCCCTCACCCCCCATTTCCTCTTCATAGTGAACATGGATCACGATGGACATTATTCAACGCGTATCAGTCAAATGAAATAAAATATATCAATTGTGGTGTTCTCTGTGGCGGAGTGGTTAGAGTGTCTGACTTTTTTCTAGGTCAGACTCCTAATCTGAAGGTTGGTGGTTCGACCTCTGCCAATTTGGATTTCCACCACTGTGGATAACTTACAGCGTCATCAAAGGCCAGTTGCTCTCATACCATGTCTCTGTGGTGTGGGAGGTTATAAATTCCTTGGGTCGGTAAAAGTGTAGGCTCAGGCTTTCTATCGACAAACTGTCTAATGGTGAAAACAAGTCTATTCAGGCTTATCCATAATAGGCAGTATAAATCTTCAAGAAAAAAAAAAGAAAAAATATAGCTAATCGCAGAGACTGCAGAAATTAATCATACGTGTGGATTAATCAGTGTAGAGCTCAGTGGAAGAATGAAGTCAGGGCTATATTTGTTATGGATAGAAACATTCTCAAGCTTACTTTGATATTGGCAATGCCATACTCCCTTCGTGCCTAAATCCAATATCGGGCACAAGGAAAATCTTAAGGGGCTGTCACACTACGACCTATGGCATTAGCGTATGCCGATGTATGCGCTTTTCGACCAACACGACGGCATAGGCCGTGATAGGTTACGCATAGGTTGGGCATACGTCATATACGCTTTTCATAGGTTGTCATAGGTCGCATAGGTCGAGCCGCCAAAAAATTGTTGTGCATGTTCAAAATTTAAAACCTATGCCGGTGTGTGGCTCATACGTTTCTCATATGCTGGACGTACGGTGGATGTACACCGGCATAGGTTACCATTAAGTTAGGGGTAGGTCGGCATAGGTTAGCCGTACGTTGAACCTGCATCCTCCGCGTATCTCTGGTGTATAGAGCGTATGCCTAGCTTACGTCTATAATGTGCCTCTAGCGTGTGCTGGCATACCCCTAGCATATTGCGAGCATATGGCGAGCGTATGCCCAGCATGTTGGATATCTGTCACACTATGACGTATGGCCTTAGCGTATGCCAACCTATGCGAATTTTGACCAACACATCAGCATACGGCATCATAGGTTACATATAGGTTGGGCATAGGTCAAGTCTGCTCGGCATAGGTCGCCGTAGGTCGCCGTATCTCGCCCTATTTTTATTTTCAAATTATTTCGACACGTTACGCACACGCCGCCGCCATATGTCGTAGTGTGACAGGGCCTTTAGTCGACGCGTTGCCAATGATGCTTTTCCCTGGCGCCCTCTGTCGCCTCCCTTTGTAACCAACACTATCCGCCCGCCATCTAGCGGTTTCCCCAAACACACCATGTGGCTGCCTGGCCGGAGCAGCTCACTTCATCTGCTGTTGGCTGATTGGTTGTTGGAGCTTTACATCCTGGCAACATTTAGGGTCATATCAGGATGGGTACCGACTTGTGACAGTGTACACTCATGGCGATTTTATAGTGCTGCCCCAGTGGGAGACCAGGCCGCCATGACCTGATATGCCACCCAGTCACATTATCCTGACAATACCAACCAGTCCTTACCCTATCCTAATAATGCCGAGCGCCTGGCTAGGAAGCGACAAGTATCAATTTTTAAGTCATTTGTTTGACTTGACCAGGGTTTGAACCCATAGGTTTGAACCGCACGACCTACCAAAACGGGAGACAAACGCTCAACTCATTCCGCCATCCTGTCTGGTCTGCCTCATCAGCAACATCCGAGCAGTCACGTGGTGTGTGGAGCTGTCCCCTTTGGTTGTTCACCACCTCACCTACCCGTCTAACAGATAGGTTTAAGCGATAGGGCCAAGTGTCTTGGTAACTGACACGTAAATACTCAATACACAGAAAAGACTGATAACTCATTTTATTAATGCTCTTTGTGTTGCTAAAATTGCATAGTCCGATGGTTTTGAGTTTCTATCATTTACTGAGATAAATATATTAGGTTGATCGTTATGATGTACCTTACTTTAGCTTGAAGTGACTTATTTTAAGTAGCTAACTTTTGAGATATTTGAAGTGCAACCATGCAGAATTATGGCAAGCTTGCCAAAACTCTGATGTCAAAACTCTGACACCTTATCATGCAGTAACAGGTTCCATTCAATTGCCTCACTATTCCCTTCTGTGTGGCAACATTTGAAGGTTTGATTCCAACGTTTATCTCCATTTTTTAATTGCCATTTATGTGGTTTTGCACCTGAACTCTTCAAATATTTAATAAGTGCCCCACTATCTAAATCAGATATGTAGAATCAGATTTAGATAATTGCTTGGGTTTTGAAAATTTGATGTTTGTATCGGACTCTGCAGCTTTAAATAAACTGCAACATTATAATTTATATGTTTTGTTTTCGCGTTATCAAATTAACAAATGCGACAAAAAATAAACAAATATGTGAAGGCTTCATGCGTGTCTTTTTCTGTCACACAGGAGTGATGTCCAAATATGTGCCCGGACGTCGAGTAGAAGTGCCTAGCACTTGCAGGTGGCGCCCCCTGTCGCCAGCTCCAGCAGTGAGTTGGTGAGTGCGTTGGTGACGGCTAAGATGAACTGCAATCTTATTGGTGTCACATGGTTTTCATTATCACACTCCTGGTGGTAACAGTTGCTCATATAGCCTCGGAACTCGGCTGCACAAGAGCGGGGAGACAAGGGGAAAAGTTGGTTTTATTTAACGACGCCTCTAGAGCACGGGGAAACAAGGAGAGAATATGTATTCGGTATGAACATTTCTAAAGTGTCACAATGTTATGTTCCCCATGCAAACTTGGGCACATTGCTTATATTGCCAATTCGAAAGGTATATATTTGATATATTTGATATATATTATATATATCTTATAAATCTTATATATTTTATATATTTTATATATTTTATATATTTCATATATTTAATATATTTCATATATTTTATATATTTGATATATTATGCCCTGTATGTATATTATGTATATCATATCTTATGTGCATCAACTTTGGCATCTCTGAAGTGATGTATTCACACTATTCACGCGTGACCTAATTCGGCATCAGAACGAGTCTGAGTAAGCGTCGGTATTGGAAATGGCCATAAGACACTACTGTGTGCTGATGTGTATGAACTACTACATAAATTAAAGGAGTAAAATTTGAAGATATTAACTTGGCTGCCAATCTTTTCTTAAATTCAAAATTGCATAACTTTCTTAATATAGATATATTTAACAAATATATTTTAACCCTTTTAAAGCTTTCATTAATTTGTAATTACTAAAACTAGTTGTTTAACTGCATTACCCAGATAACTATGCTGACAGTGCTGCATTACTTGATACCACCATAACTATGCAGACTTGAGGTTGACAGTCACATTGTAGTTAAAGAATGGGAAAAGCACCATACAAGGGTCGGCTAACCCGTGTAGTACCGCAGCATTCAAACGGTCACGTGACTGGACTTACTTGTGTCTGTGAGGAACACAGCCTTCAGCCCCACGTCGCTGTAGTCGCCCTCGTAGTTCCAGAAGCGGTAGTGGTCGCTGCGGAGCAAGTCCCTCAGCAGGGGAGCAAGGGGGCTGTCACTGGGCCGGCCTGTGATAGGCGAAGTATGATGCATAATATGTATGTTATGTATGTTATGTATGCTATGTATGTTGTGCATCGTTACACCTGTCTGTATATTTGACTCCTTCTTATTACCTGCACACCTGGTGCACTCATCCGGATCGTGTTGTTCACCACAGTTCGTGCAATACACCATAACGGGCAACTCCTAAGTTAGCTGAGCAGAGTTCCCGAACAACGATCCTTACAGTTCAAAATCAGGGGCAACACTGGTGTTATATGGCACCCAAGCGGCGGAACCCACTCTCGAGTAGTGCTGGGCTCGCAGGCACCAGCCAGCAATTGGACATTATTAGATATTACCAAAATATATCAACTCTCGCCGAATATATTTGATTAATACATGTTTACTCGAGCCCTTTATATACTTATAATATTATTATACTCCATATAGTATATATTATATTATGTATTACATTATATATTATACATGATATATTATACAGTAAAACCTCTCTAGCTGACCACCTCCACAGATCGACCACTCCCCTATATCGACCACTTAATTTAGGCCCCAAACGATCGCCGAATCAATACCATTGTAACAATAAAACAACTCCCTAAACTGATCACCTCCCTAAATGGACCATTTAAAGTTGATACCATGGTCGATCGATTTAGAGAGGTTTTTACTGGAGTCTCTGACTTAGACTAAGCATACAGCTTAAACACTCTAATCTACTAATACGTCAGCATGTCTAACTTCCTGACCCCAATCTGATTTGCCATCACTACGTCCATGATTTTAAATTTCAATAATACAACAAAATCAGACTAATCTCTCGAGTATTCAACTGGTGACAGGCAGGAGTTGCAATGGCATGCTCTGATTGGCACAGACCGTACCTGAGAATGGAATGGCGATGTCGATGACGCGGAATTTCTGGCGTCCGTCACGTGACCCGTTGAAGTTCTTCTGGAGGAGGGCCATGAGGTGCTGGTCATCCTCGCGGCCGATCGACGTCACAAAGTCTCCCGCGTTGTTGTTAGCTCGGACTTTGTCCGCAGCCTCAGGGAAAAGCTGGTCAACAATGGGAAGACATCAATATCTAAGGCCAACTATTTTTTTTAAAAGTTGGTGATCGTTGTTTTTGATCACATAAATCAGAGTTGGGCGGGCGGTTTTTATTTTTATTATTTTTCTGACGTAGACATAATACGTAACCAGACGTGATGGCTGAATGATTTGAGCATCCGCCTCCCATCCTTGTAGGTCGTGGGATTCTAACTCCTGGGTTCGAACCTTGGCCAAAGACAAACCAATGACTTAAAAATTGATACTTGTCGCTAAGTAGTGTCAGGAAAAAATAAATAATCAGGGGCAGGTGATTTTTCGGGCATGGGCGGGGCCGATCAACATTTTATATTGTTCTTGGCCTATCTGACCGTTTTATTGAAATACTACTATACTGATTTCTATACAAAACAACACCCATCTGCTTTGTTTCGTCGCCTTTTCAAAGTGAGACCCACATGACCAGGTTGGAGAGCTTACCTCGTTCGGATGACGCTGGTCATTTTAGGTCCGCTTCAATTTCCAAGGTAGAATTTTATATAGGGGATAATGTAGTGAAATGACATAAATGACTGTGGAACACTGAGTCTGGGCTAGTTTTACTATTGAAACATATCATAGTGATTTTACAAAGTAGGTCACAAACTAAGTATCCTGACACTAATCAGGGAACTTCATATAATGTTTTCCTTTCCTGTGATATGTTCCAACAATACAACTAGCCCTTTCACTTTTTCTGTATTTTCTGTAAGAAGATTGCTCACGACCATTGTCAATGCCTTGAGTTTGAGTCTATGCAGTCAGCTGAAAATGGCAGTCAGCTGAAACCGCGACACCGGGCTGCGAGGGCCGGGGGCCGGGGGGAGGGGGAGGGGGAAGGGATACCGGGGGAGGGGGGGGACCGGGCGCGGAAACGGGCGGCCGTGGTCGAGAGCGGGCGGACGCCCGCGGGGGGACACGGGGAGTGAGACAATTGGGGCCGAGCCAAGGTGGAGGAAGTGAGGTTGAGACGTGGTTGGAGAGTAAGGTGGGAGTGAGGTGGAGACGTAAAGTAGGGGAGTGAGGTGGGGTCAGGTGAGGGAGTGAGGTAGGGGAGTGAGGTGGGGGTGAGGTGGGGGAGTGGCATAGGGGAGTGGGGTGGGGGTGAGGGAGTGGGGTGGGGGTGAGGTGGGGGAGTGAGGTCGGGGAGTGAGGTGGGAGTGAGGTTGGGGAGTGAGGTAGGGAGTGGGTTACGGTATTATGTGTCATGGTAAGAGAATTATGGTTTGGTAAAATAAAACAAGTATATTTATATCTATATTCCACCGGATTTGTGTATATATTAATCTATGTATAGATAGATAATAGAAAGGATATAATCCTCATATTGGCATGTTTATATATATATATATATATCTCTATATATCACCAAATGTGTGTCATTGAAAGAGAATTATGGTCCGTTTAAATAAAAAAATGTTTTTTAAAAGTATATCACCGAGTAGGTTAAATAAAATATTCACCAATAAGGGTCAACAATGACCCCATTTAAATCCTGTTAATGGAATAGTTGGGGTGTAATATGGTCTGCTTAAATAAATAAATAAATATATATATATTTGTGTATACATATATATATATATATATATATATATATATATATATATATAAATAAATATATATATATATATATAATATATATGTGTGTGTCTGATTTTGCGCATCACACCACAAAAAAAAAAAAAAACCAACAAAAAAAAAAACAGAATAGGTTTAAAATATTCTGTTATGGGAATAGTTGTGGTGTGTCAAGCCACGAGTCACTTAGCTGGTCAGGGGGCAGTGGTAAGTGCTCCACAAAGTCAAAGCAACCCTTAAGGGTACATTCCTTACACGCGGCATGCGGCATGCGGTATGCGGCATGCGGTATGCGAATGCGGCAACAAATCGAAACGCCTTGAAGTCAATGGACTACATTCCTTACACGTGGTATGCGAATGCGAATACGAATGCGAATGCGTCAACTCGATCGGTCCCTGTAGCGATCGGTGCGGCATGCGGCATGCGGCATGCGGCATGCGGCATAGGGGTGCGAATAGAAAACCATCAGTCACATTTGTCCATTGGTTTAAGGCAGGAGGAGGCGACTGATAATTACGGAAACAAGGGTGCTGATGGGAGGTGGTCACCCGGGAGATACACTACACACACTGTACACACTACACACACTACACACAATACATACACTACACACACTACACACACTGCACACACTGCACACACTACACACAATACATACACTACACACACTGCACACACTACACACACTACACACACTACACACACTACACACACTACACACAATACATACACTACACACATTACACACAATACAATCCAAACAAACACTACACACACTGCAAACACACATGCACACACTACAACACAATACAAACACTCACAACACACGCCCACACTGCACACACTACACACACTACACACAATAATACACTACACACACTGCACACACTACACCCTTTACACACAATACATACACTACACACACTACACACACTGCACACACTACACCCTCTACACACAATACATACACTACACACACTACACACACTGCACACACTACACCCTCTACACACAATACATACACTACACACACTGTACACACTACACACACTACACACAATACATACACTACACACACTACACACACTGCACACACTGCACACACTACACACAATACATACACTACACACACTGCACACACTACACACACTACACACCCTACAGACAATACATACACTACACACACTGCACACACTACACACACTACACACAATACATACACTACACACACTACACACACTGCACACACTGCACACACTACACACAATACATACACTACACACACTGCACACACTGCACACACTACACACACTACACACAATATATACACTACACACACTGCACACACTACACCCTTTACACACAATACATACACTACACACACTACACACACTGCACACACTACACCCTCTACACACAATACATACACTACACACACTACACACACTGCACACACTACACCCTCTACACACAATACATACACTAACAAACCCACACACCTACACACACTACATACACTACACACCCAACACACCCTACACACACTACACACACTACACACAATACACACACTACACACACTACACACACTACACACCCTACACACAATACACACACTACACACACTACACACACTACACACACTACACACACTACACACACTGCACACACTACACACACTACACACCCTACAGACAATACATACACTACACATACTGCACACACTACACACACTATATACACTACACACACTACATACACTACATACAATACATACACTACACACACTGCAGGGGCTTTTAATGTTGTATATACCTCGCTGCATGCCGCATGCCGCGTGTAAGGAATCACGCCATTCGCATACTGCATGCCGCATGCCGCATGCCGCATACCGCGTGTAAGGAATGCGCGCTTAAACGAGGTCGTCACTCCCTCCCACTCAGCCCCCCCCCCTTCCCATACCACCAGCAACGTGTGTGTGGGTGAGCGGGAGAGGGGGGGGGGGGATATTAAGGGCTTCCATCCAGTCTGCCTCTACACTCTCACAGCACCCTCCTCCATACAAACTGGATATATGCTTGGAGCTATCCAATACTTAATTACATCAACGGAATAGATTATACCAACAGACTCTCATTTCAGGTGTTTCCCCAACCTGTTAACTCGGTGGTCAAATGACCACATAGTTAAAACGAGGTAAGCTCTCCAAACTGATGACAATAGATAAAATATTCTGTTATGGGAATAGTTGTGGTGTGTCAAACGCTTGCTGCGCGAGTGCAGACACATGGATGGGTGTCTATTCAAAGTTAAAGATTCTCATGGATTTGTTTTTGCCGTGCCTCTGAAATAAAGTGGGACTGTCTTATTTCATGTGCATGGAATGCACAAACGGTGAAAGAAAGACAAATCCCTGACCAAAAAACATACAAAGAATATCTGTGCAAAATAAAAACTGGGAACCCCAACTGAACTACACCACAATGGGGCAGGTGATATGTCACGGCCAACCAACTGGACAGCCCAGGGCGGGAAAACCGGAAATATAAAAGCCAGATAACATGTCCAACAACAATTTAAATCAAATCAAATTCAAACAAACATAACTCAGGCACCTATTATGTACAAGCCTATGGACATGTAAATAAAATAGGCTAGTATAGAATTAAGTAGAAAAAAGTGGAAAACTCTTCCCAAGAAAACCCCAAAACACTAACATGGAACCTTAAGAAAACAACTAACATAGTAATAAGAATAGAACAAAAATACCATGCCAAGAGGGTCCAAAAAAAACTAACATAGGCTACTAAGCATACCAACAAACTATCTATCTGCTACTGAAACGCAGGCAATCAAATAACTTATCAGCAGCTACTGCTTGGTAAGACAACACCAACACTACAGCTGGCCAGTATTGAAAACAAGCCTGGGCACCGAGGCTTACATGCTATGGACAGTATAAATACAGCCTCAATAAAAAAAAAATTAAAAAATTAGGCCTAACCTAGCTGGTCAACGTAGGCCTACTAATTAGGGCCTACTCCTACCGACCAGACAATGGCCGAATTAACGAGACGGAGACAGAGGTATTATATAACGGTTATTTACTTCTGATCGGAAAGGGCTCACATACAATACAAGGTCAATCTGATACATAATAACAGGGAGGTTCAATAAGTCAGATAGACACATATAGTCAAGTATGATATCAGATATGCAGAACATTGGTCAGTTATAATGGTACAAGATTGGTAACCGGCAGTCCAGAGCATTGAAGCTTCCCCAGTCTGTGTGAGTCAAGTGGTTAAGGACCGGGACTCGAACTCTTGACCCTATCGTTACTCTCCATTTAACGGTGTGGGTGGGTGGGGGAAGAAAACGAGAGGGGTGCTTTGATGGCAGCGGCTGCGGCGGTTCTGATCGAATCTGGAATGATCTGGTGGTCGCGTGACGCAGTAACTGCCCGTGGCGCCATCTGGAGGAACCCCAGGAACCACGTTATGCTTGTAGCCTATCAGGTTTTCTGCCAGATGGCGCCACCGCACCGGTGTAAGTCAGTTCGTGGTGTTCCCGTCTCCGCCGTAAATTACCAATGTTACGCGTAACATCCACAATTAACGAGACGGAGACAGAGGTATTATATAACGGTTATTTACTTCTGATCGGAAAGGGCTCACATACAATACAAGGTAAATCTGATACATAATAACAGGTAGGTTCAATAAGTCAGATAGACACATATAGTCAAGTATGATATCAGATATGCAGAACATTGGTCAGTTATAATGGTACAAGATTGGTAACCGGCAGTCCAGAGCATTGAAGCTTCCCCAGTCTGTGTGAGTCAAGTAGTTAAGGACCGGGACTCGAACTCTTGACCAATTTAAGGAAGAGTTTGAGGCCTAGGGCATATCTGGTCCCTAGGGACATATGTGTGGACTGCCGTAGAGGACCATGCCCCGAGCTCCATTATCTCCTTAAGCGAGGCTCCAGATGCAGCACATGCCTGGGCACCACCCCTTCTGAGACTGTGTAGAGAGTAGTCGTCAGGTGCAGTGTGTCCAGTGGCTAAGAGCGCCATTCGTAGTGCTGCCAGGAGGATCGGCGCTGTAAGGGGGCCCCCTCTTGGCAGTGTGAAGGCAGGGCCTGCCTGTGGGGGAGCGTGTAGTCGGATGTAACGGCACCAGGCTGTCACTGGGCAGCACACGGAGTGGGGGCGTGGTGCAATGGATATGGTGTAGTCTTGTCCTGGTCTCCACCTGGTCTTTGTGGATCGTACTGTTACGGTGAGCCCTTCGCTTGTGAGTGTCAGGTCGTGTCGTCGTAGTGAGTGGCCAGGGTCTTGGGGGGCGTGGCTGGCTAGCAGGTTCCCTTGTCTTAATAGTGTGGTGTAGCCAATCAATAAGGCCGCTATCAGCACAGCAGCATCTGGTCCGGCAGTAATCAGGTGCCGGACCACTGCCTGTATTGATGATGGTGATAGGGGTGGGGCTTGTCGTGTTCTGTGGTTTGATAGTCTGAGTACTCCGCGCTTCATTAGAGTTAAGGGGTACGAGTCAAATGCTGAAGTGGTGCCCCCGAAAAGGAGGACCCATGTTCTGGCCCGCTAATATAATTCATTGCAGTACCTGGTGCTATCAGGGATTCGTTGAGTGATAATATGTAGGCGAGGAGGTCATACTGGGCGGGGTCCAGAGGGTCAAAATGGTGGGTTGCTGCAAATCGTAGGTATCTCTTTGCTTGCAGGGACTTGTTCTTCCACGTTCCGACCGCCAGCCCGACGAAGTAGAGCTCCATCACCCTGGTGTGTGTGTCGTCTGGGTAACCTGGGGATAGAGGGGCAATTATAGTCGAGATCCACAGGTTATCCTAGAGACCTGTAGTGAAAATGTCATCGAATGTTATATTAATTTCAGTCAAATTCATTTCATGAGTGAGCTTGTTGGCTTTCTTAACAGCAGTATCATCAATGCTTTTTCTACTGAGAGCATCGGCAAGGATCAGATCCTTTCCATGCTTGTGAAGAATTTCCACGCGACAATGTTTGGTGGCAGCATACAACCAGATCTCTCTGGCGCTAGCCGTGAGGATAGGGTCTCTGCCCGCACCAGATGAGAGGACCTGTTGGCTTGCCATGTTGTCAGTGTTGATTACAATAGTGTAATCTTCCGGATTGTGAGGGGTGAGGTTCTTCATTGCGGCTACGAGGTTAATCGCCTCGAGGTGGGCAATGTTGGTATGTTTCCTCGTGATGTCGTCCGGGTAGGTTTGAGAGTAGTAGTGCTCACTGGAGAAAGCGCCTCCCGCTTTCAGGCATGAGTCACATTCTATCACCCATATTTTTTTTTTAGTGGGGTCTAACAGAACTATGCCATTTGAGTTCGCGGCATATTGAAGAAACCACCTGATGTCAGATCTTAGCTCATCAGGCACATCGTGTTTACCAGTGCATGGAGCGCTGCGTAGGGCGTCGAAGATTCGTGACATGAAGCGTCTGGCTGGCTCCACGCATTTGGCAATGTGGTGGAGTCTGCCAACTAGTCTCTGTATGTCCTTTTTGGTTGCCCTATGCTTCGTCATCCACGCGCGGCAGTCATTCATGGTGTCATCAAGTTTGTCTCTGGGGATGGTAACCGTCATATCATCTGCGGATATGACAAAACCAAGCCACTCAAGGGTCTTAGTCGGGGGTATGCACTTATTGGGGGAGAGATCCAGACCCAGTGTGTCTGCTAGTTGCTTGAAGTCGCCATATGCGGCGGTCGCTGTCTGGAGTGTGGGTGCCACGCCCACAAAGTCGTCAAGGTAGCAGTGTACAAAGTGACCACGTTTTCGGAGCAGGTATACGACCGCATTTGTGGTCCGAGCGCATGCCATCGAGGATGTCCTACACCCGAATGGAGGAGCGACATCAGTGTAGTAGTTTCCGTGTAGGTGGATGCCTAGCAAGGGAGTGGAGAGTGGGCAGGTGCGGAGTTGTCTATACGCGCGTGCTAGGTCAGCAGACCAGATATAACATCCCGTTCCCAGCCTCTCTACTTCGTCGGCGGCGTCCATCACATTGGGGAGTGTATAGACTCTCGGCTTGCCTTGATAATACCCTTTTTGTATGCCACTGTTCACGCTTGCCGCCCTAGGCCAGCTGAGGTCCACGATGACACGCCTGCTTGTGGTGTTCTTCTTTGGGCGTGTCATCATGGGGCTGTACTGAGCCCAGGGTGTGAAGGGAGGCTCACAGAATGGTCCGAGGAGCGCGCCATGTTGAAGTTCCGTGCTGACGTAGTCTTCAATGTATGTCAGATGGGCAGGGTCCTCCCTGTGGTTCTCGGTGGTTGACGTGGGGGGCGTGTCTGCAGTATAGTCAACGGGCCAGCCAAAATCAAGATAGTCAACAAGTTGCTTGTCATGGTAACCAGTAAGAAGGCGCCTCCATTCAGGTATATTGAGGCCTGAGGGGATAGAGATCCTAGCGCCGATGTGGTTGGGGAGTGCTGTGAGTCTGACTTGCCTATATATCTCTAGATACTCGGGGTGACCCGCCCATTGTGCCTCAAGTGGGTGGGGCCATATCCTGTCCAAGATGGGTCTATATGCAATGGGGGTGAGGGGTGGGGGTGGCAGTTGGCCGTCCACCTCACAAACAGGAACATCATCAAGAATTTCATGAATATTCTCAGTAAAGTTATCATGCTCGACTGGACTCACTGGTGGTGCGGGGGCGATTGTCGATACCCATGGCTGCTCCCCACAAGCGTGACCCACATGCCCAGGTGGAGTCCACTTGTCTGCATGGTCGTCTTGCTTGTCGGCGGCCATTGTTTTTGATATCCATCCGTTGGAGTGGCCGTCCGGGGGGCGACCATCCTGGATCCCGTGGCAGTGGTCGGCCAATGATGTCAGCCCTTCATTCGGCAGACATCTTATTTCGGCAGCGCTGGTGTGGCCACCTTGTGTTGCGTTGGTGTTGTCGTCCAGTCTCGGTGCAGGCTGTACATAGCCACCGTTGTTATGATGGCGGCCTTGAGCCTTTTGCTTTTCACCTCTCCCAACGGCTTTTTTTGGGTCGGTTGGGATCGTTCTCCGAGTCAGTGCTGCTGCCATCTTTGATGTATTTATTCAATCGGGCCTGCCTGTGTATTTCCGGCGGGCCTGCGGTAATTTGTGCAGGGGTGGAGCAGTTCAGAATTAAGTTACTACATGGTAGATTACTCACATTGATCGTTACGTGTCGTTTCGTGTCGTTGTTGTTATTTCGTTCATTCTCAGGCTCCATGCCTGGGTCTGCACTGTTCATGGAGCCATTAATTAAAAACCCTTGTACGGTTGTGTTGTGCCCGTGGCACTGGGGTGGGCTGCCTTCTTCTCCAGAAATCGCCTCTTATTTTGGCAGTCCATCTCCTTATGGATATTGGTGCGCCTGTATTTATTGGCGCACCAGGCGCATATGTGCGGCTTTTTGTCGGGGTGTTCACCATGTGTAGATGCGAAACCACAGTCATTGCCCCAATTCCAGTCATTGCCCCAAGTCCGTATCGCGGTTGAAGTCTTGCCTACTGTTAGCCATGGCGGGGTAAGGGTTGTAGGCATTGATGGTGTTGGTGTTTCTGTTGGCGTTATTGTATTTAGCGGTGGGTCGGTTGGTGATTTTGGTGCCGGCTGCAAATGCGTCCCTTTGGAGGTCCTTTATGGCATAGTTATCTGCCCACCCGAGTGGGAGGCAGCCGTCATCTATCATCTCGAAGACCCGCTCTGACCAGCGGCGGCATGTCTCCCACTCCCAGACTGACGCCATAGTAGCTAACTGATGAATATGCTCAAGGATCGGCTCCTTCCATGCTACCGGAACTTCCACCACTTTCGTCATTCTACACAATGCAGCTATATATTCAGGCAGCGTTGCCTCCGCGAGTCCGACTTTCTCGTGCTTATCACCACGCACCACAAACAGATGAGGAAGCAATGAAGTTTTACCTTTTTTCTTTATGACTGCGGTCCCGGCGGCAGCCAGCAATTCGTTGATGGCTTCCGCGTTGTCGTCATGGTCCATGCGGTCACCGAGCCGGGCGGTCTGTGTCCGTCGGTGGGATCCAGTGCGTGCCGCGGGTTCATGGTAAGCGTCATTGTACTGTGATTCCTCCATGTGTTGGAACCTCAGTGGGTTCGCTGTCCTCCTCTTTTGTTTTTTCCTCGACTTGGTCTTTGGTGTGTCGCAGAATTGAGCCACCGCTGTGTGACTGCGTTGACCAGCACGTATCGTCACCACTTCTCCAGTGTCAGTTTCACTTCTAGTGTCACTGTCACAGTCACTGTCACTAGTATCCTGAGTGTGGTATTCCGTATTCACACTACTTTTCTTCCTGTTTGCCGCCTCCAGGGCCTCCATCCTGGTGACGAGATCAGTCCTCAGGCCCGTGACCAGGTCGTGCATGGCTTGAATTATGTCGCTGTTGCAGCCATCACCAGCGCTGGCCGCCGATGCTTGAGCCGGCGCCGGTGTGTCCTCGGGCGCTGCTAAGTGTGCAGCTGCCGGCTTCTTGCGTCGGGAAGCCCGTTGGTTGCTGGCTCCTCGTACTTCTTTGTCCTCTCCCTCTTCAGGGTTAAGTTTTTTCGGCCTTCCCCGCGGCTTTTGAGCCGTGTTCTGCCTGGTATGTGTGGCATTCCTGGTTGATTTTTTGGATTGCGGCATTTCAGCTACGTGGCCGTGGCGTTCCACAGAGAGATGAGACAGTTTATCTTTCCTTGAAAGGCCTAAAGTTCACAGCCGTTCTGGGTTTAA
>CM059190.1:90782252-90926086 GCA_030323885.1 Branchipolynoe longqiensis | reverse complement strand
TATTGTCATTGGGTTTGTGATGGGGAAATACTGCGCCTAGAGCGGGACTCGAACCCACATCTCTTTGCATTCCGGGCCAGTGTGCTAACCATTACACCACCTAGGCTCCCTGATATCAATACACTCCCCACGCCTACCTGTCTATGTGGTTACTTGCCTGAGAGGTCAGTGCAGACCACTACACTATCATAGTGATTTTACAAAGTAGGTCACAAACTAAATATCCTGACACTAATCAGGGAACTGCATATAATGTTTTCCTTTCCTGTGATATGTTCCAACAATAAAACTAGCCCAAACTAATTGTGCCACAGGCATATATGTCATTTCACTACATAATCTTATATAAAATTCAACCTTGGTAATTAACCAGGTTGGGGAAACACCTGAAATGAGAGTCTGTCGGTACAATCAGTATCGTTGATGTTTTTCAGTACAGTACTTGGTAGTCTTTACTATAGGAAAATGTGTTACCTCCTATAACCAGTTAACCTGTTTCAACTGGCAATAAATATTTATATCACTAGAAAGAGCGAAACCTGCTGCACCAAGTAAGTGACTATCAGCGACATTTGGTGTATTGTTTAAGAGTAGTTTAGGATTGAATTTACATTAAAACAGAAAGATTTTTTATGTATTTAAGCTCATATCATGGTGGTTTTGTTCAACTGTCAAATAATATTTATACCAATAAAGAAAGCATCTGCTGCTGTTATTTTTATGTGATCAGCGAGATGATCTGGTGATTGCATTCTAGCAAAATACCCCTTATATGTGGCAACTTCTGCATCAGGGTATTGCTGAGACTGAGTGTGTGTGCACTGTGTGCTGTGTGTCTGTCACTGAATCTGTGGTCAGCCCTGCTGGTGTCGCAGTTTCCGCCGTCCGCCAGTTTCCGCGGTACGCATCGCTGCTGCGCATACGTCAAAATCGAACAGCATCGTCACTAACCTTATAAATTTAATATAATGTTTTTGGTAAAGATGTTTTCTATATGTGTATCAAGTGATTTGTTTCTAGTTGGTGTGGTTTTAGAGATATTTCACTTTTTCTGTATTTTCTGTATGAAGATTGCTCATGGCAATGCCTTGAGTTTGATGGTATGCACAGTGCAAAACATTAGTTTTATTCAAAATTAATAGAAATCAAGAACCCTAACCTTATGAATTTAATATAATCTTTTTGGTAAAGATGTTTTCTATATGTGTACCAAGCGATTTGTTAATATGTGGTGTGGTTTTAGAGATATTTCACTTTTTCTGTATTTTCTGTATGAAGATTGCTCACGACCATTGTCAATGCCTTGAGTTTGAGTCTATGCAGTCAGCTGAAAATGGCAGTCAGCTGAAACCGCGACACCGGGCTGCGAGGGCCGGGGGCCGGGGGGATGGGGTGGGTTGGGAGGGGGAAGGGATGACTGGGGGGTGGGGGGGGTGTTTACCGGGCTGGAGAGGGTCGGGGCGCGGGGCGGGAGGGGGTGAGGTGTTGGGGGGAGAGGTGGGGGGAGTGAGGTTGGAGAGTGGGATTGGAGGTTTGGAGAGTGAGGTGGGGGGTGAGGTTGGGAGAGTGGAGGTAGGGGAGTTGTGAGGTGGGTGAGGTGAGGGTTAGTGAGGTTTAGGGGAGGTGGGTGGGGTGGGGGTGATGTGGGGGAGTGGCATAGGGGAGTGGGGTGGGGTGTGGGAGTGGGGTGGGGGTGAGGGAGTGGGGTGGGGGTGAGGTGGGGGAGTGAGGTCGGGGAGTGAGGTGGGAGTGAGGTTGGGGAGTGAGGTAGGGAGTGGGTTACGGTATTATGTGTCATGGTAAGAGAATTATGGTTTGGTAAAATAAAACAAGTATATTTATATCTATATTCCACCGGATTTGTGTATATATTAATCTATGTATAGATAGATAATAGAAAGGATATAATCCTCATATTGGCATGTTTATATATATATATATATATCTCTATATATCACCAAATGTGTGTCATTGAAAGAGAATTATGGTCCGTTTAAATAAAAAAATGTTTTTTAAAAGTATATCACCGAGTAGGTTAAATAAAATATTCACCAATAAGGGTCAACAATGACCCCATTTAAATCCTGTTAATGGAATAGTTGGGGTGTAATATGGTCTGCTTAAATAAATAAATAAATATATATATATTTGTGTATACATATATGAATATATATATTTTATATAGATAGTATATATATCTATGTGTGTGTCTGTTGCAACGCGTTGCTGCATACCGAAATTGGAGAAGATTCAAATATAGTCAGTGGCGAATAGTTGTGGTGTGTCAAGCCACGAGTCACTTAGCTGGTCAGGGGGCAGTGGTAAGTGTTCCACAAAGTCAAAGCAACCCTTAAGGGTACATTCCTTACACGCGGCATGCGGCATGCGGTATGCGGCATGCGGTATGCGAATGCGGCAACAAATCGAAACGCGTTGAAGTCAATGGACTACATTCCTTACACGTGGTATGCGAATGCGAATGTGGTGCGTCAACTCGATCGGTCCCTGTAGCGATCGGTGCGGCATGCGGTGGGTGGGTGGGTGGGGTGCGAATAGAAAACCATCAGTCACATTTGTCCATTGGTTTAAGGCAGGAGGAGGCGACTGATAATTACGGAAACAAGGGTGCTGATGGGAGGTGGTCACCCGGGAGATACACTACACATACTGCACACACTACACCCTCTATACACAATACATACACTACTCACACTACACACACTGCACACACTACACACCCTACACACAATACATACACTTCACACACTGCACACACTACACACACTACACACACTACACACACTGCACACACTACACACAATACATACACTACACACACTGCACACACTACACACACTACACACACTACATACACTACATACACTACACACACTGCACACACTGCACACACTACACACAATAATACTCACACACTGCACACACTACACACACTACACACCCTACAGACAATACATACACTACACACACTGTACACACATTCCACATGGAGGCTACACACTACACACATTACATACACTACACACACTGTACACACTACACACGCTACACACACACTGCACACACTCTACACACACTGCACACACTACACACTTTACACACAATACATACACTACACACACTGCACACACTACACCCTCTACACACAATACATACACTACACACACTACACACACTGCACACACTACACCCTCTACACACAATACATACACTACACACACTACACACACTACATACACTACACACCCTACACACCCTACACACAATACACACACTACACACAATACATACACTACTCACACTACACACCCTACACACACTACACACAATACACACACTACACACACTGCACACACTACATACCCTACACACACTGCACACACTACACAGACTACACACACTGCACACACTACACACCCTACACACACTGCACACACTACACACACTACACACCCTACAGACAATACATACACTACACATACTGCACACACTACACACACTATATACACTACACACACTACATACACTACATACAATACATACACTACACACACTGCAAGGGCTTTTAATGTTTTATATACCTCGCTGCATGCCGCATGCCGCGTGTAAGGAAGCACGCCATTCGCATACTGCATGCCGCATGCCGCATGCCGCATACCGCGTGTAAGAAATGCGCGCTTAAACGAGGTCGTCACTCCCTCCCACTCAGCCCCCCCCCCCCTTCACATACCACCAGCAACGTGTGTGTGGGTGAGCGAGAGGGGGGGGGGATATTAAGGGCTTCCATCCAGTCTGCCTCTACACTCTCACAGCACCCTCCTCCATACAAACTGGATATATGCTTGGAGCTATCCAATACTGAATTACATCAACGGAATAGATTATACCAACAGACTCTCATTTCAGGTGTTTCCCCAACCTGTTAACTCGGTGGTCAAATGACCACCATAGTTAAAACGAGGTAAGCTCTCCAAACTGATGACAATAGATCAAATATTCTGTTATGGGAATAGTTGTGGTGTGTCAAACGCTTGCTGCGCGAGTGCAGACACATGGATGGATGTCTATTCAAAGTTAAAGATTCTCATGGATTTGTTTTTGCCGTGCCTCTGAAATAAAGTGGGACTGTCTTATTTCATGTGCATGGAATGCACAAACGGTGAAAGAAAGACAAATCCCTGACCAAAAAACATACAAAGAATATCTGTGCAAAATAAAAACTGGGAACCGCAACTGAACTACACCACAATGGGGCAGGTGATATGTCACGGCCCACCAACTGGACAGCCCAGGGTGGGAAAACCGGAAATATAAAAGCCAGATAACATGTCCAACAACAATTTAAATCAAATCAAATTCAAACAAACATAACTTAGGCACCTATTATGTACAAGCCTATGGACATGTAAATAAAATAGGCTAGTATAGAATTAAGTAGAAAAAAGTGGAAAACTCTTCCCAAGAAAACCCCAAAACACTAACATAGAACCTTCAGAAAACAACTAACATAGTAATAAGAATAGAACAAAAATACAATGCCAAGAGGGTAAAAAAAAAACTAACATAGGCTACTAAGCATACCAACAAACTATCTATCTGCTACTGAAACGCAGGCAATCAAATAACTTATCAGCAGCTACTGCTTGGTAAGACAACACCAACACTACAGCTGGCCAGTATTGAAAACAAGCCTGGGCACCCAGGCTTACATGCTATGGACATAGCAAAAGTAGGCCTAACCTAGCTGGTCAACGTAGGCCTACTAATTAGGGCCTACTCCTACCGACCAGACAATGGCCAATGCGCATATATATATATGCGCCAAATCTTAGATAAAAGATTCATCCCGTAAGGGTCTACAGCAGTAGCCTGAACCAGAGTCAGAGGTGAACCTTTTATCTAGCGAAATCTCATATAAAATATTGACCCTTACATGAGCCATGTTCACACGGGCAAAATGTGAGGCGAATCAGGCAAATCGAATCCGGTGAGGCGAATTAGGTATCCGTTTACACGGGCAGTACTTGGGCCGGAAATCGAAATCTGCGCATGAGCAAGTCCAGACTAACCAGCCCCATTTTGGGTTCGACCTAGATATGTAATGACTGAATCGTATTGGTTTGGAACGGTCAAAACTTTTGCTGGGCAGTGAAACCATAAAAATAAATGATGAAAAAAATATCTGTCCATAGATAGCGGTTTCATTAATTAAATTATATAATATGCGCTTTTGATCAACCGGAAAGTCAACAAACTAAGGTCGACTGCGCATACGTGTGAGGTGCTTAATCCGCCTCAGATGCGTCCACACGGGCAAAATAAATCGAATCACAGAAATCGCCTCACGTAAACTACCTCGTGAGGTGGTTTACATTATCCGCATCACAGGAATCGATTCAGGCATAATCAGGCGTAATCAGGCGTAATCCGACTCAGCCGCCCGTTCACACGGGAAATGTGCATCGAACTAGGCAAGTCGATTTCTACGAATCGATTTACATTCCCCGTGTGAACACGGCTCTAGAGTTACAGTAAAAGTAGGCCTACACCGCTATTCAGAAGTCCTACGGTGTGAATCTTTTACCTAGCGTAATCTGTGATGTAAACGTAAACATAAACATAAACACTCACTCGGTACTTACTACATCAAACCCGGGTAGCATTGTCTGCGTGTTGGGCTGCTCATCAAAGTTGAGGAGTGAGTCCAGAATGAAGGCACCAGCGAACTGTTCCACTACGACATTGTTCCGCTCCAAAATGGCGGGCACCAGGTGGCCGTCCACGAACGCCTTACTGCCCGACAGGAGCTGCAACATGACCAAGTTTACCGCCACAAGTAACCTACACAGTTCATCAGTTGAACAGCAAGATGCGGGAACTAGACCTAGGCATATAGGCCTACCGTATATATGTCCCAATAGACGCTCACTGCGCGAGTGCAGACACATGGATGGGTGTCTATTCAAAGTTAAAGATTCTCATGGATTTGTTTTTGCCGTGCTTCTGAAATATAGTGTGACTATCTTAGTTCATGCGCATTCAGTCTGAATATATTTGTTTTTGGCGTGCCTCTGAAATAAAGTGGGACTGTCTTATTTTATGTGCATTCAGTCTGAATATGATTGTAAATTTGTCCATGCTTTCAGTCTTGAAATGGAGGGCGTGCTTCTATTGGGTAGTGTGTTTCTATTGGGACATATACGGTATTATAATAACACCACTTGCAACACTAGAATAGATGGTTTTCAATCCAAAACACGTCTCCTTGGGGGGGGGGGGGGGGGGGGGTGGGGGTCGGGGTCGGGGTATCTTATTGTGATTTGTCACTATAGCCCTGTTTACACGGGCGAATTAATTCGCTTCATATAACTCGCCTTGCCTAGTTCGCCTCACATTCGCCGTGTAAACGCACCGCTTAAGCGGATTAGGGCTGATTCGCTTCATATGATGCGCTTTTTGTAGATCGCCAGGAGAGGTGGTTTATATGAAGCGATTCCACTTGTTCCCGGGCAGGGATAGTGCTTGCCGGCAACATGCGCAGCTGTAACAATCGCTGGTGCCCGGCAGTGTTAGGGACCGATTAGGCCGAAATCTATTGAATGCGATCATATTTAACAGAATTACATACTCAAATAATGAAATTTAATTAAATTAACCCTAAATTAAAAGCGATATTAACGTAGCAGCTTCATCGGCACGGAATCGCCGAGTGTAAACTCAACAAATATAACAGTGCTTGCCGGCTACAGGCAGAACTAAGGCTGCTTGTTCCCGGTCGCCGACAGACTTTCAAACTCGCTCGTGTAAACGCGCCACTAATTCGCTTAATATAAATCGCATTGTCTAATTCGCTTCACAATTCCCCGTGTAAACACGGCTTATGTTAGTATGTCCAGCTGATTAGCATATGACGAGCTACATATGACTGAGAAAGGCTATTCATACTGTCTCATTACGCGTAATAGTACGTGCGCTGCAAAGAGGAAGATCCAACCAGCACACGTTTGTTCGGCCTGCGCTTGTTTGGGAGACCTAGTAGTAGTTTTGTATTTAGACATAATCACAAATTAATTAATTTTTTAGACATGTCTAGCACAAATTAAAGTGCTTAAAGTATGCTTTGGAATTTACTATAGGACGTACACTTCCGCCTATCTTTAAAACATTCCATGTCAGAATGGGATAATTATTATGAAAATGTAGGCCCCCCTAGCTACTCAATGAAGGATGTTAAGACTTAAGTGAACCCCAGTGGTCATGTTAGAGCTGGTTGGGTACCGTCCTCACATCACCAGATCACTGTTTACCATTCTTACTGATTTGTGAGAATACAAACTGCTTCCATTATCATGCCGATCCACCCAGCGAAAGAGTATGCCCGACTTTTCTAGTAATGTCTAATGATACTTTGATAGTTGGAATCATGAGATGTCCCCATTTTTGTCCTTGTTAAATCTTCCCTTTCTCATCATTACTAAAAACACACACACACACTCACACACCAACACACCAACACACACACACCCACCCACACACACACACACACACACACACACAAACAACAACAACGGAGTTAGCAAGTACTCGCTGGCAGTGTGTGTGAACGTGTTTGCGCCAACACAGTGCTGCCATCTGGACTCAAATCCAGGTACATAATTTAGAATATGCACTGCCATCTAGTGGTTAAAAGTCGACAAGTTACCCAGTCGGCTTATTTTCAACGGACTGCATATGATATAGTATTTCTTATTTACTTAAATACATGAAAGAAACTGGATGTTCTACTACAATCAAAATACCTAGATTAATGCCTAGATAAGACATAGAAAATATTTACCAAAGCTGAGTACCAAATAATGTCTACAAAATGAGAATTATACCACCACTTCATAGAGGCACCACCGATGTAGCTGTGAACATTTAATATAGAACGATGTAGTGGAGTTTTCCACAAAAAGGGCCTTTCCTGTGTGTAGGACGTGGTACTGGAAACGGAACCGCGCGGAATCGCTATCAAGAGATTTCGGAGGTGTAATTTCTTAAACCCTTTGGCAGCTGGTCTTCATTTTAGCCGGCGCCTCTATTTAAATCAAAAGTAATTCCTCTAACTAGATTTTGTCTAGTTATGTTATATAACATGCTTTTCCACTCCCATACACCGTCCAATATCGGTTTTGAACAGTGTTTTCATGGTAAATGTGGCCAAAGTATTACATGAGGGCTCAAATTGTGTATTTCTCTCCTCCCCCCCCCCCCCCCCCCACACACTTAGTCGTCAACTCTTGTCCATACATATACTAGTAATGTGAAGGAAAACAATAGTTTAGGTTACCATCTTGTCACAATATCAACTTAATGGGGAGCTTTCATGAGCCAGTTCTCTCGCTATACACCAGGTGGCAGCTCCCGGTCCAAGTAGGCGATCATGGTTGGATATGTGTGTGTGTGTGTGTTCGTCGTGTAGGTGTGTGGTGGTGTGTGGTGGTGTGTGGTGGGGGTTTAGGGATGTGGTGGGGGTGTAGGTGTGTGGGTGGGTGTAGGTGTGTGGTGTGTGTGTGGTGGAGGTGTGTGGTGGAGGTGTGTGGTGGGGGTGTGTTTGTGGTGGGGTGAGTTGTAGTGGTGGGGGTTTGTTGGTGTGTGGTGAGGGTTTAGGGATGTGGTGTAGGTGTGGGGGGGGTGTAGGTGTGTGGGGGGGGGTGTAGTGTGTGGTGTGGGGTGTAGGTGTGTGGTGTAGGTGTGTGGTGGGGGGTGTAGGTGTGTGGTGGGGGTGTAGGTGTGTGGTGAGGGTTTAGGGATGTGGTGTAGGTGTGTGGTGGGGCTGTAGGTGTGTGGTGTGTGTGTGGTGGGGGGTGTAGGTGTGTGGTGAGGGGTTTAGGTGCGTGGTGGTTTGGTGAAGGTGTGTGGTGGGTGTAGCTGTGTGGTGGGGGTTTAGCTGTGTGGTGGGGGTGTAGGTGTGTGGTGGGGGTTTAGGGATGTGGTGGGGTGTAGGTGTGTGGTATCTGTTTGGTGGTGTAGGTGTGTGGTGGGGTGTACGTGTGTGGTAGGGTGTACGTGTGTGGTGAGGGTGTTGGTGTGTGGTGACAGCTTATGTGTGTGGTGGAGGTGTAGGTGTGTGGTGGGGTGTAGGTGTGTGGTATGGGTTTGGTGTTGTAGGTGTGTGGTGTGTGTGGGGATTTAGGGGTGCATGGTGGGGGCTTAGGGATGTGGTGGGGGTTGTCGGTGTGTGTGGTGGGGGTTGACGGTGTGTGTGCGTGTGGTGGGGGTTGACGGTGTGTGTGTGGAGGTTTAGCTGGTTTGTGGTGGAGGTGTAGGGGTGTCTTGCAGAGTGGCACCTCACAATCTTTAGGATCCCTAACTTCCCACCACACACCTACCACACACACCTACACCCCCACCACACACTACCCCACCACACACCTACACCTACACCCCCACCACACACCTACACCACCACACACACACCACACACCTACAGCCCCACCACACACCTACATCCCACCACACACCTAAGCTGTGTGTGTGCTTCTATTCAACCAAAGCATTACAGAGACCGGCATGAGTCGCCATCTGGTGAGAGACTCGTGCAAACTGAAAGGTCCTCATTGAGTAGTTAGCCTTAAGTGTGGATGTAATATGTGATTAATTAATAACAACACTTTTTTAAAGGAAATTTAATGCGGTGTTCTCTGTGGCAGAGTGGTTAGAGTGTCTGACTTTTTTCTAGGTCGGACTCCTAATCTGAAGGTCGGTGGTTCGATTCCCCATGCCCCCACCTCTGCCACTTTGGATTTCCACCGCTGTGTATAACTTACAGCGTCATCAAAGGCTGGTTGCTCTCATACCATGTCTAGGTGGTGTGGGAGGTTAAAAATCCCTTGGGTCGTTAAACGTGTAGGCTCGGGCTTTCTATCGACAAACTGTCTAATGGTGAAAACAAGTCTATTCAGACTTATCCATGATATGCAGTACAAAAAATCTTCTTCAAAGCAATTAATGTTTATGCTATGATACCCTAAGTATACAACTGCACTATAACAAAAAATCTTGAAAGGGAAGTTATAATCTTCCCATTTTTGAGTTGTGGATGTAACACAGTAGAAGGGGACACTAACAAAAGTAGGGGACTTCAGCTTCAATTATTTTCATACACCTTTGTTGAAAAATACTATTACTAATTATGGTATTATAAAATAGGCTTAGACATGCAACAGTACCAAGTGTTTTCTTGCTGAAGCTCCGGTAGCATATTCCCTGACATAGCAAGCAGGGGACACCACAGTTATGTCCAGAACCAGAATATTAGAGAGGAAAAAAAATATCCATACAAAATGAATTTTTATTTCAAGGAAGTGTCTTCTTTTATTATTGCATTGACGAACAAGTAATATCCTATGCAAAATAAGTCTGGTAGGCTGTAGAAAAGTCCACAATATCCATGTAACATTAAAACACGATATGTTTTTACTGAACATGTTGGCATTTTTTTACACTATATCACATTAAGCCTTAATTGTGTCATATTTGTCTCTCCAAAGTGTAAGAATAGCAATTCTATTAAGAAAATACCTCCTCTACTCTTTCGATAATTGTTTTTGGCCGTTAGCTACATACTGGAAATGACATTGGCCCCATTTACCATGAAACGACCCATATATATATGTATAACACCAAATGTAATTTAAAAAAAAATAGGTGATCGTCCTTTTGAAATAAAAAGGGCTTGATGTTGATGATGGTAGGGTCAAAAGGAGCCATAATGAATGGAATACCAACATATTCTTCCCAGTCGAACATGACGAATATGACCGAGTTAAGCCGGCTGCACGTCGCCTTGCCGACCGCCTTGGCCACCTCCAGCAGGGCTGCAGAACTTGATCCATTATCGTCCACACCTGACCCAGGTAGGAAAGGTAGGTTGTTTTAATAGATTGTTGTCCAATGCTGCGTTCACACCAACAGAGTTAAAGTGGTTTATGTAAACTGCTTTAGTTAGACCGACTTATGTTTGAAAAGGGTGCGTATTCACACATGCAGTAGTTAAACCGGTTTGTATACGCACATGCACTCCCCTACCTCACTCCCTCACCTCAACCTCACCCCACTACCTCACTCCCCTACCTCATCCCCACTCCCTACATCACTCCCCACCTCACCCCACCCCACTCCCTACCTCACTCCCACCTCACTCCCCGACCTCACTCGCTCACCTCACCCCCCACTCCCTACCTCACTCCCCAACCTCACTCCCACCTCGCTCCCCGACCTCACTCGCTCACCTCACCCCCACCCCACTCCCCTACCTCACTCCCCCACCTCACTCCCCATACCTCACTCCCCCAGCTCACCCCCACCCCACTCCCTCACCTCATCCCACCTCATCCCCGACCCACCCCTCACCTCACCCCACCCACTCCCTACCTCACTCCCTCACCTCACCCCACCTCACTCCCCTACCTCACTCTCCCACCTCACTCCCCCACCTCACTCTCCAAACCCACTCTCCAACCTCACTCCCCCACCTCTCCCCCAACTCACTCCCCTCCCCGCCCAAGCCCTGCGGCGCCGACCCTCTCCGCCCTGGTAACCCCGCTCCCCCGTATCCCTTCCCCGCCCTTCCCCCTTCCCCACCCCCACCCCCCACCCCCACCCCCAGCCCGCAGCCCGGTGTCGCGGTTTCAGCTGACTGCCATTTTCAGCTGACTACATAGACTTAAACTCAAGGCATTGTCAATGGTCGTGAGCAATCTTCGTACAGAAAATACAGAAAAAGTGAAATATCTCTAAAACCACACCACATATTAACAAATCGCTTGGTACACATATAGAAAACATCTTTACCAACAAGATTATATTTAATTTATAAGGTTAGGGTTCTTGATTTCTATTAATTTTGAATAAAACTAATGTTTTGCACTGCGCGTACCGTCAAACTCAAGGCATTGTCAATGGTCGTGAGCAATCTTCATACAGAAAATACAGGAAAAGTGAAATATCTCTAAAACCACACCACCTAGAAACAAATCGCTTGGTACTCATATAGAAAACATCTTTACCAAAAACATTATATTAAATTTATAAGGTTAGTGACGATGCTGTAAGACGCATGCGCATGAAACTGACAGTCAGCTGAAAATGGCAGTCAGCTGAAACCGCGACACCGGTCAATCAATCAATAGTTCCATCCTCTAGTCGAGAGTTGGATGCAATGGTTCTCCACTTGTCCCGATGGTGTGCTGTTCTGATAGACTGTGAATAATTCAAGCCTGTCCACTGTGAAATATTTGTAAACCATGATGTTCTTGGTCTCCCTCTCCCTCTGCTGCCATTCACCTTCCCTTCCAACAATGTACGGTATATTGAACTCTGACGAATGATGTGGCCAAAATAAATAAGTTTCTTTGTCTGTATAGTGGCAAACAAGCTTTTCTTATTTTTAATTTTTCTGAGAACTTCTTTGTTGGTGATCTTCTTTGTCCATGATATTTCATCATCCTTCGATAAGTCCACATCTCAAATGCTGCTAAACGTTTGTACATTTTCTTAGAGATTGTCCATGTCTCTGCCCCATACATTAGAGTAGACCACACATAACACTGAAGAATACGCTTCCTTGTTTGTATTAATATCTTACTTGATGTTAACACTCTATACATTTTGGAGAATGTTGTTCGGGCTATTGTTATCCTTCTTTTAATTTCTTCCTCACATCTCCCATCATTTGTAATCTTTTGTCCGAGATATATGAATTCGGATACTTGTTCTATGTTTGTGCCATCTATGGTTATATTGACATTTGGTTTATCTGTCTTTTTACTTATAACCATTGTTTTGGTCTTCCTGGCATTCATCTTCATGTTGAATAGTATTCCAGCTTTATTGATTCTATTCACTATATCTTGTAGGTTTTTCTCACTGTCTGCTAGTATTACACTAGCGGTACCGCCGTTTAAAACTTAGAACACACGAACACAATTAATGCCCAATTAGCAATTATTTGTTTAGAGATTTGCCCATATGTTAATTTCACAAAGACTGCGCGTAACACATAAATAAACCTGCGTGTGTGTGGGATCGGCCGGAAGTTATGTAGAGACAAACCTGGACTTCCGGTCACACTGTCGTAGTGAGTTCCAAGTAGCGAGATCTGGTCAAGCGACGTCCCCCAACGCTGACCCTTGAGAATCAGCACTGCATTCAGTGCAGACCGCTGTAAATTAAACACACATGTTACTTGGTTGGTTGTTGGAGTTTTATGTATTGGCAACATCTAAGGTCATATCAGGAGGGGTACCGACTTGTGACAGTGTGCACTCATGTCAACTTTATAGTGCTGCCCCACTGGGAGACCAGGCCACCAGCACCATGACATGATATCCCACTCAGTCACATTATCCTGACACTGAGCCAACCAGTCCTTTCCTGATCCTAATAATGCCGACAGTCTGGCTAGGAAGTGACAAGTATACATTTTTAAGTCATTGGTTTCACTCGACTAGGGTCCCATGGGTTCGAACCGCACGATCTACCAAAACGGGAGACGGACGCTCAACTTATTCGGCCAACCCGTCTGGTCACCTGGGCCGTATTCGATTATGACGATCCGGGCGACTCGGGTCACCCGAGACGTTAGGATTTCAAATAGAACACCACGGGTAGAATCTAAAAATGCACGCGCCGTGTGCAAAATGATCCGACCCCAGTAACCCGTCCTGGCTGGGGATGGCTAGGAGCGATGACGTCACATTTCTGCTGGTACCGTCCTGTAGGATAACAGCTACCAGTACAAGTCCTACACGTTTAAAAAAAGTATTTTGTTCATATTATTAATAACCCACATTAATGAAATGGAAATATAACTAAACTATGCAATCATAAAATACTTAACATCCTATTTTGCTGTTATTAACACCAACTAATTTTGTGCGTGATTAAGCCACCATTTTTTCCACCCCAAGCGTATTCGTTTATGCAACCCGACGTTGTAGGCCCTGCACATGCGCCAAAAAGCGGCTCTGGTGACCCGAGTTGTTTAATCGAATCCGGTGTGGCGGTTTCAGCGCCCGGTCAGTTTCAGCGGCCTGTCGTGGCTTCTGCGCATGCGCGGATTTTCGCACGTTGCGGCGAGCACTGCTATTTGTTTTGTTTACACTCGGCGATTCGACGCTGATCTAGCTGCTACGTTAATATCGCTTGGAATTTAAGGTTAATTTAATTAAATTTCATTATTTGAGTATGTAATTCTGTTAAATATGATCGCATTCAATAGATTTCGGCCTAATCGGTCCCTAACACTGCCGGGCACCAACGATAGTTACAGCTGAGCTTGTAGCCGGCGAGGCCATGGGTGTTTTGCATATGTCTTAAAATCCACTCTCAGTCTGACTCTCACTCTGACTCTCACTCTCAGAGACACAGAGACACATAGAGAAACACAGAGACACACACAGAGACACACACACAGACACACACACACACACACACACAGAAACAAAGTGAGAGTCAGACTGAGAGTGAGAGTGAGAGTCAGACTGAGAGTGAGAGTGAGAGTCAGACTGAGAGTGAGAGTGAGGCACACACAGAGACACAGACACACACACAGACACATACACAGACACACACACAGACACATACACACACAGACACACACATAGACACACATAGACACAGACACACCGAGACACAGACACACACATAGAGACACACACACAGACACAGAGTCACACACACACAGAGACACAGAGACACACACACAGACACACACACAGACACACAGAGACACACACAGAGACACAGACACACACACACAGACACACACACACACAGAGACACAGACACACACAGAGACACACACACAGACACACAGAGACACAGACACACACAAGTCACACACAGACACAGACACACAGACACTGTCGTCCCGCTGTCGTCCCGTCTGTTGTCCCGATGTCGTCCGGATGTCGTCCGATTGTCGTCCAACTTAGCCCGAATTTGCATAGGTTGTCGGGATTTCACAAAATCCCAGCCGCCGGGCTGTCGTCCCTCCCTTGTCGTCGTAGTGTGACTGCTACATCAGAAGTGATGCAGCTGACAATCATTCATCCAGCTTACCTCCACATTATCATAGATCTTCAGGAAAGTATGATTGTAGGCCTCCCCGTTGGTCTGGGTGGCGATCTCGTTGAATATGTTGGTTATGTAGGTAAATGTCCGGTCCTTCGCAGGTTGTTGCAGATAACTGCGCTTGTAGTTGAATGCAGTCTTGATGTGCTGATTCAAGTCGTTGGTGTTGGAACACAGTTGCGACCCATGGCAACACACTGAATGATACACAAGTGCCCGTGATTTTCAGTGGCAATTTCTTAAAGTTGCATGGTCCGATGAAATGTATTTTTTTCAAAACCAAAACACTTTCTCTAAATCACTTCTCCAACTTACAAACTAGTGCATTAGTTAAGGATTGGGGAGCGCCTATAAAGAATAATCAGTGAATGTATTACCTCATTCCCTTGGACACCAAATTTGAGACAGGAACACTCATTAAGCAATTAGGTCAATCTCGTGGCCTAATTAGCCAGACCCTCATTCCAAGTACCATACGTAACATGGTTATCGCGAGATGTCAATACACGTCATGGCTCGAGGACTTTTGGAAAACTTGTGAAAAGTATTTTGGCTTCTTTCAGCTCAAATTGCTTCAAAACTAGCCATTTTTTCATCAAAATTACTCCGAACTAATGATTAGTTGGTTATAACAATCAATTTGATATATTTATCTCAAAAATGAAATAAAAATTCAAACGCCATCGGACCATGCAACTTTAATGCTTATGTCACAAATGCTGCGGGCGCCGTACGGTGTTGCGGTCTGCGGTGTGTCTTGCGGTTCATGCTAATGTTACGGCGTTACGTTCTGCGGTTTATCTCTTCACAAATCGTACGGTATGTGTTGAATTTATATGCACGTATTTAATATACAAAAAAGTCATAACTTTCTTAATATTGATCACACAAACATGAATTTTTTACCTTATTGATATCCATTTAACAACCTTTTTATTAATGTCAACAAAGGTGTTCGTACATTGTTGTGGAGTCTGGATTGCCAGGATTGCGGCCTGTGGCATTGCGATTTTCCAAAGTTAAAATAACTTTGACTTAAAATAACCGAAACCGCTTGCGGGTAGCAAAAAACCGTACGGTCACCATGCGGCGACCGTAACCCATCGTACGGTCACCGCAAGCACGCCGTAACGCATTTGTGACCGTAGCATAATGAGGGTTGTAGGGCCTACCAGAAGGCCCTATTTTGTAAGTAGACCTGAGTGTGTAGTTTAGAATGATTGCTGAACATTTTCCATTCTTTGGACCTGCTATGTACCGTAGCAAATATTGAAAACATGAATAAAATAAGAAAAATAATGTTCGATATGTTCAGAAGAACTTGCTTCAAAGTAATGCATTCATTAAAGTTGCATGGTCCGATGGCCTTTGAATTTTTGTCTTATTTTTTAGATAACTATATCAAATTGATCGTTACAAGCTACTAATCATTAGTCCGGAGTGATTTTGATTAAAGATGATTAGTTTTGAAGTAATCTGAGCTGAAAGAACCAAAAATAATTTCGACAAGCTTGTCAAAAGTCCTGTGGCTATGACCCAGATGGTCATCTCGCAGTGACCACGTGATGTGAGATGACCTGGAACCTGATAGGACTGTAGGTAGGTATTTCTGGTTGGGTGGGGCACATTCTGGGAACGGATTAGTGCCATAGGCCCATGGCACTAGGGTTTTTAACAAAATATAATGTGTGTGTGTTGTCTGCTTGTGTTTGTCTGTCTATGTATGTATCTGTGTGTGTGTATGTCTGTGTGTGTCTATCTGTGTGTTTCTGTGTATGTGTGGGAGTGTATGTGTCTGTGTGTGTCTGTCTCTGTCTGTCTGTTTCTGTGTGTATGTGTGTATGTGTATGTATGTATGTGTCTGTGTATGTCTGTATGTGTGTGTATCTATGTGTAGGTATGTGTATGTATGTGTGTGTGTCTGCCTCTGTGTGTGTCTGTCTATGTCTCTCTGGCTGTGTGTGTCTCTCTCTCTCTGCAAAGGCAGGTCGGGTGTATGTGTGTCTGTGTGTTTCTATGTCTGTGTGTGCTGTCTGTCTGTGTATGTCTGTGTGTGTATGTATATATATATATATATATATATGTCTGTATGTGTATGGGTGTGTTGGTGTGTGTGTCTGTGTATGTCTGTATGTGTGTGTCTGTGTGTGTATGTATGTGTGTGAATGTATGTGTGTGTATCTGCCTCTGTATGTGGGTGTCTGTGTGTGTCTCTCTCTCTGCAAAGTCAGGTTGGGTGTATGTGTGTCTGTGTATGTCAGGTGTGTGCATGTCTGTGTGTTTATGTGTCTGTGTGTGCTGTCTATGCATGTATGTCTGTGTGTGTCTATCTATGTGTGTCTGTCTGTGTGTGTCTGTGTGTATATATATATGTGTGTGTATGTCTGTGTGTGTCTGTGTGTATGTATGTGTGTGTCTGTGTATGTCTGTCTGTGTGGGTATCTGTGTGTGTATGTATGTGTGTCTGCCTATGAGTGTGTGTGTCTGTCTATGTGTCTCTGTCTGTGTGTGTGTCTCTCTCTGCAAAGTCAGGTCGGATGTATGTGTGTCTGTGTATGTCAGTTGTGTGCATGTCTGTGTATTTCTGTGTCTGTGTGTGGTGTATGTGCATGTCTGTCTGTGTGTGTCTATCTATGTGTGTCTGTGTGCCTGTGTATATGTCTGTGTGTGTATGTCTGTGTGTATGTCTGTGTATGTATGTATGTGTGTGTCTGTCTGTGTGTGTCTGTATGTGTATGTCTGTCTGTGTATGTATGTGTGTGTATGTATGTGTGGGCATGTATGTATGTGTGTGTCTGCCTCTGTCTGTGTGCGGCTGTCTATGTGTCTGTGTGTGTGTCTCTCTCTCTGCAAAGTCAGGTCGGGTGTATGTGTGTCTGTGCGTCTGTGTATTTTGGGTGTGTGCATGTCTGTGTATTTCTGTGACTGTGTGTGCTGTCTGTGCATGTCTGTTTGTGTGTGTCTATCTATGTGTGTAGGTATGTGTGTATGTCTGTCTGTGTATGTGTGTGTATGTCTGTGTGCATATCTGTCTGTGTGTGTATGTTTGTGTGTATGTCTGTTTCTGTGTCTCTGTAAAGTCAGGCCAGGAAACACAGACACATAAACACACACAGACACATCCACCTCATTTCCCCTTCCCCTCTATGGCCCTGCACAGCAGGCCTACTTGGTTGGGGGGAGGCTAATGAGGTCATGAGATTGGCCTAGTTGGTTAATGGCCTCCCTGCATAATGGGTGTTTCAAAGTGAGTGTCTAAAGGGGTGAGTTTATAAATTCACTGGTTATTCTGTATACACTGTCCCAAATCATTAGCTATTACACCAGTATCTAAGTTGGATATATAGGATCAAATGTAAGTAGTTGTTTTAATTTTGACAAAATTATATTTCATCGGACCATGCAACTTTAAGTTTGCAAGTGTTTCTAAAATGTCCTGCTATATTTGGTATTTCTATTCTATTTTCCCTGTATTTCTTTGCCAATTGTTGTGGCTTTGACCACTGGCACTGTTCAATACATTAGTTCTGAGGTTCTACCCAGAAGGCAAGATCTTGCCACTGCCATCAGAGGGTGGGTTAATGGGAAAGATTGTTGATTTAATACTGAAACCAAATGGGAATATATCTCGCTGTATGATGGGATCTATGCCTCTAGTTAAGATACTATACACCAGGGCCCGTATGCATGGGGCGGTGGTAGCACTCTACCCCTGGGGGCAGCGGGGATATCCGGGGTAGCGGCGAAAGTCGCTATGCATGTGACCGGGGTAGGCAAACCCCGGGGGGTAAAAGTCGGGTAAGCTACCCCCACTCCGTAGCAGGTATAAGGGTGTTGGTAGGGACCGACTTGGGCCAAATCTATTGAATGCGATCATATTTAACAGAATTACATACCCAATAAGTGAAATTTGATCAATTTAACCCTACATTCGAACCGTTATGGCGGCGATATTAATAGTGTTGAATCGACGAATGTAAAGTAAACAAATCGCCGCCGCCGCCGCGACGTCGATATCCATACTGGCATAACGCTAGCGGCAATGTTTTAAGCCCAAATCTATTCAATGCGACCATATTTAACAGAATTACATACGCAATAAGTGAAATTTAATCAAATTAACCGTAGATTCGAACCGCTATTAACGCCGCCACCGCATTGGTGGCGTTATTCATATTGTCGAATCGACAAATGTAAAAAGGCACAGAGGGATTTCCCAAATTTATAAATAACTGCTAGGGTAGCTACCTCCTCGCCGCTTTGGCTCCATGCATACCCCGTGACCCATTTCCTACCCCCGGCGATAGCTACCCCAAACTCGGTCCTTACCACCAGCAGCTGACCAGGGGCGATAAATAATTCTTCATGCATACGGGCCCAGGTGTCACAGCTGTAAATAATTTTCTGACTAGTTGTGGCTGATAACATATCTTCTGCAGCCAATCAATGACCCTGGAATAATTTAATTGTGTTTACACTTTAGCATCGGGAATTGCATTGATATCGCTATGCTCTCTGGCAAAACGTTTAAGTGCTTTCTTAGGCCTAGAAAAACGCAATAATATTGGGGAATATCCCCACCTAAGTTGTCATTTATGTCCATTGGTTTAATCGAAAGCTTCCAAATTCGCTAAAAAAAATGTCTTGAAGCTCTGAATGAAAAGCTCCTTCGGCAATATTACGTGAAAGGATAAAGGTTATGTGTATTGAGTGTGTCCATTCAATAGCTTACTAGTTATGTGATGTTATCTGACTCGGCCCTCGACAAAGGCCACCGGTAATACAGGTCTGTTGGTGGTTTTCACAAACTTTGCATTAGGATTTTTCTCATTTTCAGTTACTAATGATTCATAGTAAAATGAAGTGAATCTTCCTCCCCTGAAACATATCATTATTTTAAAATGTCCAGACATCCTGACTATTCGAAAAAGAATACCGGCATATCAATAAACAATTCATCTGATTGGCCTTGCTCAGAAACCATTACGTCTTCAAAAACATTAGGTGTAATTGTGATAGCTACCTAAACAATGACTTACCTGTGGTGTGTAGTATCAAGTTGTAATGCCCCGCCGCCTGCTGGCTGACGACTGATTCCTTTCCGGCTGGCCAGTGCTAAGTATAACCTCTCCCATGGTCTCTGACTTGATATCCTAATTTATGGTTTTTAAATTTTTTTAAATTTAAATATATATATATATCTATGTGGGCATTGCTCATATTACTGGGTAGGTCGGAGAAATATGTCTCAGGATTAGTCAGAACAAATCCCGATGCGTGAGTAGATGAGCTTCAGTTGATGTCCTGATATAGCCTCAAATGTTGTTAGGACTTCAAACCCTAATCACTCCCACCCAGTAATGAGATAATTCATGGTCAACAACGAATAAAATGGAGGGTTTTCTCTGTGATAGTGCCATAAAGGGCAATAAAGTATTATATAATTTGTAACATTAAGAAGAATACATATGAAGGCTTTTTTCTTTAAATTTTTTTTCTTTTAAACAGACGAGATTGCCAAATGAGGTGAGTGTCTCCCCTTTTGGTAGGTCTTGTGATTCAAACCCGCGGAGTCGAACCATACTCGAGTCAAACCAATGACTTCAAAGTTTATACTTGTTGCTACCTAGACTGGCGTTCGGCATTACTACGAGAGGGCAAGGATCAGTGGAATGAGGAAGACCACTTGCTATCCGGACCGCACTCTGTCCACACCTCTCTCTATCACCTCTCCGCCGGCCATGCTCCTCCTCGATATGTCTGAAAAGAGTTCCAGGAGGGGGAGCCCACTAACATTTAACTTTCTACTCTTACTCTGTCCGTGTCTATGGCTCGCTGGACGGTCACCATAGAGCAAATAGACACGGTCCTTTGACTCAACTCTCATTTCTCTTTCCTAGATTCTGCCCATTTTGATTCCCCCCAGGCACACTTCTTCCCCTGACCAGGGTAGTTGTGTTCTTGGGTGGGGCCCTTCACCTTTATGATTTCTCTGTCTTGTTCTTGTTGCTGGAATGACCACTGCTCCCACCTTTGCCCGCCTTCCTCAAACCCCTGCTGCTGACCGGATTCAAGTGCTACACTACACCTACAGCTCAACTACACACCGGACCGAAGAGATTCGCTGCCACCCCGACGCCTCGCCGTCACTACGTTGTGAAGATGTCCCCAGCTTCTACAACACTCCCTCTATGAAGTTAAGTCTTCAACCACAGATTGGGCTGATTTATCGGAGCCTCTCTACCCAATGTTGCAGTTCTGCAACCGGTAACCGTCGTAAGGTTACAAACACCCCCAATTGATTGATTGAGGAAGACCAATAATATTATTGTCCGCGATTGAAATTCCCCCTGCTTAATCAACTCTCGTGTCTCCCGCTATTGTTTAGAGGCGGAGTCCCAACCCCGAATCACAGCCAATTGCTCACATGACAAGCACCATTCGGAGTTGTATCCGAGGATGTTTTCACAGCTAGGGAGCTGTCAAACTTACCTAAGAGAGTGAAGCACGTCAGTAGCGAATACACCTCCATGTCTACTGCAAATGATAACAAAGTGTTGTGGCGAAGGCAGAGGAGACCCTTCTCTTAACACTGGAAGGCGTGAGATAAAAGAGAGATTACACACGTGCCTTTTCCCTTATCTGCTCCATGTGCCTCAGTTCACAGAAACACCTATCTTAGCCTAGATTTAGGCATGTACATAAACATAGACGACCCCCCCCCCACTCACACACACACACACACTCTCTCTAGGGTATAGTGACACACTCAGGCAAATAGCAACAATGTTATTAGTGGGAGGGCCATGTACCAAGTATTCCGTCAGTGGTACGATGCTTGTGCCCATAGTTTAATAGGAAAGGTGTGGTGGTCCATTTGTTTGTTTAGTATTGCTTTACGTCGTAGCAACATCTAAGGTCATATCAGGCAGGACGGGTACCGACTTGTGACAGTGCGCACTAATGGCGACTTTTTAGTGTTGCCCCACTGGGATACAAGGCCACCGGTACGATGACCCGATAATCCACAGTCACATTATCCTGACACTGTGATAACCGGTCCTTGTCCTATCCTATTAATGCCGAGCGCCAAGCTAGGTAGCGACAAGTATCAATTTCATAAGTCATTACCTTGACTCGGCTTGGATTCGAATTTCTGACCTTCCACACGGAAAGCCAGCGCTCTACCAATTTGGCCACCTCGTTTAGTGCATGGGGTGGTCCAAGCCACCACTGCCACCCCTGTAACTACGTCTGTATTTGAGTATCATTCACCCTTATGTACAATAAATGTGCTTACCAGATGCATAAATGTTGATAACACACTCGATCTTAGTGAAGAAGTGTTTGATTAACATATTACTATCAGCTGATTGCTTGGATCAGTTTAGCCTGGTTCGCCGCCACAAACAAGAAGTCCTTAGGCTTGGCATAAAGCATGACATCATCAGGACCAGTGTAGGTATTCCTCCACACATGCAATACTTTGCAGCGGGGCAGTCAAGGCGTTAAGCCCATATGCCCAATTTATGGTTATATTATGCAATAACTATATACCAGCATCTCATTTTGAGAGTTTTATTTGAATTATATATATTTACGGAATGTAAATATCGATCCAAAAATAGATGCCGATATTGGTATATGTTATAAGCTTAATGTATTGATGGCCTATGGGCTTAAAGCCTAGACGACTCAACCACAGAGTAGCGCAAGCCGCATGGAGGAACTACACTGGTTCCTCCCTACGGGTCTTCCATATATGGTTCAATGTTGTAATGCTTTGTGCCAAGCCTAAGGACTTCCAAGTCCGTGGCGTGGAACCAAGCTAGGATCAATTTAGCTTGGTCCCCCACCACAAACAAGCAGTCCTTAGGCTTGGCACAAACCATTACCGCATCAGTCAATATATAGAAGTCCTGTAAGGAGGGACCAGTGTAGTTCCTCCACACGACACTGCGGACGACACTGTGGTGGGTGATCGTCAAGGCATTAAACCCATAGGCCATCAATTCATTAAGCCTATAACACATACCAATACCGGCATCTATTTTTGGATCGATATTTACATTCCCTAAATATATATAATTCAAATAAAACTCTCAAAGTGAGATGCAGTTACATAGTTATTGCACAATATAACCGTAAATCGGGTCTATGAGCTTAATGCCTTGACTGCCCCATCGCAGAGTAGCGCACACGCGGAGGAATACCTACACTAGTCCCGATGACGTAAGCCTTTACATTCAGCAAGCCTAAGGACTGCTTGTTCGTGCCGGAGGACCAAGCTAGGATCAATTGTGCAACTAAACCTCGTTTTCAAATCAAACTGGCATTTGTGGGGGATCGGTCAATTGTGGATTACGTCGTTATTGTGGCCTATCTGGACAGGGACAGTTGAGTTACCCATCTTCATTACTAACTTCATCTAGCACTGTTAGCTAATGTTAGGATAATAGATTCACTAGATGCTAGATGTCATAGATTACTGATTATGCCATCACTCATGTCAGCTGGAGAGAAAGTCATTACTCACATTACTCAATTTATAGCCGTTAATTAAAGTTGCATAGTCAAATTGTTTTGAGTTTCTGTAATATTTTTGTGAGATAAATACATTAGGTTGATCCTTATAATCCACCTTACTTCAGTTTGAAGTAACTTTTATTTTAAATGGTTAACTTTTGAGATATTTGAAATGCAAACATGCCAAATTAATTATGGCAAGCATGCCAAAATTCTGACACCTATAAACCTATATGAAAGGTGGTAAAGTAATAATACCAAACTTCATGATAGGATTCTGCAGTAACATGTTCTATTAAATTGACTCAGTATTCCCCTTCTATGTGGCACCAAATGCTTAATAAGTACATCAGCGTCTGAGTTAGATCTGTATAATCAAATCTAGGTCAGTGGTTTGGCTTTGAAAATTTGATGATTTCATCGGACTATGCAGCTTTAAGTATTGGACATTTGAATGGCAGACAACTGGATCTGCTTCATTGTATTGTTCTTTGTACTATCCTAGACATGGTAATGCCGAGGGCCATGGCTGGGTTGTGACACGTATCAATTTTGTAAGTTGTTTGTTGAGTTTTAGATCCTGGCAACATCTAAGTTCATATCAGGACGGGTACCGACTTGTGACTGCACACTGATGGTGACTTTATAGTGCTACCTCACTGGGAGACCATGCCACCAGCACCATGACCTGATACTCCACTCAGTCACATTATTCTTGCACTGATTCAACCAGTCCTTGCCCTATCCTGATATATGTCGAGCGCTTCGTATACATTTTTAACTCATTGGATTGACTCAATTTTGCAACGACTTTGTTTGACTCTTGCAGAAATCAAATTGAGAACCACCTGCCTTAGTTAAGCCTAGGTCACAAATACTGCGATCGCCGTACGGTGCTGCGGTCTGCATTGTGTCTTGTGGTTTATGCAAATGTTACAGCATTAAGGTCTGCGGTTTATTTATTCACAAAACGTATGGTCACCGCAAGGCATAGGTCACCCTACGGCGCCGTATATATTTTTTTGTGTTGCACACAACCGCAGATAAGAATGCCCGTGTTTTAAAGACATATTTGTATTCAAAATTTCTATACAAACATATTATTCTGCTAACAATAGAAATTGGGGGGATTCCGGCGGGATTCTGGCCTGCGGCGGTGCAATTTTCCAAAGTTAAGTTAACTCCGACTTAAAAAAATGCAACACCTTGCGGCGAGCAAAAATATCTACGGTCACCGTACAGCGACCGTAATTCAACGTGCAGTTATTGTCATTATTCACTTAGATCACTAAGTAGGATTACTTAGTAAATGGCTACCATCGACTGTGGGTGATTGATATACCATTGACCGTGTGTTACTAGAGAACAGTGCATGTTCCTCTATTTGGGAAATTCATTTTTTTGGGGTGTTTTAATAACAATTTCCCTTTCTGGATAATAAAACAGTCAGTTCAATGTATACAGTGAAATTAAAGTGACGCTGATTTCTAGGTGATTTTATTACTGCACTGGTTTAAATTATACTATTTAGTTTGGTGTACAAAATGTACCTGGGGTAAAAATATCATTCCACTTTCACCGATATTTTACAAACACATTGCCTTGTGGCATAGAATTCCTGCGACCCAAAAAGGATGGAAATCAAATAACAGTTACGCAGAGCTGAAGCATACAAAGGCATGGTAAGCTTCCCTAAGCAACGTTACTGTACAAATGAACAGCAGACGGCCATAGAAATCTGTAATTAGCCACAATATTTAGAAATTCGCCCCAGTCCCCTTTCTAATTAATAATATATTGCATTAATTCATATAAATGTTCTTATTAAAACGCTTAGTCACACAAATTAATAACCATGAAAGTAGTTTCCGCAGCAAGAATGAATGCCTCTGGTTAGATAGGCAAAACGAATCAAATAAATAAGGGGTGGGTGGGGAAAAAGAAAGCAGCAACAAATGAAGCCTGGTGGAATTTGCATCAAATTGTTGGCACCTTCTGATATCGTTGTGTCATATATTATATGTTCCATAAATAACGCCGTTTATATAGTTTATAAATGCACACAGAAACTGGCGAGTTTTAAAAAACCACTCATATATGGTAGTTCTAAGAATTCGTACCATTGTTTCATTGAATAAATATAAAGTATTTTTGTACAAAGATTGCCTACCATATATATATATATATATATCCACTCAAGTTTAGGAATCTAAATGTATTTAACTCGTCTCATATTGTCATATTCATAGCTCGTTTGAAAAGAAAAGAAAAGTTTCCTAAGCAAAGGCATTATTCTCATATCAACACAGTTACAACATTTTTGAATCTACGAGTTACCTGAACAATTTAGTGTCAGCTTTTGATCATTTATGGTAATAACCTTTAGTATCCTCAATACCTAGAATTCTAGCAAAGTTCACAAATAAAGCATAAATGTTCCGATAACAACTTGGAGATCTTGTTGTGCTTTAAATCCGATACATTACATTGAGTTCAGTTCGCAATAATGACCTCAAGAATAAAAAATAATATAAAGAAGTTTCGATTGCGAAAGTGATGTTGATGCTAAAATTTAATTTAGTCATTGAAGCGTCACGAAAGATGGCCATGCGTCGATTTGTAAAGTAAGAAACGCCAGCTGGCGTCTCCAGGTGTTTTCAAAGAGGTACTTCTGCTCTTCCTCCTCCTTCTTCCTATGGGTGCTTGATTGTTCATTACAAAAAAGAAAAATTAAAAAAAAAAGACGTGACATGGTTCTGACGTGACAAGTCGTGAGAGGCAGTCACAAAAAGGCTGTTTGTTAGTTCAGCAGGTTCGCCTCCCGCGGCCCGTTCCCCATTCTTACGATCGGCTGGGCCGGCGCAGGTGGTGGGGCAATGACCGGCATTTTGGGAAAGCCGCCATCCGCCTCGACTGGAGGAGCCTCGGCCACAGCGGCATTGAAGGCTGTGTCGAGCAGGCTGAGGTCAAGGTCGGCTCCCATGGGCACCAGCGCAGGCACAGGTGCAGGCACAGGAGCAGTGGGGGCGGCCACCAGGGTTGGCGGTCGGATTGGAGCTCGGGCCGGGGGAGCGGCAGCGGCTGTCGCTGCCACCATTGGTTTGATGATGGCTGGTTCCACCGGTGGGGTGGTGGATGCCGACATTGCCAAGTCGCACAGAAGGGGCTCAGAGTTGGTGGTCGGTGCAGCTGGCGCGGATGTTGACATGGGGGGTGTCGTAGAAGACACCATCGACACTGGTCTCGGCACTGGCTTCGCGTCAGTAACAAGCGGCTGCTTTCTGGCCATGGTTGAGGTGTGTTGTGCAGATGTTGCACCTGTTGACGGTGGCACTGCGGCTTTTTGGGTTGAGGGCAATGCACTGGCAGTAGTAGAGGTGGTAGTGATGGTTGGCATCACACTCGAAGTTGTGGTGGTTGTCATACTGGTAGTGGTGGTGGTGGCTGTTGTCACCCCGACAGTGCTTGTTGCTGTTGTTGGTGTTGCTGCTGTTGTTGTTGTCATTGCAGTGGTTGCTTTTGCCGCACTGGAAACTGATGTTGTCATGCTGGCAGTGGTAGTTTGTGCATTGACAGCTGTGGATTTTGCTGCAGCTGCTGTGGGCCTTGTGGTGACAGTGGTCGTCGGTGTCGTGGTACTGACAGTGGTTCGTGCCACACTGGAAGGAGTGCTTTTTACACGGGCAGCTGTGGATTTTGTACCACCGCCAGCAATTGTTGTCACGCCAGCTGTAGTTGTTGTTGTTGTAGTAGCACTGGCAGTGGTGGTAGATGAAGACGTGACCGGCTTTGCGCTGGGGGTCACAGTGGACTTGTTGGCTGGTTTAACCGCTGCAGCATCCTTCTTTGGTGGCCGGATTGGCGGCGGGACGGCGGACTTGGTGCTTGCCGGAGCGGATGCAGGCCTTGGTCGCGTCTTAGTGGCTGGTTTTTTGCTTACACTGCTCGGCTTGGAGCTGGCCTTCACACCGTGGCCATTGCTGGCTCCGCTCCTGCTGGCAGGCTTGACATCTGCCTTTCTTGCGCTCTCACTCCTTGTTTTCCCCGCACTCACACCTCGCTTGCGGGGACTGGCATTGGAGTTTGAGTTGTTGTTGTTCCCTACACTGGTGGACCTGTTGTTCGCCCCGCCTGTCTGGCCCGCAGGCCGAGAGCTGTGACCAGAGGCTGATGGGGGACGAGGTGAACTGCGTTCGCGATCAGTCTTCAGGCTTTCGGGGGTTGCTGGCAAAATTTCGTGCGGTGCCTTGGTTCTACGGGGTGACTTCTGTACATAGTAGTGATGGCCGCCCTTGATGCCGACGAAATCATACTCGTCCGGGAGAGCAGTTATGTCTGTCATATCACACTTAACAGTCGGGTCAGGCTTGAAGGTTTCTCTGTAAGTTGTCGCAAATCCTGGACCCGTCGAACCATCGGTTTTGGGAATGTTATTTGACTGAGGCACAATGGGCTGCACTCGAGGAACAGTATCACCTGTAGGGAGAAGACAGAACAGATGATGTGTTATATTAAATTGATATATGCCACAATAGATGTTTAATAATTCCATCAATATTTAAGTTGGGTATGTAATATTAAATCTAAACTAGTTATTGCTTTCATTAAAAATATATGCTTTGACCGAATTATGGAACTTTAACGGAATTCAAGACACACCATCGTGTAATATGCGGTTGCCTTAGAAACAGAGGGGAGGAGAGAAAAGAGAAAGATAAGAGAGAGAGAAGAGTGGTGACAGGGGAGAAACAAGAGAGGAGAGATACAGAGAGGGAGAAGAGAGAAAAGAGAAACAGAAAAAGAGAAGAGAGAGGCAATACCGGTTTAACCTGGTACAAAAGTAGCATTATGCCACTGGCCCCGCATTTTCAAGGGCCTGACGGAAAATGCTGGCAAGATATCAATAGATACACACATGTAAGTAATACGATTACTGAAGTGTTATACATAATTGTTATATTTTCTAGCTGTATATCAAATGAAATAAATTAATTACTTTCCTATGCAAGTTAAAAGAAATTGTGTTTTAATAATCATGTGTATTTGTTTGATTTGCGTCCCCATTACAGAATATACTACAAGCCATGCACTAGCTTGATGCGCGAAAAGGAAGAAGGCAAGGCGGGGGTGGGCAAAAAGGCGTTTATTAACGCCTCAACAGAGCATACAGAGGAACAGGTAAACAGGCTGAGGAGGCAAAGAGCAAGGAGAGGGCTCATGAGGAGCAAACAGGCTCATGAGGAGCAATACAGTGAGGGGCTCATGAGGAGCAGAAGAGATAAGTACAGGAGGGGCTCATAAGGAGCAATGTCAGAGTTCTGGTAGAGGGGGGGCCGAGGAGCCCTCCGCCGCAGAGGGAGGAGGGTAGAGGAGGGAGAGTTGGGTGGGTGGGTGGAGGAGAAGAGGGCAGAGGGCTGGAAGGCGGCAGGAGGGCGAGTGCCTGAGGGAGGCCGGCGGGCGGCCTTATAAGGGAAGGGGGAGGGGCGGGCGACAGCAGGTGAGTTGTGAAAGCTGCCGGCCCGGTAGAGGGGGAGTGAGGGTGAGGAGCGGGCGTCGGGCGAGGCGCGAATGCTGCGCGACAGGGGGGCGGGGGAGGACGGCGCGCGGCGTCGTCTGGTGAGGTGTGAGCGCGGCGCGACAGCCCGGGGCGGGGGAGGGTCTCTTCCTCTCCTCGCATCAAGCGTAATGCTTCGCATTACGACCAATCCAGTCATGGAGAGTTGGTTTGTTGTTGTTTTACGTCCTAGCAACATCTAAGGTCCTCGAGAGAGCTATATGGTACTTGGGTATGGTTGTTTAATTAATTCACCAGTAGACAAGTTGGGAAATGCAGGGTCAAAATGCAGGGATGAAAGTGGTCTCCTGCTAAAAAAAGGGGAAATTCTTATTCAGGTTATCTGTAAATAATTCAAGACGCAGAGACGGACTACTTACTATAAACTGGGCCTTTATTGTAACATAATACAAAGTGATCAAGTTCAGACTAATGGCTAAGTAGAGCTAAGTATAAGTTCAAATGTAATAGAGGTCTAGTCAATGAGGTCAATGATCTAAGTAAATAGTTTGAATCGTAACCGTTAGAGTAAGTAGGTAGACAGTTCGAATTGATAATCGATAATCGATAATGGACCAGTCACTCAACCAAGAAGTGAAGAGAGTGCCTGGGGAGCTGTGGTTAAGGCCTTCCTCAGCACGTCGGCATGGACTGCACCGGACCTCCAGTTCCCAAGGTCACAGATGTCCACGAGGCCCACCCCGACGGCGGCACAGACCTGGGCCGCACCACTCCGGAGGCTGTGGAGGGTGAAGCTCTCGGGGCGGTGTTGTCCTGCATGAGTGAGGGCCATCCTCAATCCCGCCGTCAGGGTCATTGCATGGAGCGGTTCCCCGTCGACGGTTAGGAAGGCGGGGCCATCGTCAGGGCCTTGGGTGGTTTCTTTGTATTGCCTCCAGGCGGTGTTGGGCAGTACTTGGAGTTTGGTGTTGTCGGGAGGGTGAGGGCGTAACCGTTCTGACGCGTCCTGGAGGTCTTGGTAGTAAGGATATTGACGATTACTGTGTTCCGCTGTTGTTGATGTCCTGTCTAGTGACAGTGTGGGTCAAGTTGTTTTAGGTACCGGTGACTAGTAGATTTCCTTGCCGGAGCATGGTGAAGTAGCCGATCAGGAGGGCGGCCGTCAGCACTCGGGCTTTGGGTCTGGCCGACAGCAGGTAGTCGAGTGTGCCCTTTAAGGCATTGATGGTGAGTGGGGGGCGCCTGTCGAGGGGTGTGCATTGATGATCTAGCCACCCCGCATTTGATTATCGTCACTGGGTATGCATCGAATCCATGTGTTCTTCCTCCCATGAGTGCCACCCAGATGCGCGCACCGCTCAGATAGTTATTCACCACCCCAGGCGATCGTAGTTTGGTGGTCAGGTGAGCGATGTATGCCATGATGTTGTAGCGTGTCGGGTTTCTGGACCGGACCTTGTGTGCCCTGGCATAGTTCAGGTATGCGATCACCTGTAACATCCACGTCCCGTCTGCCAACCCCGCCTTGAATAGGGTACTTATTTCATTGTGGCGTTCATCTGGGGGCCCGGGAAGAGAGAGGCAAAGTTTAATCGATCTTTCCAGATTTGTCGGCATGGCGTGTTATCCCTGGGTACCACTAGTTGATATCCAGGTATCTGAAGTTGTGCATCGTTCATATTCTCTGGATTCCGAGCTCGTGGCACATGGTGTCCACCCTTAGTGCTGCTGTGATGTTGAATGTGCATCGGCTCAGGGCATCGGCCAGGACTATGTCCTTGCCTGGCTTGTGGGCAATCTAGATGGAGCAGGATCGCGTGGCAGCGAATCTCCATATATCCATTGCGCATGCGCATAGGACGGGTTCCATCCGACTCCAGTGTTTAGGACTGACTGCGATTCCTGGTTGTCGGTGTTTATACTTATGACGTAGCGGGTGCATTCCTGTACCACCTCCGTCAGTTTGTCAGTTGGTATTTTCACTGTCATTTTATCCGCACTGATGCAGTACCCCAGTCAGTCTGGGTTGGGGGCATACTTTCCGCTTCCTGCCTGGAGGCTGCCACCCCAATGAATTCGTCGAGGTAGCATAGTGCGAAATGCCCGTGTTTCCAAAGGAGGTACACAACTGCACTGGTAGTTCTCACGCATGACATGGAAGAGGTCCAGCACCCGAAGGGAGGGGCGATGTCAAAGTAGGTTTTCCATCGAGTGTGACTCCAAGTAGAGGGACCGACAAGGGGCACGTCCGGAGCTGCCTGTATGGTTGGGCGAGGTCGGCGGCCCAGAGGTAGGTGTCCCGTCCCAGTCTCGTGAGTTCCTCCGCAATGTCCATCAACCCGGGGAGGGTGTAGTTGGCTGGCCTGCCTTGGTAGAAACCCGGCCATATGCCGGCATTGACACTGGCTCGCGTCGGGAAGCTGAGGTCGACGATGATCCGGTGCTCATACTCTCATCCGTGTTTTTCTTCGGTCGGGTCATCATCAGGCTCGTCTGTGCCCAGGGGGAGAAGGGTGGTGAGTCGAAGGGCCCAAGTAGAGCTCAGAGACTCACCTCCTTCTCTACGTAGTACCTGAAAATTGGGTATCAGTCCCCGCTGACACTCAAACACATTTGACTAAGTTGCGTAGATTTGTTGGTCCTGCACCAACAGTTCTAAACTGCAGACAGTATGCATGACCTTTTTACTAAGGTAAAACAGGAAAACATTTTAGCCTTTTTGAGGGCAGCTGGACTGTACCACCTCATATAGTTTACTAAATAGATTCTATCAATTATTAATAAACTTTTCTTTTTCTATGGGAATTTGTTTCCCTTGACCACAAATATATGATTGTGAGCTGTCTAATTTAATGAGTGTCTATTGGCACATAATTGATTGTCTGCTTTTACATGTAAAAGCGATGGTTTGAACAAAAAAGAAACATTTCTCACCGTGAATATGGCCTATGCTGCCGACCCGGCGTAAAACAACCACCAATCAATCAATCAATCAATCAATCTCTACGTAGTCCTGGATCCACCGGGTGTGGGTGGGGTCCTCCCTGTGGTTCGGTGTGACTGGGACTGGGGTGTGGTCCGCCGCATAGTCGGCGGGCCAGCCAAACTCGAGGTAGTCGCCTAGGAGTGTTCGCCACCTACTTACCTTCAGTGCTGATGGTACTGGCACCCTTGCTGCCATGAAGTTGGGAAGGCCTGTGGCTCTCACTTTGATGTATATGTCGTGGTACATCAAGTTCACCCAATTTTCCCAAACTGCAGACTGCCATATCTTCATAAGTGTTGTTTTGTAAGATATGGGGGTGTGTGGGGGGCTGTACATGCTGGCCATCGCGTCGTCTAGGTCTTCGGCTGCCTGCCCGTACTCATCATGCATGATCAGGTCGTCGAGAGGCCGGCTGTCGTCGTCACGATCAGATATTGTTCATCTAAGTGAGGTCTTTCCGGTGGGGGCAACTGTCATTGTGGTGCCAGGTTGTTCGGTGTTGTTGCGTGGAGTGGGCATCTGTCGATATTTGCCATCATGTCATGTCGTTGTCTGGGAGCAGGGCTGTGTGCATGTCATGCGAAGTTGAAGGTGAGAGGGCGTTGAGGGGCAGGTTTGGCATCTGTGTCCTGTCTTTGTGTTTGCTCACCATTGGGAGAGGCGGTTGTGGGTGGGGTGGTGTGGTATGTGTGTGGGGAGGGTGTGTGCGAGCCGAAGGTGGCGTCATAACCAGGGGCTGTTGGGGGGGAGTGGCCTTTGTTACATTACTGGTGGTAGGGCTGGCAGGGGGTGGTACCAGAACATCAAAACAAACAAGTGGCGATTTGGTTACAGCTACACACAGTGATGGCTCGATGCTAGACTGTGAGTAAGCCTTTGTCTTACTTTTTTTGTTGCTAGGTGCGCTGTCGGTGTCGGTGTAAGTGTTTTTGGCGGCATCAGCATGTGCGGGTTGTGGGGCCATGCCACTTATGCAAAATCCTGACTCGTACTATCCTCTGCTGTGGCTGTGGCAGCCTTTTTGTCCTGTTGCCTGTGTTTATTGTTGCAGTCCATTTCTTTGTGCAAGTTTGCCTTGTGATATTTGTTGGCGCACCACCCACACAAGTGCACAAATCTGTCGGGCATCGATCCGTATGTTGCCGTAAAGCCACAGTCGCCCTCCCCCCCCACTTCCACTTATGGCAGGGGTGTCCGTCAGTTTCAGCATTAAAGTTCTGTCGTCGGCACTGGGAGTATCCACCTCCCGCACCAGTGTCTTGCTTGACCGAGCCATACTTTTGGTGGGCTTTTTGGCATGGGTGTGGGTTGTCCCAGTGAGGCACGCGTCCCGCTGAACGTCCTTAATAGCGTATGCATCGCACCATTCCCATGGGAGTCTGCGATCATCGACCATTGCAAAGATGCGCTCTGACAACCCCAAGCACACGGCCCAGTCTCAGTCGGCCGCCATTAAAGTGACCTGCTCCATGTGCTCCCTTATTGGTTCCACGAGAGGCGGTCAAAATTGGAGGTCAGCTCGTCTTGTCGGAGCGGCGTCTTGTCTGTAAGTGCCGTCGGCAGTGGACGCGACTGCCGCTGCGCGTGTCTTATTTTGTTAGTCCGCCGCGATGGGGTTTAGTTCTTAGTTAAAACGATAGGTGGCGCCAGATGTAGTCCGCCCTCCCCGCAAGAATTACCCATGTTGCAGGTGCAACATGGACAATTTTGCTGCAATAATAGCATCGTTATCCTAGTAATTATTATAGTTATTATTAAAAGAAGGGAAACCAATGACGAAATTCCGCGAAAACATGGACATTCTTCCATAGGCTTAGCATTGTCAGGGAATCGCGGAAAATTCCCAGAAGCCAGGTTTTATCAACCACTCTCCTAGCACTATCCTAGCTCCATTCCACTGATCAATCAGTACAAACTATCCTTGGAGCGTATTCCACTGTCCTTGTTGTGCCTGAGTTTTCTCTCCATGCCACTAATTCCCTATTTCTCTCTCCACAATATATGTTTCTTTTTTCTCTTATCTTGTTCTTTACCTGTCATTCATGGACCAATGTTTTGCTTATTTCCCTGTAATAGTCTATCTATATTGTTGTAAATTTGTTTACTGTGTAGTGGCAATTGTCATTAGGGCTGGAAGACCAGTGCATTAGCATTGACAACATGTTATTCAACGGAATAAAAACACTTGAACAAAAAAAAAAAAAAACAATCACTCATTGCTTTTCTCTCTGTTTGGGTTTTATACCCTTGCAATATCTAAGGTCATATAAGAACGATTCAGACTGACCAATTGCTGTCATATATATACATATATATATTTATATATATATATATATATATATATATATATATATATATATATATATATATATATATGTATGAGACTGTCTTAAAAGGTGCTAAGCAATATGGGACAAAACTTTGTCCATTGTAACAATCAACATACTATCTCCTTATGCATTTGCTCAGGATAAGCTGATTTGTTTTTTACACAGTGTTTCATAATCGCAATCGAATACATATTGATTTGAAGCAAATGTCCTTGTGTTTTCAATGTAACCGTTTCTGTGCTGTTTTGTGTCAATCGTTCCAATGGACAAAAAAAAGAAGAGTTATCACCTTTTGAGACAGGCTCATATATATATATATATATATATATATATATATATATATATATATATATATATATATATATATCTTTGGCATTTTGTGAATGTTCATCAGTGATTATTAAAAATCGCAGCAAATGGACTAACTAGTCTTCCAGACCAAGTTATTGAAGCACCAACGGTAGAAGCATTTGAAAGAAGGCTGGATAAACATTGGAGAGGACACCAACAATTATAGGACTTCAGAGTTATCACTGTCCATATGTGTGCACACAAACCTTTTTTTTAAACCATATTAAAGGAGCTGGCACCAGATGCCCAATTAGGCCTAGATCAGCCAGAAGAGGATCTGTAATGGTGCAGTCACAGTACGACGTGTTTTCCGGCGTGCCACCAACGCACAAAATATTTGCTAGCATGCGAGACACGTCCAACTTTTTGGCATTTTGGGACAAAGTTCGACGGGGCGCAGCATGTTAGTGGCGGGTTGGTGGTGCGTTATTGGCGCGCTAGTAGCGTGTCGGTAGCGCGTTATTGGCGTGCTTGTAGTGTGTTGATGGCGTGCCAGTAGCGTGTTGGTGTCATGTTAGTACCGTGTCAGCGCGTACATACCCGCCAGCAACACGTCAGGACGCGACGGCAGCGCGTCCACACCGCGCGGCCAACGCGTCCAGGCGCGCCGGCAACACGTCCAACGCGCCGAGAAACGCTGGAGCAATGCCAATGGCGAGCCCACAACCCGTTGATGGGATGTTGCAGACGCGCCGACGGAACGGTCGCATTTTGGCGAAAAAAATGCCAACGTTAAGCGACGTTGCTCAACGGTCTGCCAGCGTTCCGCCGGCGCGCCCGCAACGGGTTTCGACGTGTTGTTAACGCGTCTGTAATGTCCCCTCGAACCTGTCGGGGTGCATCGGGGCGTGTCAAAAGTTTTGTGCAAGCACAAAACGATCGGCACGAGCCAGCGGGCGCCGACGCATTGGCTCACACATTGCTATCAGTGTATGTGTACTGACGCGCCTGTAATGCGCCGGTAATGCGCCGGTAACGTGCCGGTAACACACTGGTAACATGCTGGTAACATGCCGGACGTGTACCGACGTTTCGCCCAAAAACCCAACAGGTTGGCACGCGTTGTCCAACGTTGGTGCAACAAGTCGTAGTGTGACTGCGGCATAAGTTAATCTGCGAGTTAGTGTGCTGTTTCGGTTTTGTCTCACCGTGGTAGTTGGCCTTGTAGACGGATTCTCCACCGAAGCGCTGCTTGGGCCGTTGGTATACCCTTTCCTCCTTGAAGGACTTTGGTGGTGACCTTCCAGAGAAGGCGACAAACTGGTCCGAGTACATGCTGCCTGTGGGCCCTTTGTAGCCAGCTGGTCCAATCATCATATCCTGAGGATGTACTTCTGGTATGATCATGCGCATCCTCTCTTTCGGTGCCGGTCGCATGTAGTCACTCTGTGTGGAAATAAACCAGTACAGTTAAAACTGCATGCACTGATGAAAGCATCAACCTGTCTAAACCATGTGCTGCCACTCTGGATCTTACACACACACACACACACACACACACACACACACACACAATAAAATCTTCTTTAAAAAGTATCAAAATTGTTTTTAAAAATGTATTAAAAAAGTATAAATCGCCGCCCTAACAGAGTGAATACGATAGGTGGAAAGCCAACCACTCTACCATGGTATAATAAACATACATACTTTATCCACACCCCTTTATACATATATAATTTTTCCGAATAATATTGTCTATAAATAAGGGTCAACTTACCCTGATTTGTAACCATTTGTTACCTTGTTAAGCTAACGTTTGCTGCTTGTGAACATGGTTCAAGAATGATGTATGCAGTGTTGTGAGGAGTTGTGGCTGTTGAGCCCTCTGTTTTGCATAGTTCAGTGCACTGTCACTGACAACAGAGAGCTCAGCAAAAGTTCCACTCAACAGAACACACACCACTCTTGCAAAGAGATTAGCAAAGCACATCTTCCAATCTCATCAAATTCCTAATGCTAAGTCAGAAGAGTTCCCAATCACCAGATTGGTAATATTTTGCAGAAAAAAAAGTATTAAAAAAGTATTTACACCTGAAAAGAAGTATGAAAGAAGTGTAAAAAGTAGTTTTTACTTTTAAAAAGTATAACACCTTCAAATAAGTATAAAGTGGCAGCACTGTCAATGCGTTTAGCCCTAACAGATGCCAGCACCACCTGATATAGCTGCTGAGGGATATACATGGTCAATGCCCCTAACTGATACCACCACGCATCTGACAACTGCTGTGGTATACATGGTTAACGTACCTAGCCCTAACTGATACCACCACCCACCTGATAGCTGCTGTGGTATACATGGTTAACGTACCTAGCCCTAACTGATACCACCACCCATCTGACAACTGCTGTGGTATACATGGTTAACGTACCTAGCCCTAACTGATACCACCACCCACCTGATAGCTGCTGTGGTATACATGGTTAACGTACCTAGCCCTAACTGATACCACCACCCATCTGATAGCTGCTGTGGTATACATGGTTAACGTACCTAGCCCTAACTGATACCACCACCCATCTGATAGCTGCTGTGGTATACATGGTTAACGTACCTAGCCCTAACTGATACCACCACCCACCTGACAACTGCTGTGGTATACATGGTTAACGTACCTAGCCCTAACTGATACCACCACCCATCTGATAGCTGCTGTGGTATACATGGTTAACGTACCTAGCCCTAACTGATACCACCACCCATCTGACAACTGCTGTGGTATACATGGTTAACGTACCTAGCCCTAACTGATACCACCACCCATCTGATAGCTGCTGTGGTATACATGGTTAACGTACCTAGCCCTAACTGATACCACCACCCACCTGACAACTGCTGTGGTATACATGGTTAACGTACCTAGCCCTAACTGATACCACCACCCACCTGATAGCTGCTGTGGTATACATGGTTAACGTACCTAGCCCTAACTGATACCACCACCCATCTGACAACTGCTGTGGTATACATGGTTAACGTACCTAGCCCTAACTGATACCACCACCCCTGATAGCTGCTGTGGTATACATGGTTAACGTCTACACCTGATACCACCACCCATCTGACAACTGCTGTGGTATACATGGTTAACGTACCTAGCCCTAACTGATACCACCACCCACCTGATAGCTGCTGTGGTATACATGGTTAACGTACCTAGCCCTAACTGATACCACCACCCATCTGATAGCTGCTGTGGTATACATGGTTAACGTACCTAGCCCTAACTGATACCACCACCCACCTGATAGCTGCTGTGGTATACATGGTTAACGTACCTAGCCCTAACTGATACCACCACCCATCTGACAACTGCTGTGGTATACATGGTTAACGTACCTAGCCCTAACTGATACCACCACCCACCTGATAGCTGCTGTGGTAGCCCTGTTCATTCTTTGTCTGCACGTAGGGCTTCCGCACAGCCCAGGGTGGCTGCTCCATCGGCTCGACAGGGTAGGTCGGATAGGTATGGATCTAGGCATGATCAACACCCCTAGCCCTAACTGATACCAGCACCCTCCTGATAGCTGCTGTTGTAGGCTTGGTCAATGCCCCTATCGCTAACTGATACCATCACCCACCTGATAACTGTCGTGGTTGGTAGGCATAATCAACACCGATAGCCCTAACTGATACCCCCACCCACCTGATAGCTGCTGTGGTAGCCCTGTTCATTCTTTGTTTGTACGTAGGGCTTCCGCACAGCCCAGGGTGGCTTCTCCATCGGCTTGACGTGATAGGGCGGGTAGGCGTCGGACGTGGTGGTGGCACGCGACACTGGCGTGGGGCTATATAAGCGCGTGCAGCGAGGCAGGAAGGGGGGCGGGCGCCGGACTCCGTGGTGCGGTACGAAGTCTTGCTTCGCCGTCGACAGGCCTTCGAAGGGCTGCGGCGCCGCCTTGTGGTCTGGGTGCCTGACGGCTGGTGGTGGTGGTAGGAGGAGAAAGGTGTACGCCATCACCGCATTGTCACCACAGCAGTCAAGTAATCGAATTATATATATATATATATATATATATAACCTCTCTAAATGGACCGACCATGGGACCGACTTTAAGTGGTCCATTTAGGGAGGTGGTCATGTTGGGACTTTTTGGTATTGTATGGGCAATCATTTGGGACCCAAATAAAGCAATCAATATAGTGGAGTATTCGATCTGTGGAGGTGGTCGGTTAGAGAGGTTTTACTGTATATAATATATATGGGTCATAATCATTAGGTATAGTCCGATACGTTGGAATTTCTGCCATTTTCCGAGATAAATACACTATGCTAATCATTATAGTCTACATTGCTCACGGACACAGTTGAAGCAGAGGCTGGGGTGGGTAAAACAAGACTTTTATTCGGGCGCGGCCCACCCGGGGCATTATACAATCATGAGTGAGGCTGGTGGGCGAGGAGCGCTCGAGCGAAGGTCCTGCTATTAAGAAGGATGGTGGGGGGAATGAGAATGTTATGAGGGAGGATGAGACAGATGAGCAAGGTAACATTGAGTGAGCGAAAGAGAGAAGTAACATATACACAGTACAAGTATACATTAATGAGATAATTAACATTAAATGTAGAAGATGATGGTTATTATGAATTATATGATAATAGTCAACTGCTCGGGTGTCAGTTGTGTTTTTAAATTGATTGGTAATTGATATTTTTAAAGTTAATGGATTTGTTGTTGAATGTTTGTTGATTGACCTGTGGCCAATCAAAGGCAGGTGTGGGTGGGTGGGTAAAATTGGAGCTGGGAGGTGGTCAGTTCGGCAGGTTGAGGCAGACTGACCAGTTTGGATGTGGTGTGGTGTCAGCCAGAAGGTGATGTGTTTTGATTGGCTCTGGGGTGAGATGGGAGTGTCGGGGTGTGATTGGCTGAAGGCGAGAGAGGGGAGGGAGAGATGGCAGTGACTGAACCTGTGGCCCCCCCCTCCCTCCCGCACCCTCCCCCTCCACCACCCCCACCCCAAAGGGTGGGGGTGGGGGTGAGTGGGGGGCGGGAGATAGGCGTGTCAGCCCCGTTGCCCGCTATGTCGAGCAATGAACCCGAATGAGCGCTCACACTCATTCGATACCATTATTTTAATTTGAAGTAACTTTTATTTTAAATGGCTAACTCTGGAGATATTTGATGTCAAACCACCCCAAATTAATTTTGGCAAGCATGGCAAAACTCTGGCACCATAGACTTCAGTAATAACAGGTTCTTCTAGTTCTATACAGCAGAACATGCTTAATTAATAACTGCACCAGTATCTAAGTTGAATATGTAGAATTAAGTCTAGATAAGTGTTTTGGTTGTGAAAATTTGATGTTTTCATCGGACTGCAACTTTAAGCCGCCAGATTGGCCACAAATCGCCACTCTAGCGAGTCGTGAGGGTCTGCAATGCCTGCAAGACACCTGCCGACTGAGTCGATTATTGATAGCCATGTTCACGGTAATTTCACACTGGAGCTACTGGAGCTATGCAATCTGGAAGACCCAAGACATGACACACTTTTCGCATACCTGTAACAGTCGCAATTGGCTTAGTGGTGTAGTCCTTCGAGTAAGAGGTAATTGAGGTCAATGGGCCTGTGCCTCCTATAGAAATCTCCGTTGTTGGAATTTTCATCGGTGCTCGAGTGACTACGCCAAAGTCAGTGAAGTCTTTCTGAAAAGCGAATAAGCTGTATATATTACATCGGGTGATTACAATTACAATTGCAGCCAAATAAAACAACAAGAATTTTCCAAGATATCCTCCCTGGAAGCAGCAGTGATTATTCCAATATCAGCTGTCAGAGCATATGTAAATGGTGTTTCCTATGTTATATATAATCCTTGTTTAGCTCTACATCTTTATTGTTATTATTATTATTGTTGTTATTATTATTGTTATTATTATTGTTATTATTATGTGTATCATCACCATCACCATTATCATCAGTGTAAAAGCTAATTCAAATATATATACAAAATACAATGTGGCCTGGCCGGAAAACCAGTGCCTAGCCGCTGACATAAGAGGTTTTTTGTTTTGTCTCTCTGCTGAATAGACACATTTCCACAAACACAATGTTTAAATGTCCAATCCTCATAAAGTTGAGACACGTTGTTATCATTATCAGTGCTGCTACTATGCTCCTACAAGTGTCATCATCATTATCATTATCAGTGCTGCTACTATGCTTAGATGTTGCTAGGACGTAAAACAACAACAAACAAACAGCTACTATGCTACTACAAGTGTCATCATCATCATTATCATTATCAGTGCTGCTACTATGCTACTACAAGTGTCATCATCATTATTATTATCACTGCTGCCACCACGCCACTACAATTATCATCATCTTATAATAATAATGATTATTATAATTCTTATTATATTTATCTATTCATGCCTTAATACTATTGCAATAAATTATGCATGCCTAGGCAGGGTTTTTGTCAGAGGGTAAAATGGGTAAAATGTTGTACCCTTAAATTGTCTGAGGGTACAACTCCGTAACCTCAACTTGTTGGGAGCATTTTTGTTTAAAGGTTCTTCAAGGAGCCAGAGACAACAAAGCCTCCAGACCCCCAGAGCCCTCTCCGCGCCCCCCTCACCCCCCCCCCCCCCCCTTCTGCGTACCCTCAAATTATTTCATTTTGGAAACCCTGCTAGAGTTGTGTAATAGAACATTTGCGAAAAGGACCACCTCATAAATATCGATGTTTTTTCACCGTCCGAACAATGTTCAGTAGCGCGAAAGGGAAGCACAAACCACTTTTAGATTCCTTTACAGTCTACAACAATGGCTACATTTGATCAATACATTATGTTAATGTTAGAATTAGGGGAGGCGAGGAGGGTGTGTATGTGTATGTGTATGTATGTATATGTCTGTATGTGTGTAAGTGTGTATGAGTGTATGTATGTGTGTAATATGTGTGTATGTATGTGTGTATATATCTGTGTGTGTATGTGGGTGTATGTATATATGTGTGTGTATGTATGTATGTATGTATGTATGTATGTATGTATGTATGTGTGTGTTCAAACTTAATCCAAACACTGTTAAGACTGTGAAAACCATTAACATTTATGGACACTCTCAAATTAAAGACTGCCCTCAATCATCAAATTCATTACTTTTGTAGTAGTCTCTGATTGGAAGTCGGTCCCTCCTCCGGCCAGGTCAATGCAACAATTTGGCTTGAAGATTGTCCCTCGGCACGAGGACAGGTCCTTCTCTCCAGGCTCCTTGTACGCTAGGCTAGTAGTGGTGTCTGTGCGCACACTTTCTGTCGGCGGTACAAAGTTTGACACAGGCTTGAACGAGGCAGCTCGCTTACCATTCTGAAAAAAAACACACAAAAAACAACCTACAGGAGACTGGCAGTTTTGTTATTTTTATAAAGTTGCACAATTCAATGGTTTTTAAATTCTGTCCATATTTCTTTTAACAAACACATTAAAGTTGTATAGTCCGATGAAAGCTTCAAATTTTCAAAACCCGAATATCTATTATTATTTTGTTGTTGTTGTTGGTAATACAGTTTATTCACCAGAGCATACCTTTTGTTTTCAGCGCTGAGGCACTGGTCTTCTGGCCATTTACATTACATTGTAGATAGGTAGCTCAGTCAGTACTTAGATAGGGAATATTAGTATATTACGAAGGAGGTTAGTGTATTAGTGGTTTAACTATAGTACCTCAGCTGGTACTTAGACAGGCAATATTAGTAGATTAAGAAGGAGGTTAGTGTGTTAGTGGTTTAACTATGGTACCTCAGCTGGTACTTAGATAGGGAATATTAGTAGATTAAGAAGGAGGTTAGTGTGTTAGTGGTTTAACTATAGTACCTCAGCTGGTACTTAGATAGGGAATATTAGAAGATTAAGAAGGAGGTTAGTGTGTTAGTGGTTTAATTATAGTACCTCAGCTCTACTTAGATAGGGAATATTAGTAAATTAAGAAGGAGGTTAGTGTGTTAGTGGTTTAATTATAGTACCTTAGCTGGTACTTAGATAGGGAATATTAGTAAATTAATAAGGAGGTTAGTGTGTTAGTGGTTTAATTATAGTACCTCAGCTCTACTTAGATAGGGAATATTAGTAAATTAAGAAGGAGGTTAATGTGATACTGGTTTAATTATAGTACCTCAGCTGGTACTTAGATAGGGAATATTAGTAAATTAAGAAGGTTAGTGTGTTAGTGGTTTAACTATAGTACCTCAGCTGGTACTTAGATAGGGAATATTAGTACATTACGAAGGAGGTTAGTGTGTTAGTGGTTTAATTATAGTACCTCAGCTCTACTTAGATAGGGAATATTAGTAGATTAAGAAGGAGGTTAATGTGATACTGGTTTAATTATAGTACCTCAGCTGGTACTTAGATAGGGAATATTAGTAGATTAAGAAGGAGGTTAGTGTGTCAGTGGTTTAATTATAGTACCTCAGCTGGTACTTAGATAGGGAATATTAGTATATTACAAAGGAGGTTAGTGTGTTAGTGGTTTAATTATAGTACCTCAGCTGGTACTTAGATAGGGAATATTAGTAGATTAAGAAGGAGGTTAATGTGTTAGTGGTTTAATTATAGGACCTCAGCTCTACTTAGATAGGGGATATTAGTAGTTTCAGAAGGAGTTTAGTGTATTAGTGGGCCAGCAATTTAGCCAAGTTCAGTATTATGGGTTAAGATGGTGGGTTGTTGCATGAACTGTGCTGTTATTATGGGTGCGGTGTATGTGAAGGGGTGGGAGAATGAAGCCATCTCTCACAAGTCCTGACAATCAATCTGTTCTGTTCTGACCTGCTAGATTCTACATATTCCAACTTAGACACTGGTGCACTTAGTAAGCATTTGTTGCTACATAAAAGGGAATACTACGTCAATTTAATAGAACCAGTTACTGTTGAAGCCTATGGGTCAGAATTTTGACAAGCACGTCTAAATTAATTTTGCATGCTTGCACTTCAAATACCCCCCAGGTTAGTCATTATAAATCAAAATTGTATTACTTCAAACTAAAGTAAGGTAGATTATAACAATGAACTTAATATATTTATTTCAGAAAATGTCAAAATCTCAGCGCAGCTTTAAGGTGACCGTTATGAATCTACTTTATGGTAATTTGAAGTAAATTTTATTTGAAAAGCTTAAAACACTGAAGATATTTGAACTTGAAGTGGAAACAAATGACAAATTAATTTTAGAGTTCAAACAGAAATGCTGGACATAGGGTTCTTTTAAAAATTTGTTTGGTTAAAAAATAAAACCTATTTTCGAGCATAGCACCATTAGCAGCAAGCACAGGAGCACCAAACAGGGATTAAACAGGGATGAAAGTGGGCTCCAGGAAAAAACCCGAAATGCGGATATTCTCCATTAGTTTAGCATTGTCAGGCAATCGCAGAAAATTTCCGGAAGTCGGGTTTCATATATATTGGTATACGCTGATACTGCTGCACTGTGTGAAGCATTATTAGTAGTATACGCTGATAGTGCTGCAGTGTTTGGAGCATTTATTAGTAGTAAAAGCTGATAGTGCTGAGGCGTCTGCACCACGTATTAGTATAGATCTATGCTGATTGTGCTGCGGGATTGAAAAGTGCGGGAAATCCGCTGAATCGCGGAGATCTTTCATCCCTGATATTAATTTAAATGTTCAATGAATGCACCAGTATTTAAGTTGCAGGATCAAATCTCACTAAGTGTTTGTATTCAGAATTGTCTTTGCTTTCATAGGATTATGCAGCTTTAATGGATTCTTATTTTCTAAGCCAAGTGGAATGAGCCTTAAGGGTCGATGTCATCGGGCTCTCCCTACTGTAGGTCTTGGGTTCAATCCAACGACTTAAAATCATTAGTAGGCCTACTGGTTGATAACCTGACCAGTCACTGGGTGTTGGAAGAATAGTGCAAAGACCGGTTGGGTCAATGCCAGGATACTGTGACTGAGTAGGATATTATTATGGTACATAGTGATTTTATTATGGTTGAGTCCAGATGTCTAAATAGTGTTAATGTCTTGCAGATAGTGTTAATGTAATGCAGATGAATATCAGAAATATGTCTGGCTGGTAGCATTGACCTACTTAAATGACTCAGTCAGAAAGAGGCTCTCGTACATACAGATCACCGGGTGTAAACCATTACCTAACTAGGACGACTCCGGGACCCTTTGGGGGCATGCCAGGTCAGTACCACGTCCCTGTAGGCCATGAGCCCATGTGCTGGGTACCACCCCCACTGCTCTGTGCATGTGTATATATACCGTATTCTCGCGGGTTAACACCGTGGGCATTTAAATCCGTAAATCACTGAAGTGGGGTGTAGGCATTTACCCACATATAGGCGTTTAAGGGGTGGGTGTTTACGAAATATTAACTGAGACATGGGCGTTAACCCGTGAGAATAAGGTATTTATGCATGTATATGAGTCAGCCTCACGAAAATGGGCCAATTGGTGGTTTATTTAAGATGTCGGAGTCACAATTCTTAAGTGTAGTGCATTTCTTTGTTTTATATTAAATTACCCTAGAAAGAACTAAGGTTGTTGTATTTTCTCGACCTTTACATTCAGGATAAATTTAAGGACTTTGCAACACCTATGTCAATGCTAAACTATAAGTATGCCGATCGACGCCAACATCCAATGCTCGACGCCGACAACTTTAACAGATGTCGGCATCGCAATTCTTAAAGTGTATTGCATTTCTTTGTTTTATATTAAATTATCCTAAAAACAAATAAGGTTGTTGTGTTTTCTCTGCGTTTACATTCAGGATAAATTCAAGGACTTTCCAATACCTCTGTCAATGCTAAACTATAATTATACTGTTTGATGCCGACATCCAATGATGCCGACACCTTCCCCCAATTGGCCTCTTTTCGTGATCCTGACTCATATATATATATACATAGATCATATATATGGAGTCTACATGTATATAGCGTGTGTATAATATGTGAGTTGGCAAAACACCAGTATATTGACGTCAAGGAGAGCAATGCCAAAAAAGGATATGAATAATGGAATTGCTTCATAAAGTAAGGCGTATTTTCAATATTTCAAATATGAATATTAACTCACATATATATGATTTAAAATGTATTATGTATACTAATTTAATTATTCTATATAATAGTTTAATATTTATTATATAAAATGAAGAATGTTCATCTCATATATATTAATCTAATTGCTTCATAAAATAAGGCATATTTTCCATATTTCAAATATGAATATTAACTCAAATATATATGATTTAATATTTATTATACATAATAATTTAATTATTATATATCATTATTTATTATATAAAATGAAGAATGTCCATCTGATATATATTGACGCATCAACTGCTTATATCTTCTCTAGATTGCTTTGGCAATCTGCTTGCTAACCAACATGTGCAATACATCCATAAGTGGATTGGTGCAAGGCGGCCAGACTAGGAGCTACTGCAGGCGTGCCTGTGTGATCGATGGATGCCCGGTGAAGTGGGTGCAACGCAAGTGAAGCACCGCAAATGGAGGGTTGGTTGGTTGTTGGCCGTGTATGTCCTGGCAACATCTAAGGTCATATCAGGATGGGTACCAACTTGTGATAGTGCACACTCATGGTGACTTTATAGTGTTGCCCCACTGGCAAATCAGGCCGCCAACACCATGCCCTGATATCCCACTCAGTCACATTATCCTGATACTGAGCTAGCCAGTCCTTGCCCTTTCCTATTAATGCCGAGTGCCAGGCTAGGAAGCGATGAGTATCAATTTTGTAAGTCATTGGTTTGACTCGACTGGGAACTGAACTCCTGATCTCCCACACGCGAGGCCCGCACTCTACCGATTCGCCCACCGCACCCAGTGCAAATGGAGGGTGTGGGGGCGAGGGTTGGGGTGAGTAGTGGGGGTGATGGTGAGGACATGTCGGGACTCAGACAGTGGAAACAACAACCACAGGCCTGTGTGACAGATCTCGTTGATACACCATTTCAGCGTGTTTCCATGTGGTTATATTGGCCCTGCGACAGGATTCTGAATAAACCTGCATATATTTATATAGTATGCATCACCAATGCAACCAACAGCTTGTAATGCTTTGGCAATGAGAAGGACATGATGTTATATTGAGTGATGAAAGTGGTCTCTGGCAAAAAATGCACAAATCTGTGGCGAGTTAGGTGTCTGTAAATAACCGAGAAAACTGAAAACAAAGTGCCGCTCTAATAATAGTAGTACATTCTTAGTAATTATTGTCTTATATTCACAAGTATCATAACAATTCCGCGATGAAAGTGATTGTGGAGAAAAAGAAAGGTAAAATCAATGGTGACGTGTGTGATAACACGATCACAATAGTGACAGTGGAACTCCAGACAGTGGACACAGTAACCACAGACCTGTGTGACAGATCTCGTCGATACACCATTTCAGCGTGTTTCCACATGGTTATATCGGACCTGCGACAGGATTCTGAATAAACCTGCATACATATATATATAGTATGCATCACCAATGCAGCCAACAGCTTGTAAAGCTTTGGCAATGAGAAGGACATGATGTTATAAGCCCCGTTCACACTGGCGATAAGTCGGCTTAACTAATTCGCCTCCTTTAGTTCGACTCAAATTGGTCGTGTGGACGAGATGTTGGGGCGACTTAGGCATGAGCCGACTCACCAAGTTCGCTTCAAGTAAACCACCTCTCGAGGTAGTATAAATGAAGCGAACTAGCTTAAGTCGGCCCACCTTGTCTGTGTGGACAGTAGCGGTTTACTTGAGGCGGATTAAGCAAGTCACACTATATAATATAATTTGGTCTATTTACCAGCTAGAGGTGCACAGATATTTTTTTCATCATTTATTTTTAGGGTTTCACTGTCCAGCAGAAGTTTTGACCGTTCCAAAACAATACGACTCAGTCTATACATATCTAGGTCAAACCCACACTCTCTCGTGGTGATGTCGACGAACCGAAACTGGCGCTGGTTAGTATGGACTTGCTCATGCGCAGATATCGATTTCCTCCTTAAACTGCCCCAAGTACTGCTTGTTTGGACAGGACGCCTAGTTCGCCTCCTCTAGTTTGCCTTATCTAGTTCGGACTAAAGTTGTGCTGTGTGAACGGGGCTTTAGTCAGCGATGAAAGTGGCATTTGGCAAAAGACCTTCACAAATCTGTGGCGAGCTAGGTGTCTGTAAATAACCGAGAAAACTGTAAACAAAGTGTCACTCTAATAATTGTAGTACATTTTTTATTAATTATTGTCTTACATTCCCCAGTGTCATAGAAATTCTGGGATGGGAGTGATCATGGAGAAAAACAAAAGTAAAATGCATGGCGAGGATTGTGTTAACACGCTCACAATAGTGACGGTGGAACGCTCTCCAAGGATACTCTGTACTGATTGGTGAGTTGAATAGAGCTAGGATAGTGTTAGGAGAGTCCTGGATGAAGCCTGACTTCCGGAATGTTCCCATGACTCTCACTGCTGGTTTTAAGTCTATGAGAGAATGTCTGCATTTTAACGGAAATTCACCCCTATTCACTACAAAACAATCCCAATACCTGCCATCACCAGCCTGACGCAGCGTTAAAATAGTTCAAATATATTTGGAAATTTTATTTTTATCTTAGGTAGTAAATGGAGAATACAATTTAAGTTAGGTTGTTTCCTCTATTTGGATCCTACATGGTAGATATGCTAGAAACGACACAAATCGAAGATTTTCCAAAAAGAAATCGATGAAATCCAGCCAAATCGCGGCCATCTTTCATCCCTGTATAGTTAAAGTGGGTTTTGCTTGGCTACACGAATATATTGATTTTATGCATGAGGCGATAAAGCCGTCCCGATAACCAAAACGAGCTTGCGAGGTTTTATATTGGCAACGGAAGCACCTAAAACCCATAACCGGGTGGAGTGGCCGAATCGGTAGAGCGCAGGCCTCCCGTCCGGGATATTGGAACTTTCATTCCCGGTCGAATCAAACCAATAACTTAAAAAAAATGTGATACTTGTTGCTTCCTAGATTGGTGTTCAGCATTAATAGGATAGGGCAAGGACTAGTTAGCTCAGTGTCAGGATAATGTGACTGGGTGGGCTATCTGGCCAGGGTGCTGGTGGCCTGATTTCCCAGTGGGGCAGCACTATAAAGTCACCATGAGTGATATGACCTTAGATGTTGCCAGGATGTAAAACTCCAACAACCAACCTAAAACCTATATCATGTTTACAAACAACTGACTGGATATTTCAGAGTTGTAAACCACTGCCTTGTGGTACAGGTTCTTGACAGAACCGAAGGCTAACGGAGCAAACCCTAAACAGAAAACCATGTCACTGTGGCAGCCTTAAGGGCGGTTGATGTATGGAACTCCCAACATCTCCCGACCAGCCACTGCAGGGACAAATAGTTTTGCGCCTGTCTGGACATGTTCTTGCTGGTGTGAAACTTCTATTTGCTCCCCGAGAGAGTGCCGCTGGTAACTTGCAAAAGCCAGCAGCACTTCAACACTTTTGCAGGCAGCTTTCATGAAATGTACAGTGCAGTCAAGTAATGAAAGCAGTCTTTGTCGCATCGCGACCGACAGCATGATGATGATGATGATGGATATTTCTAAATATTTGCCACCGTCTGAAAGTAAATTAGGTGATACCGATGGGGAAGTCTGTGCCAACCTCATTGAAGCGGGATACACTGTCCAGTGCGCTATGACAAGGCTGAGTTAGTTGGCCTATAACATTGACAGGCTCACAATCGATCTATCATTAATCATAGCCCTGCGAGGCGGGGCAATGAACAACAAGAAATGTGTAGAATACCCGAAGAAAATGCAACTTTCTTTAAACTGCTCTCAGTATACTACTCATGCGCGAAGGTCCGGGCACGCGCAGTGGGTGTGCATGATGTGATAAGATGTTCACCCGCCTGATTTTAAAACGAGGCTCTGCACACTTCCACACCGAGCAACACGGGCCACACAGTGCTGTTTGATGTTTGGAGTGGTGTTGGTGCTGGTGCTGGGCACGCTTTGTACAGAGTGCTGGGAGCAATAGGGCCGGCAGATGCCAGCGCTTCAGCTGTTTGGAGGGGATGTTAGTTGGTTGTTGGAGTTTTACGTCCTGGCAATATCTAAGGTCATATCAGGACGGGTTCAGAGGGGATGAGTGTGTGTGTAGGGGGGGGTCTTACAAATGAAAACAGACCAGGGCCAGCAGCTGCCAATGTTTCAGCTGTTTAGAGGGGTTGTTGGTTGGTTGTTGGAGTTTTAAATCCTGGCAATATCTAAGGTCATATCAGGGCAGCTTCAGAGGGGATGAGGGTGTGTGGGGAGGGGGGGTCTTACAAATGAAAACAGACCAGGGCCGGCAGCTGCCAATGTTTCAGCTGTTTAGAGGGGTTGTTGGTTGGTTGTTGGAGTTTTAAATCCTGGCAATATCTAAGGTCATATCAGGGCAGCTTCAGAGGGGATGAGGGTGTGTGGGGAGGGGGGGTCTTACAAATTAAAACAGACCAGGGCCGGCAGCTGCCAATGTTTCAGCTGTTTAGAGGGGTTGTTGGTTGGTTGTTGGAGTTTTAAATCCTGGCAATATCTAAGGTCATATCAGGGCAGCTTCAGAGGGGATGAGTGTGTGAGGGGAGGGGGGGTCTTACAAATGAAAACAGACCAGGGCCGGCAGCTGCCAATGTTTCAGCTGTTTAGAGGGGTTGTTGGTTGGTTGTTGGAGTTTTAAATCCTGGCAATATCTAAGGTCATATCAGGGCAGCTTCAGAGGGGATGAGTGTGTGTCGGGGGGGGCCAGGGCCAGCAGCTGCCAACGTTTCAGCTGTTTACAGGGGATGGGTGTTTGTATACACATGTATGTGAGTGTGTGCGTGTGTGTGTAAGGATTTTGTGGGTTTTTTTGGTTGAAGTTTTATGTCCTGGCAACATCTAAGGTCATATCAGGGCGGATACCAACTTGTGACAGTATGCCCGTTTGTGGAAGGGGTGGGGTGGGGGGAGCTCATGATACTGAGAGAAGGGCCTGCAGTTGCTAATGTTTCCTTTGTTTGGAGGGGACGTGTAAAGGGTACCGTCCTTAATACAAATATGGTTAGCAACACAGGCAACTGCTAACGTTTCCATCTGTTCAGTAGAGATGAGTGCCCGTTTATCCTGGTGGGTGGTCATAATTCACAATTCTTAATTCGTTTTTGCAAATGGGTGTACAATACACTAATTCACAGGGGCGCAAAACAGATGCCAGTCATTTGTCAGTTTGGCGTCCGTGCGATCTGGTTTCCCGCCAAAATGCCGGCCCGGAAACCAGCGAGCTGCGCTTGGGTCTGCATTGTCGTCTGCGCGGCGTAAACACAATGAACGCGCTCGCATTCACTGTGGTAGTTTGGTCAAATATGGTTTCTCTATGGTTTGGTTTATTGGTGTGTTACATCCTAGCAACACCGTCCTGATATGACCTTTAGATGTTGCTAGGACGTAAAACAACAAACAAACAAACAAATCCTAGCAACAACTAAGGACATATTAGAATAAGTACCGACTTGTGACACTGCACACTTATGGCTACTTCATAGTGCTGCCCAACAGGGATACAATGCCACTCGCACCTAGATAAAAGATTCACCTGGTACTTGTAGTACACAGGTGAAGGACAACGTAGTGTAAATACGGGCGAAAATAGGTTTAGTATGGAACCTGAACTAGAAACTGTGGCTCCAGTATCAAATGGATACTTATATCGGCACAGATTTGGTGAAATGGGAGAGAATGCAAAAAGACAAGATGGCGGCCACAGAACGCCGTCGATTTCACTTTTAAATCTTATTAAACTAGATATTATATTATATTTTTCAACTCAAAGGTAGTGGGCTATCAATAAGACATATGTAAAGAATAATTGTTGCTTCTTATATTGTGAAATTAGGCTCTCATTTCCTTAACCCGCTTTTTCGACCGTTTTTATATAGGTTTGGTATTCACCCGTGTACTGCGAGTATCGGGTGAATGCTTTATCTAACTCGCACCATGACCTGGTATACAAATCAGTCACATTATCCTGACACTGAGCCAACCACTCCTTGCCCTCTACTATCAGTGCTGAACACCAGTAGAGGTAGCAACACACTTCACCTTAGTACGTCTTTGGTTTGACTCGGCAGGGGATTGATCCCATGACCTTCCAACGGGACGCCCTTTCCATTCGATACCGAATCCGGAGTATGTGTCCGAACCCCACCCAAGCGATACCAATGACTTACACAATGTATACTTGTCACACTATTCCTATCCTAGCGCTCGGCATTAATAGGATAGGGTAAGGACTGGTTTACTCCGTATCAGGATTATGTGAATGAGTGACCTATTGGGTTATGGTGCCGGCGTTTGGTCTTCTAGTGGGGCAGCACTATAAATACATCATGAGGGTGCACTGTCACAAGTCAGTACCCATACTGATATGACCTTAGATGTCAACAGAAAATAAAACCCAACCAACAACAAAAAAAACACCAAATTTAATTGCATGTGTAACTAGTGAAGTGAGATATTTTGACAGTGAGCTCATAATAATAATAGTCCATGTGATGATTGGTTGGTTGGTTGTTGGGAGTTTTACATCCTGGCAACATCTAAGGTCATTCAGGACAGGTACCGACTTGTGACAGTGCGCACTCATGGCAACCTAATAGTGCTGTCCCACTGGGAAATCAGGCCACCAGCACCATGACCTGATATCACACTCAGTCACATTATCCTGACACTGAGCTAACCAGTCCTTGCCTTATCCTATTATTGCCGAGCACCAGGCTAGGAAGTGACAAGTATCAATTTTATAATTCATTGGGTTGACTCGACCAGGAACCGAACTCCCGATCTCCCGCACACGAGGCCTGCTCTCTACCGATTCGGCCACCACGCCCGGTCCCATGTGATGATGATTAATTAGCACGGCTCATGGGATGAAGGGGTCACATATCAGATGCATGATACATGACATTGGGTGTCGACACTATGAGTGTCCATGGTCCCGCCATACTGTTTGGAGCCACAATTCTGTACAGCACGTTGTAACTAGGTCAGGCTGCAATGCCGCAAGGTCGGCGCCCATAAACAAAGGTCAAACTGCAATTACCGAGCGAGTGAATGCCTATGTAGTTGGCATCATGATGTGCCAACTGATTCTGTGTATATGTGGGTGCGTATATATATATATATATAAATATATATATATATATATATATATATATATATGTGCCCAGCGGGCCGCCACTGGGATTTAAATGCGCAACACTGGGGTAAGCGCGCCGGGCGAAAGCCCGTGAGTAACTGGCGTGGCGACCCCCATTAAGATAAGGCGGGGGGAGGCGGCGACCTCAGAGGTCAGTGGGGTCAGTGCAGGACCAGCTGTCGGTGCGCTAATGGGCGTGACGTCACCATTTAGATAAGGCAGGGGGAGGCCTTGGCCGCATCCCGTTGCCGCCCAGCCGCCGCCACTCAGCATCCCACGAGCATGCAGGCACCACGTGCATTGAGCTGCTCAGCCGGCATTTTGGCTGCCACCTATGCCAACCTCCCCCGGCACTGTGCATATCCGCCATGGCGGAAGACGGAGATTACCACTCCCACTCTCCCTTTTTCAAAAGAAAGAGGGGGGCGGGGATGCTGTACATGTCTTGAGTTACTATTGTAATTAGTCATATCGTTATTCATGAAACATATTGATGGCATGCATTTCTTACATTATTCAGGGTATTTAAAAGAGAAGGAAAGCGTGATTTATAACTTTGTTATTTCTTTAGGATTCAGTGGCCATTCTATGCACAGTGTTTATCAATCTTCTATTCATGTCACTTGTTGGTGGGTGGACAACATTGTGTTTGATTAATTTCATGGTTATTTGATGCATGTACATGCCGTGTTTACTGACCGTCTGGGGCACCATGAGAGAACCCATTACATATGGTATTGGCCTATGAATTGTTAAAGGAAAGTGGAGTCCTCTCTGGCGGAGTGGTTAGAGTGTCTAACCTTTCTCTAGGTCGCACTCCTAATCTGAACGTTGGTGGTTCGATTCCCCATGCCATCACTTCTGCCAATTTGGATTTCCACCACTGCATAAAACCCACAGTATTATCAAAGGCCATCAGGTCTATGTGGTGTGGGAGGTTAAAAATCCCCTTGGCGGGTAAAACTACTAAACATGTAGGCTCTGGCTTTCTATCGACCAACTGTCTAATGGTGAAAACAAGACGATTCAGACTTATCCATGATAGGCAGTATAAATCTTGATCGGTATGCGGGTAATGCAGTACCTATCTGCTAAAATACCTCAGGGAGCTTGATGCCCCTGCCTTGCAAAGTTATAAACCACTGCCTTGTGGTATAGGTTCTTGATAGAACCAAAGTCTAAGGGAGCAAACCCTAACAGAAAACCATGCTTCCTTAGCAGAAGTAAGGTCGGTGATGAATGGAACTCCCAACATCTCCCAGCCAGCCACTGCAGGGACAAATAGTTTGCGCCTGTCTTGACGTGTTCTTGCGGGTGTGAGACCTCTATTTGCTCCCCGAGAGAGTGCTGCTAGTAACTTGCAAAAGCCAGCAGCACTTCAAAACTTTGCAAGCAGCTTTCATGAAATGCACAACCGCACAAAATAGCGGCGGTTAAGAAATAAAAGCAGTCTTTGTCACATTGCGACCGACAGCATGATGATGATGACTTCATAGATTCGTCTAGTTTGGCCTTAATCCACAATATGTGCTTTCTATATATAGCCTTAACGTGGGGGAAAGGCTATATTAGATGCATGTATTTCCGCCGACCTGTGACAAGTTATTCTGGAACTACCTTTTAGAGCTATTACACCCCAGCCCATCCACCATAATCTCTACGCATGCCACCTGTCCCTATGTTGCCAATATTTCTACAATACAGGGTTCATACCCAATTTGACATTAAATTAACTTTCAAGGACTTTCAAGGACCTTTCAATGGAAAATTTCATGACGATTTTAAGACGATTATTAAATTTAAGTACCCTGAAACATGGCTGTATTCATAGTCAATTCAGTGTGTAAGATTTGAAGTGTAAATAAGCATACCAATAACAACAAACATACCGTATATGTCCCAATAGACGCGCACTGGATCTACGTCTATTCAAAGTTAAAGAATTTCATGGATTTGTTTGTGCTGTGCCTCTGAAATAAAGTAGGATTGTCTTCTTTTATGTGCATTCAGTCTGAATATGATCGTAAATTTGCGCGGTCTTTCAATCTTGAAATGGGGGTGGGGGGTGCTTCTATTGGGTAGCGTGCTTCTATTGGGACATATACAGTATGTATAGTTTTAATATAAAAAGCCAGATGCAGGATAGCAAACCCACAAAAATCACTTTAAATCCAAAACATCACTGATTAATGAATAAAGAACATACTTGTATTACACCCCAGCTATTTTTGATTAAACAAATATAGTCATGATTTTCAATTTTCAAGCATTTTCAAGGATCCGTAGACAAATTCCATGACCTTCCAGGTCTGCAATTATGAATTATGAAATTCCATGACTTTCCAGGTTTTCAAGGACCCGTAGAAACCTTGCAATATATCCAGGGGTGAACTGCTTCTCTTTATCTGGACCAATATTAAATCAATTCTATTGTAATATTTACTACTGCTAAACTAGAATTATTGGAACCCAATAAATTAACTCACATTCTACTTCTTCATCATCATTTTGTTGTTGTACATTAGTTGTTTAAGCAGGGGAAATTTCAATCATGGATGATTGGTCTTCCTCATTCCACTGCTCCTTGCCCAATCCTAATAATGGTGAACACCTGGCTAGGAAGCTACAAGTATACATTTTAAAGTCATTGGTTAGACTCGACCAGGGTTCAAACCCACGATCCCATAATCTACCAACACGGGATACAGACACTCTAACTCATTCGGCTATGACGTCCGTCATTCATAACCAATACTGATCCACTAGATTTCGAATGCATGAACTAATCACGTGATGCTAGGGATGATGGTAAATACTCCAGACCGTCTTAATGCTTACCTCCCGCAAAATAGGCAGCTATCTAAACGCACAGCAATGCAGTGAAGGAGGGTTTTTTAGTAGGTAATCAGATTACACCTGATAACAATGATAGCCAGCTCTTAATCAGGCATCCTTACCTCCAGGCACTTTGGAAAGCTTGGAACGCAGTTATGTCTTACACTCTTTCTTATGTAGATATGCATATATAGTGGCGTGTTGCGCCCCCCCCCCCCCAGGGGGGCGGTGCGGCGCAGCCGGAACCTCCCACCGCCACCCCGTGAGCGGGGGAGGGTAGGAACTCCAGAGCTTATTACATGCGATAATGGGATTATCACTATCTATATATATATATATGAGACTGTATCAAAAGGTGCTAAGCAATATGGGACAAAACGTTGTCCATTGTAACGATCAACATACTATCTGCTTATGCATTTGCTCAGGATAAACTGATTTATTTTTTACATGGTGTAATCCCAATAGAATACATATTGATTTCAAGCAAATGTCCTTGTTTTTTCAGTGTTACCGTTTCTGTGCTGTTTTGTGTCAATCTTTACAATGGACAACAAAAAAGTTTTCACCTTTTGAGACAGGCTCATATATATACTCGGTATCATTTATTGTCCTGTGCGATGTACCAATGTATACATAAGTCACATAAAAATGCTCCAAGTTGTGTATGTGAAGTACTTTTACCACCGCGACATCATCACACCACTGCTTATAAACAAACATACCACTGACACTGTCCATTGCCACGCCACTGCCCATCATCACACCACTGCATGGGTTCGAACCCTGGTCGAGTTAAACCAATGATTTAAAAGTATATACTTGTCGCTTCCTAGCCAGGCAGTCGACATTATTAGGATAGGGCAAGGACTGGTTCACTCAGTGTCAGGATAATGTGACTGAATGGGATATCAGGGCATAGTACTGGTGACCTGATCTCCCAGTGGAGCAGTACTATATACTCACCATGAGTGTGCACTGTCACAAGTCGGTACCTGTCCTGATATCACCTTAGATGTTGCCAGGACATAAAACTCCAACAACCAACCATTTATGCATCACCTAACCCATAATATGTTATTCTTATTATTTTTATGGTCAATGATAACGATAAGTCCCAAATAAAACCCTCACTTCGAAACTGATGCTCCTTGTGTATAGTGAATGGGGCTTTTTTTGTAGACGAATTTGTTTGCTCATATTTCATGATTAAACATGGCCAATTTCAATCACGGACAATTGCCTTTCCCCATTCCACAGTGCCTTACTCGCTATCCTGGTAATGCCAAGTGCAATATCAAATATAACCTTTCAAGTCTTTGGTTTGACTCGACCAGGATTCGAGCTAGGGAAGCGTGAATCCCACCACCTACCACATTATATTTTTGGTAGAAAATGGAATTGGTTCGAACCCTCCTCGAGTCAATCCAATGATCCCCGTCCTGATATGACCTTAGATGTTGCTAGGACGCAAAACAACAACAAACAAACAAACAAACTTAGCAAGATGCTCAGCATTATTAGGATAGGGCAAGGACCGGTTAGCTCAATGCCAGGATAATGTGACTGAATGGGATATAAGGTAATGGAGCTGGTGGCCTGGTCTCCCAGTGGGGCAGTGCTATAAAGTCACCATGAGTGTGCACTGTCACAAGTCGGTACACGTCTTGATATGACCTTAGATGTTGCCACTACATAAAACTCCAACAACCAACCAACCGTCTGGCCATCCTGTGTGTTTGTTCAAATCCTCACGCACTGTCTCTGGTGGGTGTAGCAGACGACCATTGCCAGAGGAACACGTGACGTGCAGTCGACACGTGCAGCTGTTATTAGTTTGTGGGCGTGTTCTATAAATAGAATGCGGTGCTCGTTGCACTGCGGTGTGCCGAGCAGCTCGCCTGGTTGTGACCTAGATTCGTGTTAAAGGACCCCCCCCCCCCACCCCCTCACTGCAATACAATATTAATGAGCATCATGCGATAGCCATACTCTCCTCACAATACATATTGTGTTTGTTTATATATATGATGTATAACGAATTATGCAAGTATAAAGATATGTGAGGGAATTATTATAATTATTGCTATACTCCGTAAGACCCAACACTGTACCGGTGGGTGGCTCCTCACCTCCACCGGATGTAGACCAGGGTCAGTCACATCAACTAATGTATATCTATATATACATAATTATATACATCTGCATATCTACATATATAGGTGCATAAATATGATAACTACGATATTGTACATGTATACAATATCATATATATAATATATCCTATATATATCACATCTATAATGTATACGAGTGTAGTGGTCTGCACTGACCCCTCAGGCAAGGAGCCACATAGACAGGTAGGCGTGGGTAGTGTGTTGATATCAGGGAGCCTAGGTGGTGTAATGGTTAGCACACTGGCCCGGAATGCAAAGAGATGTGGGTTCGAGTCCCGCTCTAGGCACAATATTTCCCATTTTCATCACCCCCACGCCACATATATATTATTTATATATATAGACGATGCATACAATTGACTAATTACTTCACTATGTCGTAAATAGACTGACTCATCCTTCCTCGCAGTCTAGATAAGGTAGACAGCTGGCTATAAACAAGGCCGCAGTGTGGGATATAATATTGAGTTGGTTGGTTGTTGGAGTTTTACATCCAGGCATCATCTCAGGTCATAGCAGCACTAAAATAAAATATTGAGACATTTTCCTACAGGCAGTGTGTAAGTCAGCTGTTTGTGAGGCTGGAAATGGAGGCAAGGGGTGGAGGCGGGTAAGAGGTGGCAGGAGTGTCTGTGTGTGTGTCGTTTCTCTGACACGTGATAGGAGACCCATATACGACAGGGGGCTGCTCAGGCTGCTCAGTTAACATTGTCCATAAGGCCATCAGCTAACAGAAGGGATGGGTAGGTGTGTGTGTGTGGGGATGGGGGAATTGAAGGGGCGGGGCACAAGCAGACATGTTGAACGCCCCATTGTGGGCGTACCGGCGCTGTATCAAATGCGCGTCCCACCGTTACTCAGAAGCTTACGTGAGCTGCTCGTTTAACTCCACTACTAGGGCAGCCCACTCTCCGCCTCCCCCCTCCCCCGCCCCCCCACACACAAACACACACACACATCCACCCGGGTTTGCATATACTGGAAGCTACCCTACTCCAACAGTGCTGACCATTGCCCAATTGACAGGGCTTTAAAAGATGCTAAGTAAGTGGTTACCGCCTCTTCCACGCGGCTCTATTTACCTCCAGGCTCTCCTCCAGTGTGTGGTAGGTGGGTGGGTGGGGGTGGGGACGCTACTACTCACCGGGAAGATCATCCCCACAGTCGGCGTCCAGCTCATGTTGAAAAAGTGCCGCTTTTGCGTCCGTTGCGAATGCATGGTGCGAGGTGATAGATGATAGCTCACTGGAGGGGGAGGAGGAGGAGGAGGAGGAGAAGGAGGAGTGACTCTATGGGTGGTGGGGGGGGGCGGCGGTAGGGGGGCGCTGGAGTAAGGAAGGATAGGTCCTCCTGCTTGGTGTAGATAGTGTCTATAGCATCACAGAGGCCCTGGAGAAGCAGCCAAGGCAGCAGCTGCCCGCCGCCTCTGTTAGTCTCCGGTGATGCAGCAGGCCCTGCTGCTGCTGCTGCTGATGGCAGCACCGGGCTTCCAATACCGGGACTCCTCCGGCGAGGCAGGGTTCTCCTGTGTCCCCTACCGCTCCTGCTGCCCCACTGACATGCCCTCTCCCGCCACGACATGTAGTAGATTCAATTCATGCAGTTCCTCCTGCACCTCACCCCTCCCCCACTCCCCTCCCCAATAGAGGCCACGCTGAAAGCCCTCCCTAGCCATACTAACCCACTAACCCCCATGCTGTGCCCCCCCCCCCCCCCACGCCCCATCCGCCCTCCCCTCCCCACAATGTTGGCGTTCTTTACCTGCTGGTCTCCATCCCGCAGCTCCTGGAGGCGTTGATGGCACGGGGACTGGTGTTGCTGGCTGCCATCATACTCCTCCAGTTCATTCTCAGAAGACCCTGTGTCACTGCTGGCCATGTCCCCTTCACCTCCTCCTCCTCCTGCTGCTCTTCCTCCTCCTGCTGCTTCCTCTTCTGCTGTGTCCTAGTCACAGGCTGTACGTGTGTTGTACACAGGCGGCCGGCTGAGGGTGGCGTGGTCACACTTCTAGGCATGCAATGGCGCTGGGTGGAGGACGGGGGGCGGTGGAGGCGGTGGCGTGGGGAAGTGGTGGGAGGGGGCGGCTGCCCTCTCTCCTATAGCCGGCCGGCTATCGCGGACCTGCTTGGAACCAGCTTTGATGTAGACCTGCTGGAAACCAGCTTTATTGCAGACCTGCCGGAAACCAGCCTGGATCTAGACCTGCTGAGAACCAGTCTTGATGTAGACCTGCTGGAAACTAGCATTGATATAGACCTGCCGGAAACTATCCTTATTGCAGACCTCCTGGAAACCAGCCTCGATATAGACCTGGCGGAAACTAGCCTTATTGCAGACCTGATAGAAACCAGCCTTGGTGTAGAACTGCCGGAAACTAGCCTCATTGCAGACCTGCTGGAAACCAGCCTTGATGTAGACCCGTGAGAAACCAGCCTTACCGCATACATATTAGGACAACCAGTCTCAGTGCAACCCTACTTGACACCAGTCTACACCATCTCAGCCTCTATGCTGCATGCAGACCGGTCGGTCCTTGTCGGAGATGTACTGTCAACCCCATCCTTAGATGTAGCCAGGACGTAAAACTCCAATAACTACCCAATGTACTGTCAACGCGTCGGGAAACCAGCGTACGTAAAGACTGCCTGCTCCAGCAAGCAGTCACGGCAAATGCAGTTATACTCGATGACAACACACCGACCCCACCCAACTTGCAGGTGGGAACCCTGAGGCTGGTGCTGATACAGTGTGACACCTCCCTCCTCACTCTCCTCCACACCAACTAAGACGCCGATCTCTACTAGTAGTATCTGCACCTCTGCACCCACTCCACCCCACCCCCACCCCCCCTCACCCCACGCCCGGCGGCCACATTACACGCTAACCACCCCCCACCCCCCGCGGCCCCCCCCCCCTCAGGCCTCGTTCAATCAGTCACGTGACATCGCCGACCAATGCTCTATTTCTGGCACAAATTAAACACGCCTGCACAGTAGGATGCGGGTTTTTTTCTTCTCTCGATAAGTTTGTTTGTTGATGGTTTTATGTCCTACTAATTTCTAAGGCCTACTAATTTCTAAGGTCACTTTTTCCCCCTTAAAGGTTTGTTATTTGAAGGTTTTCTGTCCAACTAACTTCTGAGGTCACATCAGCACCACTTGTGACAGTGCGCACTCATGGCACATTAATAGTGCTGCCGCACCTCTGACGTGACCACTTGCACTATGAGTTCAGTATGACCCGATATCCTACTCAATCACATTATTCGGATACTGAGGAAACCAGTACTTGCCCTATCCTATTAACACCTATCACCAGGATAGGTAACGACATGCATACATTTTGTAAGTCATTGGTTTGACCTTGATAGGGTTCGAACCCATGACCTCCCGCACGGGAAGCCAGCCAGTATTCAAAAAAACATTCCTTCCCAAGTAGCGCGTGGATAATAACTGTGCTATAATGGTCAGAAGAAATTGACTGGGCTAGTTTTGTAACGGATTTAGACTCGCGATGCGCATGAACACGACAACATAATTATCAACATATAACCGAAAGGTGCCCAAAGCATCACAGATGTATGACCACCACACTGACAATAAGACCAAATAAAAATAAAATTGTGATCGTTCCCGCCCGTGCCTGAAAAACACCCGCCCCTGATTTTGACAATTTAATTGATGTTAAAACTGTTAAAATTTCGTCAGGCTAGAGGCAATTCAACTTGTGTTTCAATTGTTAAGTCATCAGTTTGACTCGGCCAGGGTTCAAAGCCAGGAGTTCGAGTCCCATGACCTACCAAAAGGGTGGCTGATGCTCAACTCATTTGGCCATCACACCTGGTTACGTATTACGTCTATGTCATATGCCAGAACAAAATCAAAATCAAAATCAAAACTGCCCACCAGACCCAGATTTGTCTGAGCAAAAGGACGACCACCAATTTATTTTTGGTATTTGGCCTGATCGGGAAACTGGCACATTTGTTCCGTCCAGGCCAATTTAAATGGCACATGTATCATTTATATTTGTACTATGCATGTCAGAATGCCAAGTGCATATACTAGCGAAATAAACTGATAAAGCCATATATTTAGTCAGCTAGGATTAATTTCATAATACCTGTACCAACTTAATGATGATGATGATGGTGGCGGTGATGATGATGACACTCTTAATAAAGATGATGATAATAATAATATTAAAGAAACAACAGCTTACCACCTACCTGTATTTCCTATTTAATCCAAGCAGGATAGGGTGAGGAACTCATACAGTAATTCTCTTAATAATGATGTACTCTATTATATGAGTAAACGATGGTAGACAACTATATGGTGTGTCCAGCTACGCAGTTGTTTATTAATTGGCAGGCTGTCCCGACCTACACAACTATGCGATGGCATGCATTATTAATTGCGAGGTTGCTTGCCAACTGTGTGCAGGCAAGGTCACCATTTTACAGTAGGTCTATATGACACAAACCTTTTGCTTGATTGGTTGGTTGTTGGAGTTTGACATCGTGGCAACAGCTAAGGTCATATCAGGACAGGTACCGAGTTGTGACAATGCAGACTCATAGTAACTTTATAGTGCTGCCCCATTGGGAAACCAGGCTGCCAGCACCATGACCTGATATCCCACTCTGCCACATTATACTGTCAGTGACACTGAGCCAACCAGACCTTGCCCTATCCTATTAATGCTGAGTGCCAAGCTAGGAAGTGGCAAGTATCAATTTTGTAAGTCATTGAAACATTTGCTGCCCAGTTATATATTTTCTTGTTATAAAGCTTTTCGACTATATATATATACATACTCAGACCGAAATGAAACCATCATTATGGTCGGTCGATTTAGAGAGGTTTTACTGTATATATATATATATATATATATATTTATATATATATACGTATATATATATATATATATATATATATATATATATATATATACACACACAGTAAACCCTCTCTAACCTACCACCTCTACAGATCGACCACTCCCATATATCGATATTTTTATTTGGGTCCCAAACGATCGCCCATATAATACGATCGCCCATATAATACCATTGTAATGATTTTTAAAAAGCTCCCTAAGCCGACCACCTCTCAGAATGGATCATTTAAAGTCGGTCTCATGGTCGGTCGATTTAGAGAGGTTTTACTTTTAGTATTCACCAATTCCCACCCATCTTCGCAGAGATGCTGCGTATTCGCTGTAATTGCTACATGGTGGGAGGCTATTATTAGTGCCAGTAGCAACCAGTGGAAGTGCACTGCCTGCTCATTGTGACCCACATCTCATTGTTGAGACCAACATGAATAAATGAAGCCTACCTACGCAGCCAATCCAATCATTTACAGCTAATTCTAAAGCACGTGAATTGCAGCAAATAGAATTCTCAGAAGGGAGTTTGACGTCACGGCTACCATTTTGTCGGATGTGTAGATAAAGAGTCTACTTGACAGTTTATTACATACGATAATACGCATATATGTATATATATATATATATATATATATATATATATATACACACACACACACACATACATATACATTATATTTGAGGTATAAAAGGATTATACAAATATAAATTAACGGATCGGATTATTTCGCTTATATTGCGTGTTACGATTATTGTGTATGTCGCTGCCGTTTCGGGGTTCGACCCTACGCCCGTTCCGGCAGGCTACTGCGGCGGTCACGATTGACGGTGGTGACCAGCGGCGGCAGTTATCAGTACCAACGCCGCCATTTGACTTGTGTCATTCCTGATACAAATATATATTCATATATATATTTATATATATATATATTTATATATATATACATATTTATTTTCATATTCGAGAGACATGTGATGGGATGGCCGGAATGAGTTGAGCGTCCGTCTCCCGTTTTGGTAGATCGTGGGATTAGGACCCACGGGATTGAACCCTGGTCGAGTCAAACGGATGACTTAAAAAGTTGCTTTCTAGCCAGGCACTCTGCATTATTAGGATAGGGAAAGGACTGGTTGGCTCAGTGTCAGGATAATGTGACTGAGTGGGATATCAGGTCATGGTGCCGGTGGCCTGGTCTCTGAGCGGGGCAACACTATAATAAAGTCCCCATGAGTGTGCACTGTCACAGGTCGGTACCCATCCTGTATGGATCCTCCGATCTCCCAAGAAAGGAGACAGATGCTCAACTTATTCGACCATCCCGTCTTGTCCTTGGGGCAGAGTTAAATGCTATAAGTACTTCTTGAATTTTGTGTTGATATTAGGTAGTAGATGGAGTAAAAACAATCAATTAAATTCAGAAATTGCGGAGATTATTTCATTCCAGGTAGAATAATGAGGAAATGAATATTTCATGTAGTGGAAAAAATTCCCTTTGCCAACAAACCAAAGACCCTATAATACTAAGACGGCTCACTCCCTATCTCTCCCATGGTAATGTAAATTTTGCAGTGCCACCTTGTGGTGGGTTTGATCAGCCCAGCTGCTGGTTGGTGTTTCACATGTAAACACATACAATTATATTATACATGAGATAGGTAAGTATGAATACACATTAATATGAAATTGCTATGAACAAATACACATCATCATCAGCATCATCATCATCATCATCACCACCATCACACATCTTTCACATTCATATATACATTTAATGATTTATACATATGATTTATACATATAATATAGCAACTGTTTAACCAAGAGAACAGCCAGCGCACCAAGTGGTGGGTTTGATCATTTTGATTCCACAGTACAGGCTGAGTGAGCCGTCTTAGTATTATAGGGTCTTTGAACTAACTGAGATGGAGCTATAGCATGCGACTATTGGTGTGCCAGAAAAACAAGATGACATGTGCATGCGCATGTGTGAGGGAGGGGGAGAAAGAGAAGGAGAGGGGGGGGGGGGGAGAGTGGGGGTGTGTGTGGATGGAATTGGGGTTGTTAGGTTCCAAGACCTGGCGTTACCATGACAACGGCAAAACAAACAAAGCAACAGAGCCAGCCTTTAGCAGCAAAGGTCGATGAAATAGTAAAAGAAGGGTGCTTTCGTCGCCGTAATTAGTGGGTGGGTAATTGGGGGATCACTGGGTAACTTGAGCTAAGCGCCACTGCCACACACACTAGAACTCACTACCTAACATTAGCAAACAAGCGCTTTGCCACTAGTCATGATGCTAGTATGCCCCTTAGGAATCCAGACCCATATACAGTTTGTTGCAAATGACGCCGCCAAAGTGTTTAATGTACACAATTGAATTTGCTTGTCCAACTGACTGCCTGTAGGCCTATATATACAGTAAAACCTCTAAATCGACCGCCCATGGGACCGACTTTAAGTGGTCCATTTAGGGAGGTGGTCAGTTTAGAGAATTAGAATATCCTTACAATGGTATTGTTGGGACCCAAATAAAGTGATCGATATAGGGGAGTGGTCGATCTGTGGAGGGGTCGGTATAGAGAGGTTTTACTGTATATATACATACATACATACATACATACATACATACATACATACATACATACATACATACATAGATACATAGATACACACATGGATTTCATATTGCATAGTGCATTATATAGCAGATGGGTGCTCTTCTGCAAACAAACATATTTGACTATCGGATGATGGCAGCTTCAGCTCAAATGTCATACTACTCACAGTCATGGTTTCATTTCGGTCTGAATGGCGTTTTGTCGTTTTTTTGCCCGAACTCTTCATAATATTATGTAGAGGTAACAAAGTAACTCCGATTAGTAACGGCTGTATTCTGATATTAAAAGTATATATAATTGAGGACTGACAGTGGCTATCTAGTGTCCGTGGGGGATTAACATTAGGCCAACAGTGAAATGGAGTCTTAATTTGAGAGTTGCCTGCATGTCTCAACAGGGGAGTTGCATTTTTTTAAACCAAATGCAGCGTTCTTGGTCAACTCACTGGTAAATAACGGTCTGCACTGAACAGAGACAGAACCAATCTTAGGCGGTACAGTTGCCAGTGTGCACATGTTTTAATCAGAATCAAAATCGATGATGGAATGCTAAGAACACTTCCGGTGGCATCACCGGCTATTTTTGACTAAGGATCTAAATATAGTATCATTATTGACGCTTACAAGATTTTAGCAAGGGACATTTGATCCCTACCCCGGAGGGAACTCAGGTTGTCCCCACAGAAAATCAGAGATTCTATGTTATTTCACAACCCTCTTAAGGCCCTGTCACACCTCACCGGATTGGAGGAAATGGACAGAAACCGAACAAAGTCCATTTTGTGTCTGTACAAGTTTTGAACATGCACAAAACTAGGAACGGATGCCGCCGGATTGATGTCTATGATTCTTGTCCGGTTTGAGTTCATTTCGTCCGTTGGCTATGCATTCATGTCCGTTTCATGTCCGTTCGTCCAGCGGCCATTAACCCGATAGCGCAACAATTTGACACAGTTTAATACATTTTGGTACTTATCACCACTGCACTAGACAATTCTGTCCATTGCTCAATCCGGCGAGGTGTGACAGCCGCTTTAAGGAGGAACTTCTTCTTTGAGAAGACTGGGAAGAGGTTGTCTCACACCACTACTGTCTTATTGATAATACGCCCCTCCACACTACTGTCAGACTACTCCTCAAGCACTACTACCACTAATATTGCACCACTAATATCAACCTCAGACTGTCACACTGCGACTATTAGATTGCTACTGTCATACCACTAATATCAGACACCTACTGCTGCCACTGGCAGACCACTACTGTCATGCTACCACTGTTAGACCACTACTGTCATGCTACCACTGCCATGCTACCACTGTCACATCACTACTGCCACACTACCACTGTCACAATACCAGTGTTGCACAACTACTACTACACCAGGACTGTCATGCCACCACTGCCACAGCAATAGTGTTGTACAAGTAATATCACAATTATCTACTGTCACGACTATCGTTTCACCCCTATTACACCACTGATGTCACACCACTACCACTGCACAACTAGCATGACTGTTACACTACGACTGTTATACCATCGCTGTCACCACGTCACTGTCACACCATAACTATCACACTACTATTGTAACACCATAACTACTGTCACACCACTACTATTGTATCGCAAATATCGCATTACTACTGCCATACAACAACTGTCAGCCCATAACTGTCACACCACTAGTAGCACATCACTATTTTCACACTACTACCATAGCACCCATACTGGTCACCGCACTTAAGTCTCAAAGTGGCACTACTGCTTGTAATGGCACTAGTGGGAGTTGATTATGACGGATCGGTGAAAGCAAGTAAAGGCCCCGTCACACTATGACGTAATGCGGTAGCTTAAGCCGAAGTAGGTGAAATTTGGCTATTACATCGAGATACATTACTCGTTCGTAAAGCCTACGTTGAGATAAAGTGACTCATGTCAAGGTTTTGGACATACCCAAAACTTTCAACGTAGATCTACTTAAAGGCCGTTATGTTGGGTTATGTTGGGCATATGTTACGCTCACGTTAGGCTTACGTCGAGATACCTTAGACGTTTGCTAGACCTACCTCGGTCTACGTTGGGTTACGTCGAATTACGGTACACTGACGGAGAGCCGGGAGGAATGTGCAGCCTGTAAGCTGACAACGTGGTGTTAACATATCTCGACATAGGTCTAACGTGTCTCTGACGTGTGTCTAACATTAGTCTAATGTAAGTCCAACGTGTCTTGACGTATTCAACATAGTTACTGAAGGCTGGCACGCGCGTAACGTATGTAACGTGCGTCAACATTCTTCGAACATAAGCGACTGATGGTGCTCACTCGTGGGCCTGACATCGACTCACATTACGAATGACGCCAGAGTCACATGTAGCTACATTAGGGTGGGCGTAATTACGCGAGTCCTATGCCAATCCACCGCTAGGGTTTCGCTAGGCTCATGCCATGCGCGCTGGAGGCTCGTCAGCCTTACATTGGGCCTTTTTTTACGTTCTAACTCGTTGAGACACATTACAACTATGTTGGACCAACGTTACGCCTATGTCCACTACGTTGCACTGCCGTCTAATTTGGACCTGAAACGCCGAAAATTGATTTTTACGTTGCCCACTCGCTGGCCTGTTACATCGTAGTGTGACAGGGGTATAAACATTTCAATTGACACTTTGTTCTAACAATGTATTTTGCATACGTGCGTAATGTACGTGTGTAATGTAACGTTGATTGCTCGGCTGGAAGATCATCCCTCGCTGAAGCCATACCGTTACCGTACTACATGTTTGTGGTTAAATAAAACTAAAAAAAAGCACACTTTAGCAACACTCTGTGTTATGCGGAGCCCCACTTGTATGCACCTTTAACACAATAGCCACTCTGTCACTGTACCCTGTGACGTCATGCCCACTCAGAAACTACAGTATCACCTATCTAAATCACCGACCATGGGACCGACTTTAAATGGTCCATTTACGGAGGTAGGGAGTTTTTTTTCATCATGACAATGGTATTATATGGGTGATCGTTTGGGACCCAAATGAAGTGATCGATATAGGGGAGTGGTCGATATGTAGAGGCGGTCGCTTAGAGAGGTTTTACTGTATATCGATACTATGCACGCTATCATGCTAATAAAGCAGGCTTCGCTATGCGGTTTTATAAAGCTAATAGCAAATACATTTAATAAATATTATATCTCTAGTTGTTGTTGAAGAAACAAAAAGAACACGGTCACTTCCATGATGACGGAATGTCAATTTCACTTGTCAAATATGCCCCGCTCAGATTCAACATTTCATCTCCTCCATCAACCCTGACCCCAGGCTCCCCTCCAGTACCCAGTCCCCTCCAGTACACAGCCGCCATTACTAAAACCCCTTCCGGCTCGGGTCAGCCGAGATCAACCCGCTTTACTAACAACTAGTGTGAGGATCGATAGTTTTTGCAGAAATTAAAGTTGCATAGTCCGATGGTTTTGAGTTTATATCATTTTTCTGAGATAAATAGCGCCATTATTATCTACCTTATACCCCAGTCACACGAGAGGCATCGTTCGCCGCCAACCTCCCTACGCCCTAAAGGACGCCAACCACCCAGCGTTCCATTCGATACATTGATTCAAATACCTTGTAGGCGCCATGTCGGCGCCATGTCGGCGCCATGTCGGCGCCAGGTCAGCGCCATGCCGGCGCCAGGTCGGTGCGAGGGCGCCGCGATGGCACCGCAAGGGCGCCGCAAGGGCGCCGCTGGGTCAGTGACAGGGCGGCGCTGAGTCAATAGCAGGGCGGTGCCGGGTCAGCGCCAGGGCGGCGCGGGTTGGGGAAAGGGCGGCGCCCTGGCGCCGACCACATGGTGACTGCAGCATCGCATCTGTTGGCGCCACCAGGTCGGCGCCAGATCGGCGCCAGATCGGCGCCATGTCGGCGCCATGTCGGCGCCATGTCGGCGCCCCAGGGCGGCGCCAGGGCGGCGCCAGGGCGGCGCCAGGGCAGCGCCAGGGCACCAACCATTTTGAATGGCGCCGCCGGAACAGGGCGCAAGGAGGTTGCACGTGCAGCAGCAGCAACCTCCTTGCGCCCAAAATTTCCGAAATGGGCGCCGGGAGGGTGGCGATTTCGCGGCGCCAGGACTCAATGAGGGCGTAAGGAGGGCGCAAGGAGGAGGTTTTGACGTCGCAAATCGATCGTTAGCGAACGCAGGCCTCGTGTGACTGGGGTATAACTTAAAGCTGCCTAGTCTGATCAAGCATCAAATTTTCAAAACCAAAGCAATTATCTGGAATTGATTCTACATATCTAACTTAGATACTGATGCATGTATTAAGCATTTGTTGCCACATATCAGGGAATACCGAGGCAATTTAATAGAACATGTTACTGCTAAAGCCTATGGTGTCAGAGTTTTGGCAAGCTTGCCAAAACTAATTTGACATGTTTGGACTTCAAATATCTCAAAACATAACTGTTTAAAATAACCAGGACTTGAAGCTAAAGTAAGGTCGATTATAATGGTCAGGTTAATCTATTTATCTCAGAAGAATTACAGAAACTCAACACCATCGGACTATGCAACTTTAAGTTTGAAGTAACTGTTATCGTGAATGGTAAAATTGTGAGATATTTTGAGTGCAAACAGGTACAATTAGTTTTGGCCAAGCATGCCAAAACTCTGACACCATAGACTTCTGCAGTAAGCCGGTTCTATTAAATGGACTCAGTATTCCCTTTTACGCAGAAACAAATGTTTAATGAGTGATTCAGTATCTAAGTTGGATATTTGGAATCAAATCAAGATAATTGTCTTGGTTTTGACAAATCTGATACTTCATCGGAGTATGCTTGTTTGTTTGTTGTTGTTTTACGTCCTGGCAACATCTAAGGTCATATCAGGACGGGTACCGACTTTTGACAGGGCGCACTTATGGTGACTTTATAGTGCTGCCCCACTGGGAAACCAAGCCGCCAGTACCATGACCTGATATCCCACTCATTCACATTATCCTGACACTGACAAAACCAGTCCTTGCCCTATCCTAGTAATGCCAAGTGCCAGGCTAGGAAGCAACAAGTATCAATTTTTAAGTCATTGGTTTGACTGGACCGTGGGCATTACACAAGTATAAATTGTTAAGTCATTTGTTTGACTCGACCGGGGTTCGAAACCATGGGTTCGAATTCCACGATCTACTCATTCGGCCATCCTCTCTGGTCAGCCACCATAGGTCTGGCGGTACTCTACCTATGCCACGTGCTCCCAGTCACCTGTGATTTTCAACTTCATCCCGACATTGACTCAGCGGCGTGACGCATCACACAATACACTCAGCGCGAGACCAGTGTAGTGACTGCAGTCGTCCACAACAGATGGCGCCACTGCCCTGCGAGTCACAATGCCACATTCAGTAATCTAAAATTACAAGTACAGCAACGCTGCTTTTAATGTACTGATCGATCACTGATGGTGTAATGCCATGTTGGCACCAAGGGCCAGCCATATTCATGGCAAAAGTTTAATAGTTTTATGGTTGTTTTTTTTTGTGTGGGTAAAAGAGTTTATTCATCAGAATATACATTTTTTCAGCGCCGAGGCACTGGTCTTCCAGCCGTTTACATTACACTGTAAATATGTAGATAAGCGGGTACTTAGATAGGGCATATTAGTAGATTGTGACGGGTGTTTGTGGGTTAGCCATAATAAGTTCAGTGTTATGGGCTAAGATGGTGGGTGGCTGCAAAAACTGCTGCTATTAGTATTACGGTATAGTTGAGGTAAGTAATTGAGTGAGGGGGGACAAGGAGACATACTCTGTCTTAGATGTGTTCAGTGTTAATTTATTTTCCCGGCACCACTCACCAGTACTTGTCAGTGCCACCCCTATCAAGTCAGCTGCCAGCCTGACATCTCTACTGCGCTCCACAACTGCTGCATCATCAGCAAATAATGTGATCAATGCTGACTCTGAGATCATGGGCAGGTCATTCATAAATATCAGTAACAGGTTGAGCCCTGTGGCACTCCAGTCTTGACTCCTCTAGGGGGTGACTCCATTCCCCTTATTCTGGTGAACTGCTTTCGGTTTGATAGATAATTTGCAAGAAATGCTTGAGTTCTAGGACCTAGGCCAGCTCTTTCTGTCTTGTGCAGTAGTATTTATTCTCTCAGTTTTGTTAATCATTTATTGAAATTGTCTGGAATGAGCGGGGGCGCTTATCCGTTTCATTGCTGGGCACGGAAGACAGCAAGGCTGCCCCCCTGCGTCCTACCCCCCCCCTCCCCCCCACGAAAATCACAACCAATCCACATCGCTTATATGGAAATCTGAAAGTCAGATTTGTGTCAAATATCAGCAAAAATGATGACATATGTAACAAGTTTGAAGTGGCTAAATTTCTGTCAAATGATGGAAAATTGTAACTCACAAAACAGAGTTAAAATTACAGAAGGCAATACAGTCAAGTTGTTTCTAGCCATTCTAAAATGTATTTGCACTGTGAATTGGCAAAGAGTTCTCACATGCTATTATTTACAGGGATGAAAGTGGTCTCCGGGGAAAAAAGCGGAAAGGCGAATATTCTCCCATAGGTTTAGCATTGTCAGGGAATTGCGGAAAAATACCAGAAGTCAGGTTTCAACTAGCCTTGTTGTGATTGCATTACGGCCCTAACGAAACACTTTCTTGTTTAGATTCGATGTTCTAGCTACATCTAAGGTCATATAAGAAAGGGATTCGAACCATCCAACTGGTGTCATATACATCACATTTTTTTTAATTTGGTTTGCCGTTATCGGTGAATATAAAAAATCCCGGAAATCCGCGAAACCACGGAGGTCTTTCATCTCTGTATATACATTACAGCATTGTTGGTGCAAGAACATGAATTCTACCCATTCGGGCAGACACTGACTGACTGACACCCAATGCACTCTAGTCTATGGCAGTAGGATATAGGTAGTCCCCATAGCAACTAGCAAAATATCCCCACCCATGAATAATACAACGACAAAGCCGTGATGGTAATAATTGCAATAATAGTCCCTCCCTATACGTCGTCAGCCCAATGGTTCAAAAGGGCCATAATCTTTTGGTTCGATCCAGAAGAAATCACTTCACCTAACCACTCAATTACTTTTCCTTATCATTTGTCAGATTGTGTCTTCTGATTATATTACTATAAGTGCTTTACATTGAATACATTATGAAATCAACCAGCTATACGTTCTTCTTTTACATCCTAGCAACATCTAAGGTCATATCAGGACTGGCATCAACTTGTGACAGTGCACACTCATGGCGACTTTATAGTGCTGCCCTACTGGGAGACCAGGCCACCGGCACCATGACCCCATATCCCACACAGTCACATTATCCTGATACTGAACTAACCAGTCCTGGTCCTACTCAATAATATGCTATTAATGTCGAGTGCCAGGCTGGGTAGCGACAAGTATACATTTTGCAAGTCATTGGTTTGACTCGGCTGGAATTCAAACTCCCAATCTTATGCCCGGGAAGCCTAAGCTCTATCGATTCGGTCACCGCGTTCGGTCACAACCCGCTATATGATTATGTGGGTAAATACATAACATATAAACAAAGAGAAAATAACGTAAGTTTAATAAAGAAAAAAGGGATGCCAGTGGACAATTGCTTACAGACATAATTTTATCTTGGCGGCTTTAGTACAGCAGGATTCAGCCATGCATTTCCAGCTGATGCCATTTTCGCGTGTAACATCACTCACAAAATCACTTGGCTACATTCCAAATACATAGGCCTACACAGCCAAAGTGTTAAAAATAATGAATGACCACAATCAAAACAAAACACAAATAAACACATTCGCATTTTATATTGTCATATTATCGAATTTAAGTGAATTTTGCTTTAAAAACCTTGTTATACATTTGTTTTGTTAGCAATATGGCATTAATGACATCCATTTTACACCCCCAAAAAATACATATACTGATATAGGCAGGGTCTGTCAAGTCCAGCCCACCGCAACACATTCATTATCCGATGGCATGGGGTGGGGTTAAAGGTCACTGCAACCCAATGGGGATCAGATTCGAATTACATGACCTTCACCTTGACACGCTACCGTCCACTCAGCCTTGTAATTAAGTGCCATACAGTTTGGTGATGGTCGGCCACTGAATAATTGTCATACTATCATCAAGTTGTCATGGAAAAGAATCCCACTACCTACTCCTCCAGCACTGCAGTACATGTTGCTAGGCAACACGTTCTCTTCCTCCAACAATGAACAGATGAAGAGCTCTACTCCTTATGTGGTCTCCCCCCTCAGATTCGAATTATATGCCACCGAGTCAAACCAATGACTCACACAATTGATACTTGTCGCTACCTAACCTGGCACTCGGCATTAATACGAAAAGGCGACAGGTGTGCTAAGTCTCAGCATAATGTGACTGAGTGGGATATTGGGTCATGGTGCTGGTGGCCTGGTCGACAAGTGGGGCAGCACTATAATAAGTTGCCATGATTGTAAACTGTCACAAATCGGTGCCCATCCTGATATGACCTGACATGTTGCTAGGACATAAAACTCCAACAATAACCTATTTCTAAGTAAGATATAGAACTTTCCTCGCTGAGAGGAATATAACTCGGTTACATGCTCTCAATATGCTTATTAATGTTGCATAGTCCGATGGTTTTGAGTTTATGTCATTTTCTGAGATAAATATATTAAATTGATTGTCATGATATACCTTACTTTAGTTGGAAGTGACTTTTATTTCAAATGGTTAACTTTTCAGATAATTTTGGCAAGCATGCCATAACTCTGACATAATAGGCTTCTGCAGTAACAGGTTCTTTTCAATTATCTTCCTTTCTCTGTGACAACAAATGCTTAATAAGTGCATCAGTATGTAAGTTAGATATGTAGAGTCAAATCTAGATAATTATTTTAGTTTATAAAATTGGATGCTTTCAACGGACGATGCTGCTTTAATTATCATAACCATGTCCTAAATAGTGTTTTCAATCGGTAGTGTTATATGCACCCTGTAAGTTCACATAGATATGTACCCCATGTAGCAATGTTAAGTCTATAGTCAACACCTTCATCCGGGTCCTACACTACTGCAGCTATGGCAATGACACAGCTGACCAATCGAGTAGAACCGATGAAAGCACATTATCATATCAACAGGCGGCTGCAGTTGTGGGATGGACTCAATCAATATAAAAGTTGTTCCCACCCTCCCACCCTCTTTTAGATACAAATTGGAATGGTTCAGGCACAAAAACCGACAACTGCCATCTGGACCGAAATAACTACCATGTTTGAGCTGAAGGTATCATTTCGATAATCAAATCAATTTCTCTCGCGGAAGCTGCCACATCCCCTATACAATGCCCTACTCAATATGAAATCGATGGACTTTAACTGGAAAGCTCAACAACAAATTCTATTTTGACAGAAATGAAATACTTAGATTAGCTCTAGAAATTATTATTATTATTAACATTATTATTATTATTAATATTATAGGTAGTATATATGTGTATTTACCGGTGTAGGCACCCGCGGGGCTCACCTCTCCTGCTAACAGGTTTTCATGATCAGCGTTTCGAACGCACCCACTGCGTGGTGGTTCTGGAATTTACGCTAGTTTGTGCCACCAGCGCTGGGCGGGTTCGACTAAAGCATTATGCGCCTGCTACTCGCTAGTCGTCGCCAACAGCAGCCATATATATAACCACGGCGCTCGACCAGCCCGGCGCCTTCGTGATACGCCACCTGGCCTGTGGGCCGAACTAACCCACTGTTCGGGCGAGATTGACAAATTTAGTTTTTTGTTATTATGATTTGTTGGTTTGTGGCCAGCCAGGTACAGTACTATCTTGTGTCAATATACTGTATTTCCCACAACTGCTCTTCCTTATGCCTTAGCGGGTCTACATAATTATAAATAAAGAAAAACTGACTCTGCTTCATTTATAGAAAACTCAGCCAACCACACGAAAGAGTTTAAATTCTAAATACTGAAATGTATATATGCCTCATTTGCATTATAATTATTTCATCACAACCAAGAAATTGAGTGCAAATTTTGTGTAAATAACTGTACAAAGTACCTGTAGACCAGTGTTATGGCGCCGAGAACAGACCTATTCATATGAATAAACTCCCAGTTTCCAATGGCGCGTATTAAAAGAAGGCTTTTATATCCCATAAATAAAAGCAAGAATTTCTGTAATGTCTTATTTCCATCACATATTTTGTTAACTTATATATACTTCTGCATAAAGAACTATGGCTGAATACTTTCTTTTTTCTTGTTGTAAATATATTTATTCCTCCGAACAAAGTACTTTTTCAGCATTTAGCCACTGGTTTTGAAGTGATTGTTGGTAGTTAATTCCGCTTTCTTAAATATTAAAATAATATATTTATAATATAAAAACAGGCTTAGTACAATCAAACTGAAAAGAAATTGTGAACATAATGGTTTCTCAAACATATATAAGTTAGCTTTAGTATAACCAATTAGGGCTTGTTATGAGCAATTACCTCAGAGAGGTAGATTTAGAAATGTGATTCCATGAATAAGTAATTAAGGAAAGCCTTTGTTCACACAACTACACCTGATGGTTATCAGCATTTCTATAATTGCTGGTTACCATGGCACTAGGAAATTAGTAGTTGATAACGGGACTGGGATTAACACTCCATCTCGCCTCCACAGACACACACACACCTACACATACACACACACGGGCACACACATACACATACATTAACTGACACACACTATTGGCCTTGCATATATCGACCAGGAGGCCGGTGATGCGGATTCCGAGGGACACCAGTTTGCCAGGGACATTTCCATTCAAATGCATTGTTAACGGCCGTGAGCAAATCTTCATACAGAAGAAGTCAAATATCTCCCAAATTACACCATCTAGAAATAAATCGCTTGGTAGACATATAGAAAACATCTTTACCATAAAGACTATATTAAATTGATAAGGTTAGGGTTCTTGAATTCTATTAATTTTGAATTAAAACTAACGTTTTGCACTGCACGTACCGTCAAACTCAAGGCATTGTCAATGGTTGTGAGCAATGTTCATACAGAAACTACAGAAGAAGTCAAATATCTCTCAAATTACACCATCTAGAAACAAATCGTTTGGTACACATATAGAAAACATCTTTACCAAAAACATTATATTAAATTCATAAGGTTAGTGACGATGCTGTTCGATTTTGATGCATGTGCAGAAGCGATGTGTCCCTCGCAAACTGGTGTCCCTGGGAAACCGCAACACCGGAAACTCTGGGTGCCTGAACAATGGCAGCATGCACAGTGTTGGCTGTCAGTCCATATTATGCAAGGCTTTGACCAAGGCGACAAGCTGGGGTTTGGCGCGAACTGTCTGCAACTGACCAACAATTGAATAAAAGCGAGTCAAACCAATGACTTAAAAATTGATACTTCTCACTTCCTAGCCTGGCACTTGGCATTACTAGGATAGGGCAAGGACCGGTTCGCTCAGTGTCAAGATAATGTGACTGAGTGGGTTATCAGGTCATGGTACTGGCGGCCTGGTTTCCCAGTGGGGCAGCACTATAAAGTCACCATAAGTGCGCACTGTCACAAGTCGGTAGCCGTCCTGATATGACCTTAGATGTTGCTATGACGTAAAACAACAACAAACAAACATCACATCACTTGATCACTCAGTAGCAGTAAGTGCTGCTGGGCTCTAAGTTCTAACGCCCTGGTGCCAGTAGTAGTATAAAGTGGAGTGACATATCTGGACGCTACTACTTAGTTGCAACACAGCAGTGGATAAAACTATTAAAAGCTGCCTCGAATAGAGTGCCACAACACTGTGGCTTCAGTGGTCGATATCAGCCGTGTTAGGCAGTACATCACGGCTCTTGATTGTTCATCAATGATTGTGTCTGTCTGTCTGTCTGTCTGCATGTGGATGGTGATACACGTGTAATAATGCCTGTACTGTCCTGCACACCCCCCCCTCCCCTGTCCGGGGGGGGGGGGGGGGGGGGTGGACCCCCATAATGCAGCACTCCTCCTGCTGCGCAGGTCCTAGCCTCCACTCGCTCGGAGGAATGTTGCCATTTAAAGTCGGTCCCGTGGTCGGTCTCATTCAGAGAGGTTTTACTGTATATTGTTAACTATATGAAGGGCTCAGGTGCAAAAAAACGGCACATTTAAAGTCGGTCCCGTGGTCGGTCTCATTCAGAGAGGTTTTACTGTATATTGTTAACTATATGAAGGGCTCAGGTGCAAAAAAACGGCACATTTAAAGTCGGTCCCGTGGTCGGTCTCATTCAGAGAGGTTTTACTGTATATTGTTAAATATATGAGGGCTCAGGTGCAACAAAAACGGCACATTTCTGTAAAATAGAATTTATTATTGTGCTTTCCAGTTAAAGTCTATCAATTTCATGCGAAAAAAATTATTTACTCAAACTCAAACCCCACAACCACAACCCCAAAAATATATATATATATATATATATATATATATGTATATATATATATATACATATATATACATATATATATATATACATATATATTTATTCACACACATCACACACACATCCATACATACATATATATCTGACCAGATGGGATGGCCGAATGAGTTGAGCGTCCATCTCCTATTTTGGTAGATAGTGGGATTCGAACCCATGGTTTCGAACTCTGGTCGAGACAAACCAATGACTTAGAAATTGATACTTGTCACTTCCTAGCCAGGTGCTAGGCATTATTAGGATCAGGCAAGGACTGGTTGGGTCAGTGTCGGGATAATGTGACTGAGTGGGATAGCAGGTCACAGTGGTGTATATGTGTGTGTGTGTGTAGGTGTGCTGGCCACTAACACATGGGTGTGGGTGTGGAGGTGGTGAAATTGATGTTCACAAGGATCGATCGTTGACACAAACATGTGGCTTACATCGATTAAACAAGCCATGCTGTCACGTAAATGGTACATGTACCACGTGTACACGTGTGCTAACATCAATTTACTGCTTGTAACGCATTTGCAAATGCATGTTTAACTAACAGAACAAGGTCATAGACAGTACATTTGACTTACTCATTACTGACCTGACCTGCTGACAGACCACAATCCTGGAACATGATTGCTACGCCACCTGGTGACTCGTCCAAGAACTGAGGTTGCTTAAAGTTGTATAGTCTGATGGTTTTGAGGTTCTGTCATTTTCTGAGATAAATATAATATGTTGATGGTTATAATCTATCGTACTTTAGTTTGAAGCAACATTAGTTTTAAATGACTAACTTTAGGGATATTTGAAGTTCAAAGATGCAAAAATAATTGTGGAAAGCATGGCAAAACTTTGACAATAGAGGCTTCTGCAATAACAGGTTCTATTAAATTGCCTCAGTAGTACTTTCTACGTGGTGACAAAAACATTAATATATATACCTTAGATATGTAGATTCAAATCTAGATATTTGTTTAGGTTTTGAAAATGTTAGGTTTTCATCGGACTTTGCAGCTATAACTTTGATGATTGGAGGAGAACGGTATTTCCAAGGTGATATGTTCCTGACTTTAGAGCCGCATAGTCCGATGAAGCATCACATTTTCAAAACCAAAACAATTATCTAGATTTGATTCTACATATCTAACTTAGATACTGATGCACTTATTAACTGATTAAGCTTTTGGTGCTACATATAAGGGGATATTGAGTCAATTTGATAGAACCTGTTACTGCAGAAGTCTATGGTGTCAGACTTTTGGCGTGCTTGCCGAAACTAATTTGACATATTTGCACTTCAAATTTATCAAAACTTAGCGATTTAAAATAAAAGTCACTTCAAACTAAAGTAAGATAGATTATAGCAATCAACTTAATATATTTATCTCAGAAAAATGTTAGAAACCCAAAACCATCGGACTACGAAACTTTAAACACGCCACCACTGTGACCTGCTATCCCACTCGGTCACATTATCCTGACACTGGGCCAACCAGTCATTGCCTGGTGATTGGATCTACTGATTTGCATATTTACACTATATATATATGTGTGGGTATTGGAGATATATTTTTGAAAAAAGAAGAGAGAAAGACAAAGGAAGAAAGAAATGTTTAAAGACAATTCTAGAATCATGCAGTACCATGTGATGCATATTCACTGAGTGCATAATACATTTATTGAACTGGAATTGTATGCAGTTATTATTACAACTAATAGTTCATTTATATTATGCTTCTATTATCAAACAGGTTTTTCATGTGGTTATTATTGCAACCGATATTTTCATTTATGTACCAACAAATTGTACTGAGCGGCCGGAAGACCAGTACTCTGTCGCTGACAAAAGGCATTATTCACTGAATAAACTACATTTAGTAAAAAAAAAAGAAGCTTCTTGCAGTAGCCAAAGTTTACTTACAAACGTCGCTATGTATTTGTCATGAAAGGAAGAGTATAATTATTTAAACAACACCCAATGAAGTTAGAACAAGAAGACATTTTTTTCCACCGAGCTACAACTAAGGGCAGCCCCGTTTTATTCTACTTTTTGTTGTTGTTGTTGTAAATATAGTTCATTGAATAAAGTCTTTTGTCCGCGCCGTGGCATTGGTCTTCCAGCCATGTGACAATACAGTTATTTACAATATATGCATATGTAGTCTGATATTGTCATCAGCAGCTAGCCCAAATCAGCTGAAATAACAATATCAAACATTCAATGGTATAGTTTGACAATTCACATATAAAAATAGCAGTTATATGTTGTATTCATACACACTTGATACATACATGTGTATTGATTAGACCTTTACATTACGGAGTGGTTAGGTGCATAGTTTCCCTTCATAGGTTTGTATGCCTACTATGTTGTGAATTGCAAAACTATCATGTTGTTGGAGTTAACATTTTGAGATGGAGTGAGTGTTAGTAGAATGGTTTGTTTATTCTGTTAGATAGAGTGTGGTTAGCTTGTACTTGTAGGGTTATGCTTAAAAGGTTAAAGTTGCATGGTCCGATGGCACTTGAATTTTTGTCTTATTTTTTAGATAAATATATCAAATTGATCGTTACAAGCTACTAATCATTAGTCTGGAGTGATTTTGATTAAAGATGATTAGTTTTGAAGTAATATGAGCTGAAAGAACCAAAAATAATTTCGACAAGCTTGTCAAAAGTCCTGTGGCTATGACCCAGATGGTCATCTCGCGGTGACCACGTGATGTGAGATGACCTGGAACCTTACAGGACTGTAGGTAGGTATTCCTGGTTGGATGGGGCCTTCTGGCACTAGGGTTTTTAACAAAATATAATGTGTGTCTGTTGTCTGCTTGTGTCTGTCTATGTATGTCTGTGTGTGTGTATTTCTGTGTGTGTCTATCTGTGTGTTTCTCTGTACGTGTGGGTATGTATGTATGTGTGTGTATGTATGTGTGTGTGTCTGCCTCTATCTGTGTGCGTCTGTCTATGTGTCTCTGTCTGTGTGTGTCTCTCTGCAAAGTCAGGTCGGGTGTATGTGTGTCTGTGTATGTCAGGTGTGTGCATGTCTGTGTGTTTCTGTGTCTGTGTGTGCTGTCTATGCATGTGTGTCTATCTATGTGTGTCTGTGTGTGGGTGTATATGTATGTGTGGTAATGTCTGTGTGTGTATGTGCATCTGTGTGTATATCTGTGGGTATGTATGTGTGTGGCTGCCTCTGTTTGTGTGTGTCTGTGTGTGTGTCTCTCTCTGCAAAGTCAGGTCGGGTGTATGTGTGTATGTGTATGGGTGTGTATGTCTGTATGTCTGTGTGTATGTATGTGTGTGCATGTATGTGTGTGTCTGCCTCTGTCTGTGTGTGCTGTCTATGCATGTTTGTCTGTGTGTCTATCTGTGTGTCTGTCTGTGTGTATATATATATGGGTGGTAATGTATGTGTGTGTATGTGTGTATGCATGTGTGTAGTTAGTGTGTGTCTGTATGTATATGTATGTATGTGTGTCTGTGTGTGTATGTCTATGTGTGTATGTCTCTGCATGTCTGTCTGTGTGTATGTCTGTGTGTGTCTGTCTGGGCGTGTGTGTGTGTGTGGCTCTCTCTCTGCAAAGTCAGGTTGGGTGTATGTGTGTCTGTGTATGTCAGGTGTGTGCATGTGTGTGTGTTTCTGTGTATGTGTGTGCTGTCTGTGCATGTCTGTCTGTGCATGTCTGTCTGTGTGTGCCTGTCTATGGGTGTATGTCTGTGTGTGTATGTCTTGTGTGAGTTGTGTGTATGTCTTGTGTGTGTATGTCTTGTGTGTATGTCTTGTGTGTGTATGTCTTGTGTGTGTATGTCTTGTGTGTGTATGTCTGTGTGTGTATGTCATGTGTATATCTGTCTCTGTGTCTCTGTAAAGTCAGGTCAGGAAACACACAGACACATCCACCTCATATCCCCTTCCCCTCTATGACCCTGCACAGCAGGCCTACTTGGTTGGGGGGGATAATGGGGTCACGAGATTGGCCTAATTGGTTAATGGCCTTCCTGCATAATGAGGGTTTCAAACTGAGTGTTCAAAGGGGTGAGGTTATAAACTCACTGGTTATTCTGTATATACTGTCCCAAATCATTAGCTAATACACCAATATCTAAGTTGGATATATAGCATCAAATGTAAGTGGTTGTTTTAATTTTGACAAAATTATATTTCATCGGACCATGCAACTTTAATACCTCCAGGTGTGTTTTTTGACTACATGAAGTAGTCTCGAATTGTCAGACTGTTCTGAGCGAGCTAAATATATTAGTTGTATATATATATATGTATATATGTGTATAACAATGTACAACTATGCATAACTATGTATAACAATTCATAAATATATATAACTATATATACATGTATACATGCATGTATACATTACCTTTACATAATTTATAACTATATATAGCTCTATATATAACTATGTATAATTATGTATAACTATATATATAACTATATATATAATTATATATAGTTGTTGTTTGTTGTTGTTTTATGTCCTAGAAACATCTAAGGTCATATCAGGATGGGTACCGACTTGTGACAGTGCACACTCATGGCAACTTTATAGTGCTGTCCTACTGGGAAACCAGGCCGCCAGCACCATGACATGGTATCGCACTCAGTCACATTATCCTAACACTGAGCACACCAGTCCTTGCTGTGTCCTAATAATGCCAAGCGCCTGGCTCGGAAGCGACAAGTATCAATTTTTAAGTCATTGGTTTGACTCGACCAGGGTTCAAACTCACGACCCCACGATCTACCAGCATGTGAGACGGACGCTCTAACTCATTCGGCAATCCCGTCTGGTCCAACTATATATATATAACTATATATATAACTATATATATATAACTATATATATAACTATATATATAACTATATAGTTATATATAACTATATATAATTATATCAAATATATATAAACAATAACTTCAAAGCGGATGATAAATTTGATATGCTATAAACAACAAAACCAGGGGAATCAGCCCTCGGTACATTCGACAACTGGTGCTGGGCATATGAGAAGAATATAAAGTGGGAAATTGACCGAAATTTGGAAAGTTATCATCACCGATTCTAGGTTAAAGTTGTATAGTGTGTTGAAAACATAACATTTTCAAAAGTAAAACAATTATCTCGATTTGATTCTACATATCTAACTTAGATACTGGTGTTCTTAGTAAGCATTTGTCGTCACATGTAAGGGAATACTGGGTCAGTTTAATAGAAGCTGTTACTACAGAAGTCTATGGTGTCAGAGTTTTGGCAAGCCTGCCAACATTAATTTAGCACGTTTGCACTTCAAATATATCAAAAGTTAGCCATTTAAAATATAAGTTACCGCAAACTGAAGTAATGTAGATTATAATGATCAACCTAATATATTTATCCCAGAAAACTTACAGAAACTCAAAACTATCGGACTATGCAACTTTAAGGCCAGGTGAGAGAGCAAGGTGGCAAAAAAACACCTCGCCTTGCGCAGCATGCTTAGTTCATCCCCGAGCCACCAGGTGGCATATATGTGAAGCGGGTCACGTGATGGTTGCCTACGCAGTGTGTTGTGGTGTGTTTACCAGTCACTCACCTAGTTATGAACACTCACCAAGTTATGGGTGTTCTACTGTTTTCATGTTTCCTGTGAGGAAGGTGTATGCTATGTTTAATAGGTGTTTAATAGGCTTTTCCTTTTCATGCTCACATAGAATAACCTATACTACCCCGACATATTCATTTCTAACCGGCCAACACCCCTACCTCCCCTACCCATGCCTTCCCCCCCCCCCCTCCCTTTCTTCCAAATCCAACAACAGGGACCGAGAAAGCGGGTTCCGCCCAAAACGCCGCCGGGTCAGCCGGTGCACTCTACACGGAAAGATCAATGTCACTCTCCAAGCAGAGCCCATTCAACCCCAATCGTAGCGCACCCCAGTAACCTGCTTGGAGAGTTGCTCGGTACCAGAGCGAGTCCATCGACGCACCTTTGAGCCCGCCCACAAGCCTGTCGCTGGTTCCTGGCGCGTCTCCAAGTGTGGGTGTTGGGCAACCAGCAGGTGGCAGAAAATATCCCATCAGCCACTGTGCTTCGGGCGCGCGTCCCAAACGTCTAATTTGTGTGATCTATTTTAGTGCACTTGTGGCGTTGCATTTTTTATTTTTTGTGGTAAATATATTTTTTGTCAGCGCCGGGCCACTGGTCTTCCAGCCGTTGGAGCGATCACATTTGATTTGTACATAGTGGAAGTGGAATGTGCTGCATTGTGTGCAGCACAACCCAATCTAAACATAAAAGGAAAGTGGGGGAGCAGCATAGGTACGCAACATAGTGCAAGGTATATGCATCAAGATAGTGTGCAGTAATGTACACTAGTGGTTAAATCATATGTGTTTGTATATCAGTTAGATTTGATTATAATATTGGTTAGTCTTTTAATAGTGCCATGTTGTGCATGTATAGTTGTTTATATTGTGCGTATTTTTGGTTGAAGATGTAGTTATTCAGTGGTGGTAGTGGGTCTTGAATGTTATTATGTCATTGAGTTATAATAGTTGTTTGTCGAATGTGGATGGGGGGTGGGGGGGTCTATGGGCAGGGGGCAGACAGGCAGGGAGAAAGCAGGCATGAGAGAGGGCGAAGTCAATGGGTCGTTCAGTAGGTCGCATTATATATTTGCACTGCCAGGTTTTGGGCCTGAATAATCAAGTCAGCTCTGTTTGCATTTTTAAAGGCAAGGATCGAACCCGCTTCTCTGGTTTTGGTTGGGAGTTTATTCCACATGACACTTCCTTTGTAAATTGGAGCTCTGATTAACTTATTTGTATTAGGGTTGGGCACCCAGAGGAGAGTCGATGTCCCCCTTCTCGTTACCCTGGTTGTGCGATCTATGTATTTGTAATCACTTGCATGTTTATACATCAGCGTCATTAGGTGTAGGTTCCTACGTACATCCGGAGTGTCCAGCCCTGCTCTGTGATGCATTTCAACCACACTTCGTATCTTGCCTTGGAATACTGTTCTGAGAGCTCTGTTTTGCATTCTTTGTAATTTGGTCTCTTGTTCACTCCATCCAGCACCATTCCAGCCTCTGTGGCGGCTATGGCAAGGTCACTGTTATGTATTGTTAGTGCTGCATCATCGGCAAATAATGTGAAAGATGCTTTGTTGGAAACTAGAGGTAGGTCATTTATAAATATTAGAAACAGTAGGGGTCCCAGAGTGGAACCCTGTGGAACCCTGTGGAACCCTGTGGAACTCCTGTTTTTATTTCTCAGGTGATTGAGTTAGTATCACTTAGTTTTGTGTATTGTTTTCTATTGCTGAGGAAATTTATGAGGAAGCTATGTGCTTTATTGCCTAGCTCAGCTCGTTCTCTTTTATGCATGAGGGTTTTGTGGTCGATCGTATCAAATGTCTTCTTGAAATCAAGGAAGAGTGTAATAGTGAGATCACCCTTGTCTATGTTTGACAGAAGTTCATCCAGTAGAGAGGCCAGTGCCTCGGTGGTGGACCTATTTTTCCTGAAGCCATTTTGCTGGTAGGTCAAATAATTAGAGGACTCAAGGAATGTCTTTATTTTTATGGGGTACATTAGTTGTTTAAGCAGGGGAAATTTCAGTCACAGATGACTAGTCTTCCTCATTCCACTGCTCCTTGCCCTATCGTAATAATGCCGAGCGCCTGGCTAGGAAGCGACAAGTATCAATTTTTAAGTCATTGGTTTGACTCGACCAGGATTCGAACCCATGCCCCCATGATCTACCAACACGGGAGACGGACGCTCTAACTCATTCAGCCATCCCGTCTGGTTTGGTCATGTATTATTTGTTCTATGATCTTCCCAGGCAGTGGGTGGATCGATATTGGGCGTAGTTCGCTACAGGTTTGTGGGATGTTGACTTTAGGTATGGGCATCACTGTGGCTACTTTCCAGCCATCAGGGAAATCTGTTTCCAAACTTAAATATATCCATGTCTTGTCTTGCTGTCTCGGCGAGCGAATTACATATATCACATGCATATCATTTGTTAAATGTATTATGTATATTACATGTATAACATTTGTTACATGTATTATGTATATTACGTATATTGTGCATATTATGTTTATTATATATAGTACATATGATACTGTCTCAAAAGGTGATAAGTAAAATGGGACAAAACTTTGTCCATTGTAACGATCAACATATGCATTTGCTCAGGATAAACTAATTTGTTTTTATATGGTGTTTCATAATCCCAATAGAATACATACTGACTTGAAACAAATGTCCTTGTGTTTTCAGTATAACCGTTTTGTGTACTGTTGTGTCAATTGTTACGTGAACACAAAATAAATTATTGATCACCTTTTGAGATAGGCTCATATGTTAATATTTATATTATTCTCGGGCGCAAGTGACAGTGTAGCGTACAGGATAGAAGCATGCCGGTGGCGGCGCCACCGGTCACGTGAAGTAAGCCACCCCATAAATAATAAGGGCGTAAATAAACATATAATATACACACGAAATGGGGAAATGATGAATTCATCAAAAGGTTATCAGCACTTATTGGCTGCCTGCTACAAAATTTCCTTGCAGGAGAAATCCAAGGTAGGACAAAGCAGATCAAAATCTAAATTGCTTTATAACAATTTCTGAGGAAGTCACTTGACAAAAAAGCGCAAATTGCTTCCGCAAAGACCTTATATATATAGCTTGTCCTCGAAATAAGAGCATTGTGGACAATGCATGACATTATAACCCCACACCCACGTCCCCCCCCCAGCCATCCACACACCACACACCGCAGTACACCTGTACGCGCAGTCGCACCTTCATAGCCATTGTTCAGGCGGCCTGCTTCACCAGCAATTCGCCGACCATTCTTTCGAACATAACGGGAACGATCACAATCTAATAGTTTTTATTGTAAAACAAAGCTCTTTCAAGTAAAACCACGCATTTTTCTTCATTGATTTATATTAAAAAACATAAAAGAATTGATAAAGCTTTGATGCAGCGCCTCTTTGTTTTAAGAAGTAGACCTACGAGGTGATTTGAATTAAGTTGGTGAATTGAGTTGGTTACATCAGTGGAGTTTTATGGAACCGGAACCGTGACATTCTGGGCCTGTATGCAGGAGTCGGTGGTAGCGGCTTTTGGCGTTACAGCCTATTACCGGGTAGCTATCGCCGACGTCGGGAACTGTGTCAAGTCGTATCACTTTCATTATAACACTTTTATTATAGCTAAACGTGAGTTTATTTATAGATTTGGGAAATCCCTCTGTGTCTGTAGCCATATATTAGGCTTAAATATATTAAATGCTATCATATTTAACAGAATTAGATATGCAATAAGTGAAATTTCATGAAATTAACCCTAAATTGGAACCGAGATTAATGCTGCCGCCGCAACGGCGGTGATATTAATATTTATATTTTCGAATCGACAAACGTAAAGTAAACAACTCGCCGCCGCCGCAGCCGCCACCACCGCCGCCGCATCGACGTCGCTTTCCATACTGGCGGCGGCGGTTGCTTGCATTCGTCGGTTCAAAAATATTAATATTGCCGCCGTTGCGGCGGCAGCATTAATATTGCTTCGAATTTAGGGTTAATTTCATGAAATTTCACTTATTGCGTATCTAGTTCTATTAAATATGACACCATTGAATAGATTTGGGCCTAATGAACTCGCTATACCTCCTATTTACCAGGGGTAGGGTAACACCGGTTAAGGTTTTGGTGTTAGGCCTATCACTGCCTCGTGCATACCATTTCACTCCTACCCGGGAAATTCCCTCCTCCCACCGTTTTGGATCGCTACCACCGAATACCACCGACTCCTGCATACGGGCCCAGGTCAAATAAGTACCTGCTGTAACAAAGCAATACAGGTTTTCTCTCTCTCTCTCTTTCTCTCTCACTCTCTCTGTTTCTCTCTCTGTCTCTCTCACTCACACACACACGCATACACACTCACCTAAAACATATTTGAGGAAATGTGAACAAATATAAAGTAAAACAAATAGAAGAAAAAAGAAGAATAAGAATAATGCCAATGGTATTAATCAAAACGAAAATGTCAGTAATAATAATAATAGTAATTTTAACACTAATATTAATAATAATAATACAAACGCTCAGATTGCCTTAAACATATGTGATCCAGATATAATCAGGTCATTAATATAATGAGGTCTTGGGCGGAAAAATCACTATGCCCCCTGCCCACTCCACAATGTAGCCTATTCGCCTATTGACACAATAATGTGCGGGGCAATAAAATAGGAGCCGGCTTCAAAACAACATGCAGCTAGCCCATAATTTACTGTTAACATTGAGTTATTCAAAACAATGAACTAGAAGATCATCAACTCGACACCGAGAGCTAACCATCACCTCACCACACCCACATATTAAGCAGCTGGGCAAGTACACGAACTAACGATGAGCAACACCCGTCCTGACATGACCTTAGGTGTTGCTAGGAGTTTGTTTGTTTGTTTGTTGTTGCTTTACGTCCTAGCAACATCTAAGATCATATCAGGATGGGTACCGACTTGTGACAGTGCACACTCATCGCGACTTTATAGTGCTGCCCCACTGGAAAACCAGTCCTGATATCCAACTCAGTCACATTATCCTGACACTGAGCCAACCAGTCCTCGCCCTATCCTAATAATGCCGAGCACCTGGCTAGGAAGCGACAAGTATCAAGATTTAAATCATTGATTTGACTCGACCAGGGTTTGAACCCACGATCCCATGGTCTACCAACATGGGAGACGGACGCTCTAACTCATTCGGCTAGGACGTAAAACAACAACAAACACACAGACGAATAAACAATGCGCAACACTCCATTATTTAATGTACCCACTCACCACATTCAGTTTTACTAACATAATCCACATATACATCTCATTTGACTTTAAACTCAAACTCTGCCGACACAATTGAAAATCACCCAAATCACCATATACAATATTCCGATTTTCAACGACAGGGGGAATGCAAATGTTCTATTACAAAAGTATACTTGACCAGGTGGTGTATGTATATGTAGGTGCTGGTGGTGCCTGAATGGAATGTAAATAGACATAGTGGTGCTGGCTGGGCTGTGTGTAAGGGGCACTCAAGGCCTAGCCGTCCTCCTCTACTGGGTAGGATCACCACACTCAGGGTCAACAGAGGGGCCGCAAGGCTTGGTGGTGGTGGGCAGACCACTGGTAGCCATGTGGACCAGGAATGCTTGATCCCTATTGGCAGAGCCAAGAATGCTTGTTTCTCATTGGGGGAGAAGGCTGGGGTGATACTCTACAATTTACCCATGTACCATATATAATAAACCGGAGAGGCTTGGACGCTCTCTTACTTTACTTTACTTTCTCTTTCTCTCCGTCTGTATTGTTTTTCACTTTAGCCTACCTACATAGCCACAGACTCGAACACGCAACCCTACAACCACCTTCTTAGTAACGCATATTAATATACACCAAGAGTTTGATCCTGGCTAGACACACCAAGATTAGTGTTACTGTTACTTAGCTAAATGCAATGGCCATGTATTGTATTTAGTTATCTTTATAATTTGTATCTTTATCAATAAATAGTGTAAATTACTGGTGCTGCCTTAGCATGGAGTCTACCAGCACTTCAACCGCACCCCTAACCCTAAAAGGTTAGTTAGATGTGGATCATAGAAGACCCCATCTGACCTGACTTGACCTGTCTATTTAAAGCTGTACAATCTGAGGAAAGCATCAATTTTCTTTTTTTAAACAAAAAAAAACAATTATCTAGGTTTGATTCTGCATATCTAACTTTTAGATGCTGATACACTTATTAACAGTTTGTTTCCACACAGAAGGGAATACTGAGTCAATTCAATAGAATATGTTACTGCAGAAACCTATGGTGTCAGAGATTTGGCATGCTTGCCAAAATTAATTTGGCATGTTTGCACTTCAAATATCTCAAAAGCTAACCATTGAAATTAAAAGTTACTTCAAACTAATATAAGACATATTATAACGATCAACTTAACATATTTATCTCAGAAAATGACAGAAACTCAAAACCATCGGACTATGCAACTTTACCTAACCGTTTATGGTTAGGGTTAGGGTTAGGGTTAGGGCCAACGTCCCAGTAGACCACACATAAGCCGTGTTCACACCCACAACTTTAGGCTGAACTAGATACGGCGAACTAGAGGAGGCGAACTAGGCGTGAAAGGGTGTCGTGTCCACACATCCAGTACTTGGGGTGGTTTAAGCCGGAAATCGATATCTGCGCATGAGCAAGTCCATACTAACCAGCGCCAGTTTCGGTTAGTCGACGTCGCCACGAGAGAGTGTGGGTTCGACCTAGATATGTATGGACTGAATCGTATTGGTTTGGAACGGTCAAAACTTCTGCTGGGCAGTGAAAACCTTAAAATTAATCATGAAAAAAATATCTGTGCACCTCTAGCCGGTTCATAGACCAAATTATATAATATGCGCTTTTGATCGACCGGAAAATAAACAAACTCAGGTCTCGACTGCGCATGCGTGTGACGTGCTTAAGCAGCTTCAAGTAAACTGCTACCGTCCACACAAGCAAGATGCACCGACTTAAACTAGTTCGCCTCATATATACTACCTTGCGACGTGGTTTACTTGAAGCGAACTAGATGAGGCGAATCAGCCCTAATCCGCCTCAGCGTCGCGTCCACACGGCGAATGTGAGCCGAACTATAGGAGGCGAACTAGTTGAGGCGACTTAACGCCCAGGTGTGAACACGGCTATAGTCTAGTGTAGCACCAAATAACTTTAGTTTACACATGGCTGGAATACGTGTACCATGGACTCCGGGGAAATATTGTATTCAGATGAATTAAAACAATTTTTAAAAAGAAAGAAAGAACTGATATAGCAGAACCGTTGAATTTACAACGGTAACACTGGAGCTCGATCAATAAACTAGAGTTTAATTTATAGCTTGTTTTCAAAGTATGGATCCTGGTATGGTAGCGGCGGTGGTTGGTGTGCACCGATGCGTGTCGCCGCGTGATAGGTGGCGCCGTGTTACTCACGGCTCGCCGCGCCTCTTGTTAATGTTACGGCAACGCGCCAGACAGGGATGCCTTAGTGAGGGGCCAGAATAGCATGGCACCGCCTCCCTGCACTGTGTCAATATGTAACATTCAGGTGACGGCCAAGTGCGATGTATATCTATGTCTACGCATAATCCTAGGATTATGGGGGTATTATGGAACGGATCCAATGGGTGGGTGCATGGGGCTTCAGTGTTCTGTGGGTGCTGCTTGAGCAGCCTGGTGGGCGGATGGCTTGCTTTGGGGTAGGTGATGTGGCTGTGAGGTCACAGGATGTCACCTGACCATCACCGGTTGGCTACTTGCCCCTCGATTTAAATATATATATATATATATACATATATATATATATATATATATATATATATATATATTATATTATATATATATATATATTATATAATATGTGTGATGTATAATGCATTATACGAGTATAAATGCAGGGGTAACATGTACATCCTATGTTTCCTCGTGCGCATTGGTGGAGCCCCCCCCCCCCCCTCCCAGCTGTCCGGTATTGCCGGGCGGGCGCCCCCTCGTGTCACACCTACTTGTTGCACCTTCTCACATTTTGATTCAGTGAATCTTGATTATTTTATTTTCTGCAGGAAACGTACACACCTCTCCTGTCTGTTCATTAGTTTAGGCCATATGTAGATAGTCAGGAAGCACAGACATGTCAGTTTGTTCATGGGGGTAAGCCATGCTCTGACAGTGATGAAGCATTTATGCCTGTTGATGGGTGTAGGCCAAGCTCTGACAGTGATGAAGCATGCATTTTTGTTCATATAATACTCTGACAGTGATGAAGCATGTATGTCTGTTCATGGGTGAAGGCCATGCTCTGACAGTAATGAAGCATGTACATTTGTTCATATAATACTCTGACAGTGATGAAGCATGCATGTCTTTTGATGGGTGTAGGCCATGCTCTGAGAGTGATGAAGCATGTACGTTTGTTCATATAATACTCTGACAGTGATGAAGCATGTATGTCTGTTGATGGGTGTATGTCATGCTCTGACAGAGATTAAGTGTGTATGTTTGTTCATATAATATTCTGACAGTGATGCAGCATGCATGTCTGTTCATGTCTGTTGACGGGTGTACGCTAAATCTGACAGGGATGAAGCATGCATTTTTTTCATATAATACTCTGACAGTGATGAAGCATGTATGTCTGTTGATGGGTATAGGCCATGCTCTGACAGTGATGAAGCATGTGTGTTTGTTCAGATAATACTCTGACAGTGATGAAACATGTATGTCTGTTGATGGGATTAGGCCAAGTTCTCACAGTGATGAAGCATGTGTGTTTGTTCATATAATACTGTACCAGTGATGAAGCATGTAGGTATGTTCATGGGTGTAGGCCAAGCTCTGACAGTGATGAAGCATGTGTTTGTTCATATACTACTCTGACAGTGATGAAGCATGTATGTATGTTGATGGGTGTAGGCCATGCTGTGACGGTGATGAAGCATCTGTGTTTGTTCATATAATACGCTGACAGTGATAAAGCATGTATGTCTGTTGATGGGTATAGGTCATGTTCTGACAGTGATGAAGCATGTGTGTTTGTTCATATAATACGCTGACAGTGATGAAGCATGTATGTCTGTTGATGGGTGTAGGTCATGCTCTGACAGTGATGAAGCATGTGTGTTTGTTCATATAATACTATGACTGTGATGAAGCATGTATGTTTGTTGACGGGTGTAGGCCAAGCTCTGACAGAGATGAAGCATGTATGTTTGTTCATATAATACTCTGACAGTGATGACCCATGTATGTCTGTTCATAGGTGTAGGCCATGCTCTGACAGTGGTGAAGCATGTATGTCTGCTCATAGGCGTGGGCCATGCCCTGACGGTGATGAAGTATGTATGTATGTATGTTGATAGGTGTAAGCCATGCTCTGACAACAATGATGAAGAATGTATGTATGTTCATATAAAGTTCTGACAGTAATTAGGGATATAGATGTATGTTAATGTATGTAAGCCATGCTCTGACAGTGATGAAGCATGTGTGTTTGTTCATATAATACTCTGACAGTGATGAAGCATGTATGTTTGTTGACGGGTGTAGGCCAATCTCTGACAGAGATGAAGCATGTATGTTTGTTCATATAATACTCTGACAGTGATGACCCATGTATGTCTGTTCATAGGTGTAGGCCATGCTCTGACAGTGATGAAGCATGTATGTCTGTTCATGGGCGTAGGCCATGCCCTGAGAGTGATGAAGTATGTATGTATGTATGTATGTTGATAGGTGTAAGCCATGCTCTGACAACAATGATGAAGAATGTATGTATGTTCATATAAAGTTCTGACAGTAATTATGGATATAGATGTATGTTAATGTATGTAAGCCATGCTCTGACAGTGATGAAGCATTTATGTCTGTTAATCTATTTAAGCCATGCTCTGACAGTGATGAAGCATGTGTGTTTGTTCATATAATACTCTACCAGTGATGAAACATATATGTCTGTTCATGGGTGTAGGCCATGCTCTGACAGTGATGAAGCATGTGTGTTTGCTCATATAATACTCTGACAGTGATGAAACATGTATGTCTGTTCATGGGTGTAGGCCATGCTCTGACAGTGATGAAGCATATATGCCTGTTCATGGGTGTAGGCCATGCCCTGATCAGGGATGAAAGTGGCCTCCGGGAAAAAAAGCGGAAATGCTGATATTCTCCCATAGGTTTAGCATTGTCAGGGAATCATGGAAAATTCCCGGAAGTCAGGTTTCATATATCTTGGTATATGCTGATAGTGCTACACCATTTGAAGCATGTATTATTAGCGTACGCGAATCATAGTGCTGTGGTGCTTGGAGCATTTATTAGTGGTATACGCTGATAGTGCTGCAGCGCCTGCACCACATATTAGTATACGCTGATAATGCTGCGGGATTGAAAAATCCCGGAAATCCGCGGAATCGCGGAGATCTTTCATCCCTGCCTGATAGTGATGAAGTATGTATATATGTTGATGGGTGCAAGCCATGCTCTGACAGTGACGAAGCATGTATGTATGTTCATATAATGTTCTGACAGTAATTATGGATATAGATGTCTGTTAATGTATGCAAGCCATGTTCTGACAGTGATGAAGCATGTATGTCTGTTAATGTATGTAAGCCATGCTCTGACAGTGATGAAGCATGTATGTCTGGTAATGTATGTAAGCAATGCTCTGACAGTGATGAAGCATGTATGTCTGTTAATGTATGTAAGCCATGCTCTGACAGTGATGAAGCATGTATGTCTGTTAATGTATGTAAGCCATGATCTGACAGTGATGAAGCATGTATGTCTGGTAATGTATGTAAGCAATGCTCTGACAGTGATGAAGCATGTGTGTCTGTTAATGTATGTAATCCATGCTCTGACAGTGATGAAGCATTTATGTCTGTTAATGTATGTAAGCCATGATCTGACAGTGATGAAGCATGTATGTCTGGTAATGTATGTAAGCAATGCTCTGACAGTGATGAAGCATGTGTGTCTGTTAATGTATGTAAGCCATGCTCTGACCGTGATGAAGCATGTATGTCTGCTAATGTATGTAAGCCATTGATGAAGAATAGAATAAAGCTGAGATTCCTTCTACGAGGTATGCGGTACGCGGTATGCGGTATGCGGTATGCGAATGGGAAGATTCCTTCTACGCGGTATGCGGCATGCGGCATGCGGCACACGACCTGCTATATATAAAAAATAAAAATAAACAAGTATACCCCATACTGCACTGTATATGGCCTAATATGGCATTTATATCTATGTAACTGTTGGTACGTCACATGGAGGTTCCTACCTATATAATTACCAAATTATAGATAAGTAGTCATATTTTTGTAGCTCTGGTAGCATTTTTACCAACCCGAACCCCCACCACCACCACTACCATATGTTTCCCCTCAGCACCCTTGTGCGTGACCATTCCGTAATGCTCAGTCACCTCTCCTAGTGTTAAACTAATGGACACATCAGACTCAGGTTTCTATTCACACCCCCCTTGTTGCATGCCGCATGCCGCACCGATCGCTACATGGACCGATCGGAAAAACGCATTCGCATTCGCATACCGCGTGTAAGGGTTGTAGCCCATTGACTTCAAGGCGTTTCGATTTTTTGCGGCATTCGCATTCGCATACCGCATACCGCATACCGCGTGTAAGGAATCCTAGCTTAAGGCTATTATAATTTATATAAATCCACTATTCAATCATACCAAGTTGGGAGACCCACACACCCCTATCACTTATGTATCAGTACACATATCCGGGCTGCCAATGATCGTCTATAGACGCCGGCTCAACAGCTGACATTTCGGGTAAAGAAGCCATTAATAGCCAATATTACATTCCCATTCAGAGCGTGTTCACTGTGGAAACCATACACATTCCCTGCTCACCTGCCGCTCCCACACAACTAACTAGAAGGCATATGGTGTTTTCAGTTGCTCTGCCTGTGGTGCATAAAGAACTATCGCAACCACATTCACTGCCAGCACTGAGTTACTCACAACAACAACAACAATTGACGTTATGAAACAAAAAGCACAAAATCCAGCAATGGTTTTTGGGAAGACAAAGCCAACACTGTCGAAGACACTTAGGGGTGACAACGGTTCTGTTGTCCGACAAGTGCCAGCACCTATATAATATATATATTTATTTATATATAAATATATATATATATTTATGTATATATAGATATTATGTATATACAGTAAAACCTCTATAATCAACCACCTCCACATATCGACCACTTCCCTATATCAATCGCTTTATTTGGGGTCCCAAACGATCGCCCATACAATACCATTGTAACGATAAAAAAAACTCCCTAAGCCGACCACATCCCTGAATGAACCATTTAAAGTCGATCTCATGGTCTCTCGATTCACAGATTTTACTGTATTTGTATATACATCTATATATGTATGTATATATATATATATATATATATATATATATATGTATATAAATATATATACATATACAAACACACCTATGCTCTCCAAGAACCACTTACCTAGAATTAGTAGAAATGTTCTGAGCAAATTCCGTAAACACAGGGAGCTGCTCACCACACTGGCTGCTACTCACCACAACACCTGGAGCAGCTCACAATATATAAATATACACACACATATAATATATATAGGCTATATAATTGATTATGCATGTATCCTTAACAGAACCACATGCACATATGCAACTACAGTAAAATCTCTATAACCGATCACCTCCACAGATCGACCACTCCCCTATATCGATCACTTTATTTGGGTCCCAAACGATTGCCCATAAACTCCCTAAACCGACCACCTCCCTAAATGGACCATTAAAAGTCGGTCCCATGGTCGGTCGGTTTAGAGAGGTTTACCCTATACAGAATGGGTATGCAGGTATTGTAATACCTCAGGGAGTTTGACACCCCTGCCCCGCAGAGTTGTAAACCACAACCTTGTGGTGCAGGTTCTTGACCGAACTGAATGCTCAAGGAGCAAACCCTAAACAGAAAACCATGTCACTGTGTCAGCATCAAGGGCGGTTGATGTATGGAACTCCCAACATCTCCAGACCAGCCACTACAGGGACAAATAGTTTTGCACCTGTCTGGACATTTTCTTGCCGGTGTGATACCTCTATTTGCTCCCTGAGAGAGTGCCGCTGATAACTTGCAAAAACCAGCAGCACTTCAGCACTTTTGTAGGCAGCTTTCATGAAATGACAGTCGGGAGGACCGGGCTATGGCAGCTACTGAGGAAGTACGGATGCCCAGAGAAGTTCACAACTATGATTGAGGCTCTACATATGGGAATGCTGGCGAATGTTAGTGTTGGAGGGGAAGTCTCGGAATCGTTCGGGGTTACCAATGGGGTCAAGCAAGGTTGCGTACTGGCCCCCATGCTCTTCTCCATCTTCCTATCAGCAATGCTGGACGAGGCTTTCTGAGGCATGGGGGATGGTGTCTATATACAGTCCAGACAGAGCGCTGACCTATTCAACGTCACACACTTCAGAGCGAAGACCAAGACTACTCGGACACTGGTGAGAGAGCTGCTATTCGCAGATGACAGTGCACTGGTTTCCCACTCTGCTGAAGAGATCCAGAAAATAGTGGATGCTTTCACCGATGCATCAAAGAAGTTTGGCCTGAAGATTAACATCAAGAAGACGGGGGTTCTGTAGCAACCCAACTCTACAAGAACCCGAGAGGAGGATATCATGGTTGATGGAAACAAGCTGAACTCTGTTCTGGAATTCACCTACCTCGGAAGCACTATATCAAGTGATGGACGCATTGATGCTGAAATACAGAGGAGGACAGCCAAGGCTAGCACATCTTTCGGCTGACTATGCCAGAGACTCTTTAACAACCACCATGTGTCCATGTGGGTGAAAGGCAAGATCTACAGTGCAATCTTGCTATCCACCTTACTATACAGAGCCGTGGCCTGGACAGTGTACAGACGACAGGTGAAAAATCTGCATGCCTTCATGATGCGACATTTGCGTTCGATCATGAGGCTAACCTGGAAGGACAAAGTGACAAATAAGGAAATACTCGAACGGACAGGGCTGCCCCCTATGTAAGATATTCTGATCAAAAAGAATCTCCGGTGTACTGGACACCTCATGAGGATGTCATCAGACAGGCTTCCAAAGCAAATTCTCTGCTCTCAACTGTCTTCTGGTTACAGAAAGAGAGGGCGCCCTCGTCTTTGCTTCAAGGATACCATCAAGAGAAACCTGAAGCTGAGAGACATTAAGACCGACTCATGGACATCACTCTCACAGCAGAGAGCTAAATGGAGAGCGACAGTCAAGTAATGAAAGCAGTCATTGTCGCATCGCGACCGACAGCATGATGATGATGACCCTATACAGTAAAACCTCTCTAACCGACCACCTCCACAGATCGACCACTCCCCTCTATTGATCGCTCTATTTAGGTCCCACCAATACCATCGTAAGGATATTATAACTCCCTAAACCGTCCACCTCCCTAAATGGACCAGTTAAAGTCGGCCCGTGGTCGGTTGATTTAGAGAGGTTTTACTCTATGACACATACATACACACACATATACACACACGCACACACCACGATACACACTTACCACGACCATGAAGATGGACCCATCGTGGCCTGGTGACTCCAGGGCAGGTGTGTTGGGGCGACTCTCCACCCCGCTGCCTAGGATCAGCTCCATAGTGCCGTGCACACACACACGGGCAGGTAAGACAGGTGTGGCCAGGGGGTGATGGCGCAGTTGTGTACTAACTGGTGGTGCAGGTGGTGGTGGTGGTGGTGGTCTATGCGGCTACTTGCTAATAGTCCTTCCACACCAGACCCTCACTCACCTACCCACACACACACACACCACACACACCTCATCCATATATACTTCTGCTCCAGTGTGTGCTGCTGCTAATTAAAGCCCAGGTGCATGCCGGTGACAACCACGTCTCTTTCTGCAGCAGGCGGCCTCCTGTACACAAAGACTTCAGTAGTCTCCAGTGCCCACAGTCGGGTAGCGCTGTTCAGTTTGTAACCAACCCTCCGGTACCAGCCTCCCACACCGCAACGCTCCGACTCCGGCCACGCCTCTTTCTCTCTCTCTCTACCCCCCCCCCCGCCCCCTCCCCACCCATTCCCGGCGTTCACTCCGCTTCTCTAGGCGGGATGAGTGCCGCCAAACATCAGAGGACCAGTGTACTTATCACACACACCCTCGGCTGGTGATCGACGGACGGCCGAGGTAACTCCTATCGGTGCAGTACGGATGGGCAGGCATGGTTGGTTGGTTGGTTGGTTGTTGGAGTTTTACGTCCTGGCAACATTTAAGGTCATATTAGGATGGGTACCAACTGGTGACAGTGCGTGCTCATGGCAACTTTATATTGCTTCCCCACTGGGAAATCAGACCGCTGGCAGAGAGCTTGTATATAGATGAGAGGGACAACTCCCGCGAAAAGAGGTAACACAGGCTACAGTGGCGCTCCTGGCGGTTATTGTTGAACAAGCCTTGAGTTTGCCGGTACGCGCAGTGCAAAACATTAGTTTTCTTCAAAGATTAATAGAAATCCAGAACCTTAACCTTATAAGTTCAATATAATCTTTTTGGTAAACATGTTTTCTATATGTGTTCCAAGCGGCTTGTGTATAGATCATGTAGTTTTAGAGATATTTAACTTTTTCTGTATGAAGATTGTTCACCGCCATTGACAATGCATTGAGTTTGCCGTATGTGCAGCGCAAAACGTTTATTTTATTCAAAATTAATAGAAATCCAGAACCCTAACCTTATAAATTCAATATAATGTTTTTGGTAAACATGTTTTCTATATTTGTACCAACCGATTTGTTTCTAGGTGGTCTGGTTTTAGAGATATGTCACTTTTTCCGTATGAAGATTGCACACGACCATTGACAATGCATTGAGGCAAACTCAATGCATTGTCAATGGCAGTGAGCAATCTTCATACAGAAAAAGTGGCATATCTCTAAAACCACACCACCTAGAAACAAATCACTTGGTACACATATAGAAAACATGTTTACCAAAAAGAGTATATTAAAGTTATAAGGTTAGGATTCTGTATTTCTATTAATTTTGAATAAAACTGACGTTTTGCCGGTACGGGTACAGCTGTGTCATAAACTGTTCAACAACGACCACTTGGAGCGCCACAAACGGCAGCTGTTACATGGTCTAGTATGACAGTTGTCCCTCTCATCTATATACAAGCTCTCTGCCGCTGGCACCATGACCCAATATCCCACTCAGTCACATTTTCCTGACACTGAGCTCACCAGTCCTTGCTCTATCCTATTAAATGTCGAGCACCAGGCTATAGGAAGTGACAAGTATCAATTTTATAAGTCATTAGTTTGACTCGACCGGGAACGGAACTCCCCAATCTCCCGCATGCAAGGCCGGCGCTCTGCCGATTTGGCCAGCGCGCCCGGTGGCTGGGCAGGCTGCTTGCTGGTTGGTGTGAGTGTCAGGGGCTGAGGGAGGAGATTGGTGTGGTGTGTATGGATCCGGGGCCCGACCCGACCCGCCGCCTGGCGGGTACCTTGGTAATCACATAAACACCCCGCAGTGTGAATGCAAGTTAAGCCCCGTTCACACTGGCCCGTTAAGTCGCCTCAACTAGTTCGCCTCCCATAGTTCGCCTCCCATAGTTCGCCTCAAATTGGTCGTGTGGACACTACGCTGAGGCGACTTAAGCCTGAGTCGCCTCATCTAGTTCGCTTCAAGTAAACAACCTCAAGAGGTCGTATAGATGAAGCGAACTAACTTAGGTCGGCCTAAGTGGCATGTGTGAATGCAACTAGTTTACTTGAGGCGGCTTAAGCACGTCACACGCATGTGCAGTCGAGACCTGAGTTTGTTTATTTTCCGGTCGATCAAAAGCGAATATTATATAATTTGGTCTATGAACCGGCTAGAGGTGCACAGATATTTTTTTCATGCTTTATTTTTAGGTTTTCACTGGCCAGAAGAAGTTTTGATCGTTCCAAAACAATACGATTCAGTCCATACATATCTAGGTCGAACCCACACTCTCTCATGGCGACGTCGACTAACCGAAACTGGCGCTGGTTAGTATGGACTCACTCATGCGCAGATATCGATTTCCGCCTTAAACCGCCCCAAGTACTGCATGTGTGGACAGGATGCCTAGTTCGCCTCCTCTAGTTCGCCTTATCTAGTTCGGCCTAAAGTTGTGCTGTGTGAACTGGGCTTAAGATGTGTTGCGCTCTATCAAATCAAACGAAGTCAGGAGAGTGCATTAAAAGGCCAGGTACTGACTCTATATCCCCCAAGGGTCTCAACCACACTGCGTTATAGTGAATATTGCATATATCTATGTAATACAACAAAGTGGGAGGAGTGCATTGCTGTAATTAGCAGGTTGTGTTAGGGTGCATCCACATCTGAGTGAGCATCGGTTGGCACAGATACATTTTAATGCATCAGCATGCATGCATCAGTAAGCCCTTGCTGCTTATCACAAAGAGTAGCCTATGTGGTGGCAGCGGGTTTACTCCAAAGAAATATATCAGAATGACCATATGTTTGACGTTCAATAGCTGATGATATGATAAAAAAATCAAAGTGCTCTAGAGGCGTTGTTAAATAAAACAATCGTTACTATGCATCAGTAAGTGAACGTTAGTTTGCTTACATCAGCATGCATTCATCAGAATGAGAGCATCAGGTTGCATACGTCAACGTGCATGCATCATTATGTGACCATTAGTTTGCAAAATCAACGTGCATGATACAAAAATATAACTTCTTCAGCATACCCGCCCGACTTGAGAAATGACCGCGACCTCAAATTATATTTTATTTTAAAAAAACTAAAAAAACTTCAAATAAAATATTAAAATTAAATACAACGCTTTCCCACCTATTATAAATGATTGTGCAATGACCGACAAACTTCATCCTGATGATTTTATAGTAATCTTAATGTGTATTTGTTCAATTCCTAGCTAGAAAGTGTCTATGGTCTTCTCCAACTTCCTATCATGCCTTCTGACCATGAATACCATGGTTAGTTTTCTTCTTCCGATACACTGCCATTCTACATACAAAATACAATTTTGTAATTAAAAAAAAACCTCCCGCCTGACCTGGAAAAATTGCAATGGGTGGACGCTAAACAAGCATTTTTTTAAAATCTGGCCTAAGTATGTGAACATTTGCTTGCATACATCAGCTTCATTATCTGGGTATCAACATGTGACGGACTACTATCTGAGTATCAACATGTGAGTATCAAACAATGTGGGGACCACCATGTGCGAATAATCATGCGGGTCTGATGTCATCCCTTTACTACTCGAATGAGGGTGCATACAACTAGGTCAAACTCAAAGGCAAGATATATATGACAGCCTTCAGAACCCCCACCAGCCGATTCAGGTGAGTACCCCTGTCGTAAGGCGACCACCGGACGCGGGAGCCGAATCGGTAGAGCACAGGCCTCGCATGCGTGATATCGGAAGTTTGGTTCCCGGTCGAGTCAAACCAATGACTTATAAAATTGATACTTGTCACTTCCTAGCCTGTACTTGGCATTAATAGGATAGGGCAAGGACCGGTTAGCTCTGTGTCAGGATTATGTGACTGAGTGGGATATCGGGTCATGGTGCCAGCGGCTTAAGTTCCCAGTGGGGCAGCACTATAAAGTCACCATGAGCGCGGACTGTCACAAGTCGGTACCCACCCTGATATGACCTTCGATGTTGCCAGGATGTAAAACTCCACCAACCGACCAACCAACCGTAAGCCCATTGAAACATGGAGACACTGAGTGAGTGATTATGAGCAGTCATCGCCTCAGGACAACTTCTTAAAGGCGCTTATCTATTCTCAATTCGCTTTCAGAATCCAATGGGGGCAGTCGTGCGTGACCAGTTATCAAACAACATCACCCGTCAAGAGCCTATCGGATCTGAGAGTATAACGAGAGCGTTTGCGTTCTCAATTGATGCAGTGTGTGTTGGGGGCTGATCCCTTTCAAGGAGCATGTCCTTTGTAGGTTTTCAGAGGTTCTAGGTTTTCAGAGGTTTACGTCCTGGCAACATCTAAGGTCATACCAGGAGAGGTACCGACTTGGGACGGTATGCACTCATGGTGACTTCATAGTGCTGCTCCACTGAGAAATCAGGCCACCAGCACCATAACCCAATATCCCACTCAGTCACATTATCCTGACACTGAGCTAACCAGTTCTTGTTCTATCCTATTAATGCTAAGCACCAGGCTAGGAAGCGACAAGTATCAGTTTTAAAAGTGACTGGTTTGACTCGACCGGGAACCAAACTCTCGACCTCCCGCATGCGAGGCATGCGCTCTACCGATTCGGCCACCGCATCCGGGCATGTCCTTTATACTTGTTACTAAGCCTGAACTACTGCAGATAAGAGCCAAGGGTATAAAGAAAATAGGATACTGCATCAGGGCTGTACATTAACTTTGAAAGTACTCACTTGGAAAGTAGCAGTTGGTCTCATATAATTCAGTTATGAGTTAATTCAGGACACGACACGGGAGTACTTAGTATAGTTCGGTGTCAGTGTTGAACTCGGGGCGTTTGTATGGGGTGTTGGACGATGGAACTGCCTTTTCGTCGGTTCGGCTGGTGTAGGCATGGAAGGAGTAATCTGATTTAGCGGAGCGCTTTTCTTCTTCTTTCCGTATCCCTGGGAGGAACGCTCCCCGTTGTAGGTCCTTTATAGCTTTGGTCGTAATGCGTAGCATTACGTTTGATGCGAGGAAAGGAGGAGACCCTCCCCCGCCCCGGCTGTCGCGCAGCTTGACACCTCGCCCGACGCCGCCGCGACTCGCTCCCTCCCCCGCCCTCTGCCGCGCAGCATTCGCGCCTCACCCGACGCCCGCTGCTCGCCACCTTTCCCCCCCCCCCTCCCCCGGGCCGGCAGCCTTCACACCTCACCTGCTGTCGCCCTCCTCCTTTCCCTTATAAGGCCGCCTCCGGCCTCCCTCAGGCACTCGCCCTCCTGCCGCCTTCCAGACTTCTCCCCCTTTTTCCTATTTGGCTCACCTCGGACCTCTACACTATGCCAGGAAAGGGAAAAGGACGAAAGGGCGCACGGGCAGCCGCCCACGGCACCCCGGGACCGGCTACAACCCCGAGGCGGGGCGAGTCATCCCCCACCGCCCCGGCGACCCCCTCACCGCCGGGCACCTCACACGCCTCGGGCATCGACGCCATGCTGGAGGAGCTAAAGCGCATGCGGCTGGATCAACGGGACCTACACGCACGGATCGACGACATGCAGAACGGGGAGGCGCGGCCCACCGCCGAGGCGCCCTCCCCCGCGCCCAGACATCGGGCCGCCCCGGCCGCCACACCTCGGGCGCGCGCCTCGGTGGGTCCCAGGCCACCGCCGCCGCCGCCAGCAGCCCTGCCGGGAGCCGCCCATCCGCAGTACGAGCGGTATCAGCACATCGGCGGCCATGCTCCCCTGCCGACATCCCCGGCCTACCACCAGGAGCCTGCACAACACACCCCGGTATCCGCAGCCGACGCCGTCACGGAGATCTTGGCCTCCGCCGAGGCGCGCCACTCAGTGAGGCGGCAAGGTATCCCGGTCGATTATGTCTTTCCTTGTGACCTTGTGCAGAGGGGGGCGGAGAGGAAGTCGGTGAAGAGGGGGGAAGCGACGAAGGACGAGTACAACCTCGCCCTTCTCTCCCTCATCAACCACCCCAACTTCCCCGCCCACTCCGCCCCCGGACTACATCACCACATCCTCACCGTCCTCCAGGATCACCTCGTCTACCCGTGGGCGACCGTCCGCCATTATTCCGAGACGGTGTTTACTTGGATCGCGGACGGCCGACTCCCCCACGGGTGGCACGACCCAGTGGCCCTGAACCTCCTTAGGGTCGAATGTATAGCCATGCCACCTCAGCAGACTACCGCCATCGCACCCCGCCAACTCGACCCTCCACACCGAGCCCCCCCACTTCACCCGAGTCCCAAGTCGACGCCCGAGTCGCCTACGACAGGCTCACTCACGGGGCTCCCTGCCCGGCCTGGAACCGAGACCCCGCCTCGTGCGATCGGGCTTCCGTCGGGGAAGCCCACGGCGAGGCGGGGGACAAGCGCCGTCACGCATGCGCCTACTGCGCAAACGTGAGGCGCGTACTCACTATGCACTCCGAGGCCGACTGCATCACCAAGCAAGCCCGTGAGCGCCAGACCCCCCCCACCTCGGCGGATTTTTGAACCGCCGGCCTCCCCCCGGCCGGCCCGGGGGGACCCCTCCGGCGCCTCACCCCCACGACTGCCGACAGCCCCGCAAGCCCAGCCGACAACCTCCCAGTGACCATCGAACGCAGCGCCGCCAAGCCCCAGCCGAGGATCATCACCTCGGGCATCACACCTCGGACCGCATCCCAGCCCAGCCTCAGGAGGAACCCTCTGCCACCGATCCTCACGACACCGCCTTCAACTCTGCCCAGACCCCGACCACCACCCCATCCAGCCCCGAGGAGTTCGCTGCCCCCCTGATCGACCCTGGTCGGACCTCCTCACCGGATCCCGCCAAGGAGCGGGCCTTCCCTTTTTTGGCCGCCCGCTCCCTGTCGATGCAGGCCCCCGACACTCCCCGCCCCGAGAGGGAGCCTGACCCCCGACACGGCCCACCGCTCGGCCGGCCCGCCCCACCTGCTCCGCCTCGGGCGCGCCGCCAGCTTTCTCCCCCCAGACCTCCACCTCCGGACCCCCGCCTCGGATCATCACCTCGGGCGCGCCTCAAGCCCTCTCCTACTTTTGGTGGAGGGCTCCTCGGCACCCCCTCACTCCACTGACTTTTGAACTCTGCTCCTTATTTACTCCGCCATCATCATTTTATCCTTGTTCTTTATTTACTTCTCTTCCCTGTTACCCATCTGAGCCCCACACTGACTCTCTTACCAGCTCCTTATGAGCCCTTTATCCTCATTATTGCATTGCTCCTTATGAGCCCCTGTTTACATGTCATATTGCATTGCTCCTCATGAGCCGCTTACCTTTTGTACCATTGTATCTAACCTGTCCTCTGTATTTCCTGAGGCGCTCAATAAATGTCTCTTTTCCCACCCCTGTCTTGCCTTCCTCCTTTTCGCGCATCGGTCGTAATGCGTAGCATTACGTTTGATGCGAGGAAAGGAGGAGACCCTCCCCCGCCCCGGGCTGTCGCGCAGCTTGACACCTCGGCCGACGCCGCCGCGCCTCGCTCCCTCCCCCGCCCTCTGCCGCGCAGCATTCGCGCCTCACCCGACGCCCGCTGCTCGCCACCTTCCCCCCCCCCGTCCCCCGGGCCGGCAGCCTTCACACCTCACCTGCTGTCGCCCTCCTCCTTTCCCTTATGAGGCCGCCTCCGGCCTCCCTCAGGCACTCGCCCTCCTGCCGCCTTCCAGACTTCTCCCCCTTTTCCTCCACCCACGCACCCATCTCTCTTCTTTTCTTTCTCTTCCTTCTGGTGGAGGGCTCCTCGGCACCCCCTCACTCCACTGACTTTTGAACTCTGCTCCTTAGTTACTCCGCTCATCATCATTTTATCCTTGTTCCTTATTTACCTCTCTTCCCCGTTACCCATCTGAGCCCCACACTGACTCTCTTACCAGCTCCTTATGAGCCCTTTATCCTCATTATTGCATTGCTCCTTATGAGCCCCTGTTTACATGTCATATTGCATTGCTCCTCATGAGCCGCCTACCTTTCTACCATTGTCTCTAACCTGTCCTCTGTATTTCCTGAGGCGCTCAATAAACGTCTCTTTTTCCACCCCTGTCTTGCCTTCCTCCTTTTCGCGCATCATAAGTGGTAATAGGTCGAGGAGATTCATGTGAGATCCCTCCCTATGCGTCCCGTCTCGGTCCCGAATTACCCATGTTGCAATATAAGTATTCTGACAGTTATGTGAAACATTGTGAAGTAGCAGTGAACTTATTCACTTTTCTGTGGAGTTCTAATTGAATTAATTTGTCCCATCTTGCATTTTTACTTATAATAGACTATCAGTACATTGGTATTTTTCTCGAGTTCTGCGCCAACTTTCGTTAATTCAGAATATTTTGTTCCTAGCAACAAATGTACTGATAGTCTATTATAAGTATTTTTGAATTTAGACCGATAGAATGATAGCGGAAATCGGCTGACTCCATGTGCCGAAACGGACTACACCATCAGTAATCAATCAATCAAACCTCAAATGTTTTTTCTTTGTAATTGTGAACTGTTAACTTCAAAAGTGTCTCTTGACACATAGTTGATTATGTGCTTTTTCATTCTGTGTAAAAGCAATGGCCCGGTAATAATACTAGAGAATAAGATTTGAACACTTCTCGCCGTGATTATGGCCTTTGCTGCCGACAGAGTGCTCATCAATCACCACTGACTAACTAATGTATTACACAGGAGAGCGCTTCCCACAAACGCGTCTATATTAACACACTGTGCAGACCTCTCATGTACATGCGTATAACAGAGTGACACCAGGTGTGTATGCACACACTTGTCAGGTTGTGCATACATTCACTTTTCATATGCGCATACATACACACAGCGATGCTGATCTGACTCACACAGCCACAGTGTGCTCTATTTAGACACTGAACACGCAGACAGGCGGTGGTGTGATCGCTCAATAAACACTTTGTAGGGTATTAGCCATACAATGTTTTTTATATTATTGTATTGCAGTGAAATTGTGTTAATAACTCTTCCACATTAAAGCTGCATAGTCCGATGAAAAATCAAAATTTCAAAACCAAAACAATTAATTGGATTGGATTTGACATATCGTATTTGGACACTGGTGCACTTAATGAACATGTGTTGCCACATAGAGGGGAATACTGAGCCAATTGGCAGAAACTGTTACTGCAGAAGACTACGGTGTCAGAATTCCTTCATGCTTGCATAAATAATTTTGCATGTTTGAACTTCAAATATCTAAAAATTTAGCCATTTAAAATAAGTTACCTAAAACTAAAGTAAGGTAGGTTATAACAAGCAACTTAATATATTTATCTCAGAAAATGACAGAAATTCAAAACCATCGGACTATGCAACGTAATGAGCGGGATGTTCGAATGAGTTAGAGTGTCCGTCTCCCGCGTTGGTAGACTGTGGGATGGTGGGTTCGAACCCTTGTCGAGTCAAACCAATGACTTAAAAAATTATACTTGTCGCTTCCTAGCCAGGTGCTCGGCATTATTAGGACAGGGCAAGGAGCAGTGGATTGAGGAAGACCAATCGTCCGCGATTGAAATTTCCCATGCTTAAACAACTAATGTACACAAAAAGAAAAAAAGAAGAATAATCAATTAATGTACCAACAAACAAAAAAAGTATATTTGCTGCCTTATAAGTTATACGACGACGGGAGAGTAGTAGGCCTGGCTATACTATGTACACAATCTGCTACAAGCCGACACACAATGCACCCACTCTACTAGTACTACCGCAAGTGGCCTGGTCTTAGCAGTAGGTTGTTATCAGCAATCAGTCCATGCGAACTTACAGTGCATCCCCGCTGGGCGGCCATCAATAATACAGTCACCTCAGGTAGAACGCCGCATGGGCTGTAGGTAGGGATGGCAGCCTAGTGTTATTGGTGCCCGCTAGACAACCCCCTGAGAAGGGCGATTATCGACAGGATAGTGACTGTACACTTTATAGCAACAATAACATAACGTCATAAGTATCTGAGTAGTTCTCCAGGATTGGAGACCCCTTGGGTTGCGCTTCATTATTAATCACTAAACTCTTCAAAACAATTTCAGAAAAACAATTTGTTCATATACCTATAGTGAATATACTAAGCAAACACTAGTATTAAAACCAGACACATAAAGAGTGCACAAGGTGGAAAAATAATTAAATAAAGTGGAAAATTGACTAAAAATGGCAGCCATAAATTTGTACTGCAGTGCCCACCATCTTTGAAGCTGTAAATAAAGAAAACTATCAAGCACAGTTAATTCAATTCGATTTTATGTTGTCAAAATTATATCACTAAAGATATTTTTCACTACTTTTAGGTTTTTACATTGCACCGTTACATGACAATATCACTGTAAACATACCTGTCCTGTGCGTACCTTTGGTGTCACATTGACAGCACAGATGGTTTGTTAGTTTACCAGTTATCAAGCATGGTGTGCATAATCAATAATACTTTTATTTAATCTATGACCTACAATGTTTTCAAATAATAGGAGGTAATCTGGAATAATCAGAAATTGGCTGATTGAAAGCAATTTTTATTGATCGTGTCTCATTTGTAACGTACGGAACAACCAATTTACAAATTCAATATTTGAGAGTTGAAATGTCATAATGAAGGAAGGGAAGACTCCATCCAGACTAAACAAACCATCGTAGCAGACAGACTGGTGACGTTTTACATGGAAACTCCAACAGGAAGTGACATAAATTGCAATAATTGATGATGTGTCACGTATTTTGTGCACGTGTACGCATGGCGCCAAAACGTGAGTCATGGCTAATTCAACCAATATCGCAACCATCGTTAGTTACAGTCTACTCTGTCAATAATGGCCTCTGTCAATAACAAATCTTTGTCAATAACGGCAAAAAGTGCTGGTCCCGTCAGGGCACCCCTTTAATTTAATAGCATTGCCTCTGTCTAACGGACAACTGTCTTATGTGGACAACGAGCGGTTTTTCCACCTATTTGATCAATATTCTCTGTCAATAACGACATGCCATATAGTTATAATATAGTAGAAATGACTAATTGTACAAATGACCAAATGTACAAATGACAAATTGTACAATTACAAATTGTAGGAATGACAAATTGTAGAAGTGATGAATACTAGAAATGACTAATTGTACAAATGACAAATTGTAGAAATGACTTTGTAAGAACGGTCCTAGTCAGTCAAGCATAAAAGAAAAACATTGGTTTCAACCCATTCCGTCAGTCAGTCTCCACCTACAACAGATCTCTCTCTATAACGCCATCTTGCTCCAGTCACATGGGTGTCTGTTATAGACAGAGTAGACTGTACTTTTAAAGTCTAGTCTTGATATTTTGATGTGAATATGTTTTGTTATTTGACCGGAAAGTAATATATTAAAGTTGAAATGGCCATTCTATGTCTTGACATGTAACACTGTCTCACAAGATACTAACTACTAACTATATTCTCTGACAAATATGTATGATCTGCTTTTATGGAACTACACATATAATGAGTATATTATATGGAATCATTCTGTTGATAACACAACAAAACATTGTTATATATGAAGAAGATGGAAAACATTTGATTTGTGATGGGACGTGCGTTACGGTGTCACAAATTAAATTAATTTGTTTGTGTGATCAGTGTTGAATGTAGATACTGCACTTTGTGCTTTAAAAGTTATACTTCAACATCCCATACCAATCATCCGGTGAACATCTGTGATACTGTACTTAAATGATGGTGGTGTCACATTGTAACGCACGGGAATGGCGATTATCGACAGGATAGTGACTGTACACTATACAAAAGCAATATCATAGGCAGGGATGAAAGTGGTCTCCGGCAAAAAAAGCGGAAATGCAGATATTCTCCCATAGCTTAACATTGTCAGGGCTAATGGCCGCTCCGGTTTTAGTGAACGTCCGGGGCCGCACCCCCTGGTCTTTTTTCTATTTGGCTCTCCTCGCCTCCACGCTGCCGGTGCCTCCACGCCTCGGCCAATGCAAGCATTACGACCAAGGCTGCAGCATTTGAATCATGTATTAGGATACGATGACCATGCTGTGGCATTTGAAGCGTGTATTAGTCGTATACGCTGCTAGTGCTGCGGTGCTACAGATTGTAGCTTCGTGTTATTAATGCCTGTCAGACACCTCCCGAGAATGGTGATTATCGAGAGTGTCGTGACTACACTTTTCGACATCAATGTTATAATTATCTATCTCAGGTAAAACCGGCGATGTGCTACAGATTGTACTTCATGTTATTGATGCCTGTCAGACAACTCCCGAGAATGGCGATTATCGAGAGTGTCGTGACTACACTTTTCGACATCAATATTATAATTATCTATCTCAGGTAAAACCGGCGATGTGCTACAGATTGTACTTTGTGTTATTGATGCCTGTCAGACACCTCCCGAGAATGGCAATTATCGAGTGTCATGACTACACTTTTCGACATCAATGTTATAATTATCTATCTCAGGTAAAACCGGCGATGTGCTACAGATTGTACTTCGTGTTATTGATGCCTGTCAGACACCTCCCGAGAATGGTGATTATCGACAGCGTGGTGACTCTACACTTATAGCATCAATAAAATAGGTATCTATCTCACATGAAACCGGTCATGTTCTACAGATTGCAGCTTCACATTATTGATGCTCACCATACACCTCTCAACAAGAGTGGCTATTACCGACAATGTGTTGGTCATACACTTGTGGTGTAAATTATATAAGTGAGCTCAATTGCAGATGAGTTTGATCAGTTTTCGAGGCTGATCCCTTGCAAATGGCCAACTTCAGGGTGACAGTTATCAATAGGTGCCAAGTGTTCAATATGTGACAAGCTTCCGACATATGTCAGACTGGATCATCATTCATGTCTGCCTGACATGGTCAACCCTGTCTCAAATAGGAATCATAAAATACGCGCTGTAGAGTATCTGCAGTCTCAGAGCACCCGATATATACTTTGTTTTATTTAATGACACTCTAGAGCACATTGATTTTTATCATCGGCTATTGGACGTCAAACATATGGTCATTCTGACATATTTCTTTGGAGGAAACCTGCCGCCACATAGGCTACTCTTTCCGATAAGCAGCAAGGGGTCTTTTATATGCACTTTCCCACAGACAGGACAGCACATACCACAGCCTTTTGTAAAGTCTACTGCTCGAATCTGTGGTTGTGTAGGCAGGCTATAGTGAAATCAATACAGGCAAAGAGAACGGAAGAGTATAAAGTGTGAAAGAAGAGAGAGAGTCAAGCCCTCTGGTGTATTATTTATATGGTACATGGATTCAGTATAGAGTATCACCCCTCCCCATTCTCCCAATGAGAAACAAGCATTTCTAGCTCTACCAATGGGGATCGAGCATTCCCACTCCCCATGGTTACCAATGATCTGCCCACCACCACCAAGCTGTGTGGCTCCCCTGGCCACCACCTGCCTTGAGCTTGAGTGTGGTGATCCTGACCAGCAGAGGGGGGAGGGGGTAGTGTGTAGGGCTCTGAGTGCCCCTTACACACCGTCCTGCCAGCACCACTATGTCTATTTACCTATCAATCAATCACCACCAGCAACTAAATAATCACATGTATGCACCTGGCCATGTATACCTGTTTCACAATAGAACATTTGCATTCCCCCACCAATGCTTTATTATCGGAATTTTTTGATGACACAGTTGTGGACCACTGGTTTGAGAGCACCCGCTAGAATACCATTGACCCCCAGTCACCCTAACCTTTCAAGCACTTGCGGCCACAAATAACCCTGGTGGTTGCCGATGGTCCCAATCGATTGTCAAAAGGTCTCTATTTGATCTTCATTGGTCGCCGATTAATATTGGTGGCTAGGAAGCGACAAGTATAAAGTTTTAAGTCATTGGTTTGACTCGACCAGGGTTCGAACCTGTGGGTTCGAATCCCAAGATCTACCAAGACGGGAGACGGACGCTCAACTCATTCGGCTATCCTGTCTGGTCTCAAAATAGTTGAAGGTATGGCACCAGGAACGTCCTACGACGAAAATGGCCGCAAGTGGTTGCAACTGGCCCCAGGCCTAGTGTGACCATATTTGTGAAGGGATATTGTTAGTTAAGCTGAGATCATGTACCAGGATCTTCTGAGGTCACGTGACTTGTATGCATACACAAGTTAAAGAAATTAACAAACAAAATAAACAATACAACCGTCAGCTACGTGTGTGGAGAACTGGGTGCAAAGCATGACCATATAATGAAAACTAATTTCAATTTATTTTCACATTATCTAAACCTACTGCGTGTATTTGTCCTTTTGTTTGTTTCCTTCTGTCCTTTACAAATTGTCCTTCTTTAAGAAAGAAAATGTGATATGAGGTGACGACATTGTCATTTTGTGTAATAAAGAGAAACATTTAATGGGAGCGGGGTGTCCCCCTTTAGTTGAACGCTACATAATTCAATAAAATAATAAAATTTTAGAAATCAAAAGACTTTCCTAGATTTGATCCTCCATATCCAATTGAGATACTGGTGCACTTATTAAGCATTTATTGCTACATAGAAGGGAATAGTATATGTATTTAATAGAAGCTATTACTGATGAACCCTATGGTATAAGAATGTTGATGTGCCCATCAAAGTTCATTTGGCATGTTTGCACTTCAAATATCTCCAAGGTTAGCCATTTAAAATACAAATTATTGTAATCTAAAGTAAGATAGATTATAGTGATCAACCTAATATATTTATCTAAAAAATGACAAAACTTCAAGACCATCGGACTATGCAACTCTAAGCATGTGTTCCTACACAGAAGGAAAATTAAGTCAGGTTTATACAGTGTGTTACTGATGAAGTCAGTATTTTGACGCTCACGCCAAAATTAAAGTTGCATGCTGTCACTTCAAATATATATCTGAAATTAGCGACTTAAACTCAAAGCTACTACAAACTAAAGTAAAAGGCGATTATATTAAAGTTGCATCGTCCGATTGTTTTGAATTTCAGTATTCTTTCTGAGATAAATATATTAGATCAATCACTAGTATCTACTTTACATTAGTTCAAAGTTACTTTTATTTTAAATGGTAAACTTTTGAGATATTTTGAGTGCAAACATGGAAAATTAGTTTTGGCAAGCTTGCCAAAACTCTGACACCATAGACTTCTGCAGTAACAGGTTCTGTTAAATTGACTCAGTATTGCCTCCTATGCAGAAACAAATGCTTAATAAGTGCATCAGTATCTAAGTTAGAAATGTAAAATCAAATCTAGATAATTGGTTTGATTTTGAAAATTTGATATTTCATCAACTATGCAGCTTTAATTTTACTAATATGTTTATGTTTAAAAAATGACAGACAAAAAGACATCGGACTATACAACTATAAGAAAGAAAAAGGGATGCCAGTGGTGATATTGTTCATTTTATTACAGCTGCATAGTCCGATGAAGTATCAAATTGTCAAAACCAAAACAATTATTTAGATTTGATTCTACATATTTAACTTAGATACTGGTACACTTATTGAACATGTATTGCTACATAGAAGGGAATACAGAGTCAATTTAATAGAACCCGTTACTGCAGAATCCTATGGTGTCAGAGTTTTGGGGTGCTTGCCAAAACTTATTTGATCAGTTTCATATATATATATCTCAGAAAAGTGACAGAATCTCAAAATCATCGAACCATGCAACTTTAATCAAAACATAACTGACCTTCTATTTGTAAAGGGTGATTCAGTTTCCTAACTGTGTAAAGTGGGTCGCCTTAGAAAAGTAGTACCAGCCCCCCCCCCCATATCCTATTCACCCCCCCCCCCCTAATTTACGCACCATGACTTCCATTTCCGCCTAGATGAATCCACACACTGGTCGGTAGGTGTGGATATACCTGCAGCAATACAGATCATACGGTGTTGTGTATGTGGGCGGGTGAGGGGGAGGCCTAGGCTGGGTGAACTCTATGGGTATACGGAATAGGATTACAGTACTCACAAAGTTCACAAATAACCCACTTTAATTTCAAAACGTCCCACTAGGGGAGCCATGCGCACGTAGTGTAATTGCTACATTCACTTGGCTTAGAAAATATGCACAGCCAAGACATATTATATATGTAGAAGTAGGTACTCCAAAGTGGGCGTGTACAGTGTCCGCAGCGCGAAATTTGACATATTTTAACCCTTTTAAAAACACTCCATCTTCACTAATTCTGCTTGGTTTGAAATAAACTTTTTATGAAATTAAAGCTCGTTCTTTTGTCTTTTAGGGTATCTGATTTTTAATTATTATTATGAAATAAATTACAGTCAATGGACACTTGTTGGGGGGTACCATTGGCAGCTCTGAGCATGCTCGCCGAGTTTGTTTTCATCCAGTCTGATCTACTCCCTTCCCTAAAATTGATACCTTGGTGCGCACAGTGACCTGAGCTAAAAATAACCACCAATAAAAGACAGAGAAGAAACTAGGCTTCATTAGCATATCAATCATGGGTGTTTTTGACTGGGAAATTTGATTGAACTGAAGGAGTGAAAACATTAAGACATTAATCCTCCTTGAAAATTGATCAGGATCGTTTTGAAAATTATATCATCACAAAGCTTAAGTCTTCCTCTACCTGACCAGAACAATATTTGGTTGAGATTTATATCATGCGCATCAAGGTTGGTCTGAGAAGTGACTGCTGCAAGAATGTGGCTATTGTCAGCTGGCAATGCCTAAAAGTGAATGTTGTCTTTCTTTCTCTGATCAGTTAGAAAATGATGTCATCATGTAGAGCTTTTAATTCTGGTTATTTTGGTATAAAGATTGCAGTGATAGGACAATTAAAACGGGAGTTATGCTATTTTTCTTAATTTTATTGTCAGCTCGCGATGCCTAAAAGTGAATGTTGGCTTTCTTTCTCTGATCAGTTAGAAAATGATGTCATCATGTAGAACTTTTAATTCTGGTTATTTTGGAATAAAGATTGTTGTGATAGGACAATTAGAATGGGAGTTATGCTATTTTTCTTTATTTTACTGAATTTATTATTGGTGGTTTCTGGAAATTAAGGAATTTAGCAAGTTTGACATGAAATTTCAGAAAGAATACTAACAGTGATGGTCTGTAAAAAATTGAGCTTCTTATTTGTACTATAGAGAATGAGATTCTTTAATATTGGACAGATCATATGCAAAATAGCTTCCAGGTGGGACCCTAAAAACCAAGATTTGGCTAATTTGGAAATGTGCACAAATCGGGGTAAAAAAATCAATCTTTAAACACTCATAACTTTGCAGCTATTCAATCGATCTAAATGATTTTTATATCATTGAGATCCAATTTAAAAGATCTGTACAGATATATAACTTGTAATACTGACCTGTTGAAAATAGAAATCACTTTGGAGTACCTAGTAGTAGTCTGCACTGACCTCTCAGGCAAGTAACCACATAGACAGGTAGGCGTGGATAGTATGGTGATATCAGGGAGCCTAGGTGGTGTAATGGTTAGCACACTGGCCCGGAATGCAAAGAGATGTGGGTTCGAGTCCTGCTCTAGGCGCAATATTTCCCATTTTCATCACCCCCACGACACTGGTTGCCGTGACCATGATCCTATACATGCTATGCGATGTATGGTTGTTGAACCTGCCCTGTGAATGTATGTGTCTGTGCATTGCCTGTATGTATGTAATTGTAAGCATTAAAAGACTTACAATTCCAGGGGGACGAGTGAAGTAGTCTGCACTGACCGCTCAGGAAAGTAACCACATAGACAGGTAGGCGTGGGTAGTATGGTGATGTCAGGGAGCTTAGGTGGTGTAATGGTTAGCACACTGGCCCGGAATGCAAAGAGATGTGCGTTCGAGTCCCGCTCTAGGCCTAATATTTCCCATTTTCATATACAGAAAAACTCCTCCGGTGCAACTGACACTGGTCTACATCCGGTGGAGGCCAGGAGGGAAGGTGGAGCCACCGGTACAGTATTGGCCTTACAGAGTATAACAAATAATAATAATAATTAACCCTTACATATCTTTATACTCGCATAATTCGTTATACTTATACATCACATATATAATATATATATATATATATATATAATATATATAAATAAAAAAATATATAGCATAATCATTCTTACATTATGCAATGATAGAGACAAGTACTAAGTAGTGCGGTATGAGTTCCGAGTGAGTACAGTGTGACACCCCGCTCACGGGGTAGAATGAAGCATACCGCTGTCGCAGTTTAAAAGGGTAACTGGTTTAAAACGGGGATTTTCACTATGCACATGCATTTCTGCCTGATTGAGATTGTACCCATGTTTAATGACTTGTTAATTGCCTGTTAACTTGTTTGTGCAGAGGATAATATATACTAACAGTAACAAGCATAAAATATTCACTACAATAATTCCTGAAGGAATCCTTGCTTGAGCTCCGCCACAAACAGAAGCAAGCCAGAAATTCAGAGAAGATTCCAGGCTTGCCATTCAACTTTGACACATGCCATTGCGAAAAGCCCCTTTTTAAACCGGGTACCCTTTCAAACTGCGACACCGGTACTCCCCCCACACCTCTAGAAAAAGGGGTGGGTGGGGTGGGGTAGGAGCAGGACAGTACAGAGATTTACACGTGATAACTGTCTTATCCATTTATATGTGTGCTATATAAGCAATTAGACGAGTAAAATTAATAATTATCCCGAAACCAATTATCTGTGAACTGTGTCCTCGGATCATATCAACCTGACACTACACCTACTAACTGACACTCCTCCAGTCATCTACTGGTCAGGCATTCTGCCTCGCCTGGTGGCGCCGCCTGCCGTCTTCCTCCAGGCCTGGCTCTGCCTCACGGCTGTACCACTCACTCCCGACGGACGGAAAGGTGTGACGCGGATGGAACCCGATCGAAGGACGGAACAGCTCAATCAGTAAGAGCGCTAACTGGCTTCCTTTGCGGTAGGCCATGCGTTCGAACCCCAACCGAGTCAAATCAATGACTTACAACACTGATATATGTTGCTACGTAGCCTGACACTGAGCATTAGTAGGATATGGCAATGACTGGTTTGCACTGCTGCAACAGTCAGTATTACACTGTTACAACAGTCAGTATTACACTGTTACAGCAATCAGTATTACACTGTTACAACAGTCAGTATTACACCACTGAAACAGTCAGTATTACACTGCTGCAACAGTCAGTTTTACACTGTTACAGCAGTCAGTATTGCACTTCTGCAATAGTCAGTATTACACTGCTGCAGCAATCAGTTTTACAGTGTTACAACAGTCAATATTACACTGTTACAACAGTCAGTATTACACCGCTCCACCAATCAGTATTACACTGCTGCAACAGTTAGTTTTACACTGTTACAACATTCAGTATTACACTGTTACAACAGTCAATATTACACTGTAACAACAATCAGTATTACACTGTTACAACAGTCAGTATTACACTGCTGCAGCAGTCAGTTTTACACTGTTACAACAGTCAGTATTACACTGGTACAACAGTCAGTATTACACTGGTACAACAGTCAGTATTACACTGTTACGACAGTCAGTATTACACTGCTGCAACAGTCAGGTTTACACTGTTACAACATTCAGTATTACACTGTTACAACAGTCAGCATTACAATGTTACAACAGTCATTATTAGACTGTTACAACAGTCAGTATTACACTGCTGCAGCAGTCAGTTTTACCCTGTCACAACAGTCAGTATTACACCACTGAAACAGTAAGTATTACACTGCTGCAGCAGTCAGTTTTACACTGGTGCAACAGTCAGTATTAGATTGCTGCAGTAATCAGTTTCACACTGCTCCAGCAGTCAGTTTTACACTGCTGCAACAGTCAGTATTATCAATAACCTTGTGATTGCCTTCCCAGGTACACATACCCACAGCTGCGTTGTATGCAGTGTTATTACTTTGGGTGTTTTTACTGAGTGCGATGCTGCTGGTATTCCTCTAATCTGTGTGATACCCTGGCGCCACCGTGCGGAGAGGTGTGTTCACACGAGGTGTGCAAACAACTCTATAGCCGTGTTCACACCCACAACTTTAGGCTGAACTAGATAAGGCGAACTAGATGAGGCAAACTAGGCATGAAAGTGTGTCGTGTCCACACACGCAGTACTTGGGGCAGTTTAAGGAGGAAATCGATATCTGCGCATGAGCAAGTCCATACTAACCAGCGCCAGTTTCGGTTAGTCGACGTCGCCACGAGAGAGTGTGGGTTTGACCTAGATATGTATAGACTGAGTCATATTGTTTTGGAACGGTCAAAACTTCTGCTGGGCAGTGAAAACCTAAAAATAAATGATGAAAAAATATCTGTGCACAGCTAGCGGTTTCATAGACCAAATTATATAATAGGAGCTTTTGATCGACCGGAAAGTCAACAAACTAAGGTCTCGACTGTGCATGCGTGTGACGTCCTTAATCCAGCTCATCTAAGCCGCTATCATCCATACAAGCAAGATGGGATGACTTAAGCTAGTTCGCTTCATATATACTACCTCGCGACATGGTTTACTTGAGGCGAACTAGATGAATAGACTCAGCCCTAATCCGCTTCAGCGTCGCGTCCACATGGCGAATGTGAGCCGAACTAGACAAGGCAAACTAGTTGAGGCGACTTAACGCCCGTGTGTGAACACGGCTTTAGAGTCAGAAGTGCTGTCTGTTTGTGTGTCCTGTGAACATTTGCATAGTGACATAACCTCATCTGTTCCTCCCCCCGTGGTGCTCAAGTCATCTGGTCATTATTAGTTCCCTTGCCAATATTCAATTTTAAATATGTAAAATAAATATTTTCAAATTAAGGACAATTTGAAGGCTTGCTATTGAATCTACACATTCTCATTGTGTAATTTCCAGGAACTTCACTCTAGTATATATATTTATGCTGTTATTATTCAGTTCTCTGTAAACTCCATCATCAATTAATCCAATATCCTCTAAACATGTGTGTCCAATGGTGCATTTGGTTAAAGTTGCATAGTCCGATGAAAGCATCACATTTTCAAAAGCAAAACTGTTATCTACATTTAATCCTACATATCCAACCTAGATACTTGTGCACTTATTATAATTAAGCATTTCTTGCTGCATAGAAGGGAATACTAAGTCAATTTAATGAAACATATTATTACTACTGAAACCTATGGGGTATAGTTTTGACGAAAATGCCAAAATTAATTTGGCATAGTTACACTTAAAATATTTCCTAAGTTAGCTATTTCAAATCAAAGTTACTTCAAACTAAAGTAAGGTAAATCATAATGATTAACCTAATAATATATATCTTTTAAACATGACAGAAACTAAAAACCATCGGACTACACAACCTTAAAGAGCTTTGGTTTCTTAGTAACGGGATGTTGGTATTGTATGGCATAAATCAAGAAAACAATATCCACGCGTGTGATTGCTCCAGGAACAAAAAGGACAAACCCGAACCTATAAGACATTAAAGGCCCGGTCACATATACATTAGTGGATGGAGTTGAATGTAGTGGAGGCTAACATAGTTGGACGTAGTTGGATGTAGTTTAACATACCGGCATCCATACTTCTTCTAATAACGTGGGTGGGCTGTGAGTTCCGATTTAATCTTTGGACATGTTCAAAAGAGCGCTACGTTAGGGGCTGAATTTGCATACGTGATGGTAACGTACTGCTGGCGGCCTGGTTTCCTAGTGGGGCAGCACTATAGAGTCACTATGAGCACTGAGTGCGCACTGTCATAACCCGTCCGGATATGACCGTAGATGTTGCTGGGATGGAAAACAACAACAAACAAACAAACACAATCTCCCCCAGTAGAGACCTATGCTACTTGTTGCTATTTATAATACACATAGACTCAGTCTTCACCGGGCGCAGTGGCCGAATCGGTAGAGTGTGGGCCTCACATGCAGTTCCCAGTCGAGTCAAACCAATGACTTATCAAATTGATAGTTGTCGCTTCCTAGCCTGGCGCTCGGCATAAATAAGGATAGGATAAGGACTGGATAGCTCAGTGTCAGGATACTGTGACTGAGTGGGTTATCGGGTCATGGTGCTGGCAGCCTGGTCTCCCAGTGGGGCAGCACAATAAAGTCGCCATGAGCGCTCACTGCCACATTCACAAGTCGGTACCCATCCTGAAATGATCTGAGATGTTGCCAGGATGCAAAACTCCAACAACCAACAAATCTCAGTCTTCATCTTTCTACTCCCAACACTCCCGTCCTGATATGACCTTAGATGTTGCTAGGACGTAACACAACAACAAACAAACAAACCAACAAACCTAACCCTCACCTCCTGGTATCACCCATCACCAACAAGCAGTATGGGTTATAGACACACACCTGTGAACCTGTCCAGCCCTACTGGCTGCTCATCACCAGCTAACTCCACGTCCTCACCTGGCCTTAGATGTTCCCAGGGCGTAAAACTCCAACAAACAAACAACAACCAGGTAACTCCAGCATTCCCTAACCTACACCCTGCCACCTCCTCCCGGTGTTTTCCTTCCTCCAGCCTCCAGTGATGATGTAGCTGAAGCTGTGCTATAACACCCAGGAGAACCACGTGTCGGGCTGGATGTGGAGGGTGCAGGTAATCAGCTAGGGATTCATAGAGCATGCGCACAGGAAACGGCCACCTTTATGTTGTATAGTAAAACCTCTCTAACCGACCACCTCCACAAATCGAACACTCCCTTATATTGATTGCTTTGTTTGGATCCCAAACGATTGCCCATACAATACCATTGTAATGATAGATAGACCACCTAAACTGAACACCTCGCTGTATTTGGGTACAAAACAATCGCCCATACAATAACATTGTAATGATTAACGCTGCATGGTCTGATGAAATATCAAATTTGTAAAACCAAACCAATTATCTAGATTTGATTTGACATATCTAACTTACAATACTGTTGCACTTATTAAGCATTTGTTTCTGCATAGGAGGCAATACTGAGGCAATATCTGGTGCATCACGTGCTACATCACGTGGTGCATTACGTAGGGTATCACGTGGCACATCACGTAGTGCATCACGTGCTACATCACGTACTACATCACGTGGTGCATTACCTTGGTCATCACGTGGTGCATTACCTGGTGCATCACGTGGCACATCATGTGGTGCATCACGCAGTGCACCACATGGTGCATTACCTGGTGCATCACGTGCTACATCATGTGGTGCATTACTTATGGTATCACGTGGCACATCACGTAGTGCATCACATACTACATCACATGGTACATTACCTTGGGCATCACGTGGTGCATTATCTGGTGCATCACGTGGCACATCACGTGGTGCCAAGTGGATCCCACTCGAGATGCGAGTGAGAGCAGCATGTGGAAAAGGTACACATGCGGTAATTAGCTCTGTGTGAGACTGCCTGTGAAAGAACTGCTCCCTCCCCACTGGAGGTCATGTAAGGTCATCAGCCATGTGCCTGCTCCGAGCACACTACCATTCGCCATCTCCCACGGGGAGAATATCTCTCTGTTTAGTTGGTGCTTGAAGTCCTAGCAGGATTTAAAGTCGCATCGTCCGATGACGTTTTGAGGTGCTGCATTATCTTTGACAGTTTTAGATAAATATCTTTGTTTGATCATTATAATCTACATTCCTTTAGTTTGAAGTAACTTATTTTAAAGGGTTAACTTTAGACTTAAGTCATAGAGATTTGAAATGAAAACATGCAAAAATAATGTTGATGTGCATGTTAAAGCTGCATAGTCTGATGAAATATCAAATTTCCAAACCAAACCAATTATCTAGATTTGATTTTACATTTCTAACTTAGATACTGATGCACTTATTAAGCATTTGTTTCTGCGTAGGAGGCAATACTGAGTCAATTTAACAGAACCTGTTACTGCAGAAGTCTATGGTGTCAGACTTTTGGCAAGCTTGCCAAAACTAATTTGCCATGTTTGCACTCAAAATATCTCAAAGGTTTACCATTTAAAATAAAAGTAACTTTGAACTAATGTAAAGTAGATAATAGTGATCGATCTAATATATTTATCCCAGAAAAACTACAGAAATTCAAAACCATTGGACTATGCAACTTAAAAAAAACTCCCTAAACAGTGGATAGGGTGATAACATCAGGGAGCCTAGGTGGTATAATGCTTAACAGTATAACACACCAGCCGGAATGCAACTGGTGTGGGTTCAAAACGTGCTCTAGACGCAATATTTCCCATTTTCATCAACCCCCCCTCCCCCCATGACATGTATATCATCATCAATATCGGCGCTTTCCTCATTACAACCATTAATATTATCAAAGACCAATAATTGTCATTTGCTGTCATTAGCGCTGAGATCAAAACACAATTAGTGTCAGCAAACGACTATTAGGTGAGAATATATGACTTTCAGTGGAAATAAAAAGAAAATACTTCCCTGAAATAAAGGTAATTAAAGAACAGCAGACGACAATCCGAGCACGACCCTTTCTTATACTCACACTCTAACAGTACTATGCGCTGATGCCGTACTGCTCACGTGACCCACTTTCCCAGATGGTTTCTCTCTCTGTCTGCTCCCTTTCATTGCATTCTGCTCTTCGTATTTTCGTTGGCGTAACTGCTGAGGTCAAGACACTAACGGTAAGGCAGTGTAAACCACCACACCCTGTGCCCAGATACTTCTATCGCCTCTGTGTTCCAAACCTTCACCGAGGACGGTGGCCTAATCGGTAGAGCGCGGGCCTCGCGTGCGGAAGGTCGGGAATTCGAGTCCAGGCCGAGTCAAACCAATGACTTTAAGATTGATACTTGTCGCTTCCTAGCCTGGCGCTCGTCATCAATAGGATAGAGCAAGGACTGGTTATCTCAGTGTCAGGATAATGTCACTGAGTGGGATATTGGGTCATGGTGCCGGCGGCATGCCTTCTCAGTGGGGCAGCACTATAAAGTCACCATGAGTGCACACTGTTACAAGTCGGTACCCATCCTGATGACCTCAGATGTTGCCAGAACGTAAAACTCAAACAAACAAAAAAACATAACTAGGGCGTCGCCACCACCACTATACACGAGTAGGGTGTGCCATCACTACCCAATCTGGGGCATCTTCACCAGCACACGACAGGGAGAGCCACCATTACCCAACAACTAGGAAATACTCGAACGGATGGGGCTGCCCTCTATGGAAGATCTTCTGATCAAAAAGAATCTCCGGTGGACTGGACACCTCATGAGGTTGTCATCAGACAGGCTACCAAAGCAGATCCTCTATTCTCAACTGTCTTCTGGCTACAGAAAGAGAGGGCTCCCCCGTCTCCAGTTCAAAGATACCATCAAGAGAAACCTGAAGCTGAGAGACATTAAGACCGACTCATGGACGCAACTCTCACAGCAGAGAGCTAAATGGAGAGCGGCAGTCAAGTAATGAAAGCAGTCTTTGTCGCATCGCGACCAACAGCATGATGATGATGATGATGAGTGGGCGCCACCACCACCCACCTAATCAGAGGTCGCCACCACCATATAACTAACTAGGGGGCGCCACCACCCAATCAAGGGGCACCACCAACACACAACTAGGTAATGCCACCACTACTCAACAACTAGGGGGTGCCACCACCACTCAACAACTAGAGGGAATCACGACCACCCACCCAATCAGAGGGCACCACCACCATATAACTAACTAGGAGGCGCCACCATCCAATCAAGGGGCGCCAAACCACACAACTAGGAGGCGCCACCACCACACAAATAGGGGGCGTCACAATCAGTAGGCCTACCACACAAACAGGGACGCCACCACCACACTATTAAACACACGCCAGCAGCAGTCTTCCATACACAAAGGTGGCGCCATCTAACGGATCTAGAAAGCAATGTGCCAGTAAATCGCCTCGGGTACGCGTAGAGCAATTCCAGCAGCCAGGAGGCGACACCAACATAACCAATAGGAGTCACCACCAGGTGGCGCTAGAAATCCAACCTTGTACCACCACTATAATGCTAATCAGGGTGAGCCATTGTTTAAAGCATAGGATGCAAAACACATCAAATTTAACCAATTATTTTTTTTAACCAACAATATATTATTGGTCGGTTTGTTGTCAGGGGTTTACTTCCTGGCAACATTCAAGGTCATATCAGCATGGGTACCAACTTTTGACAGTGCGCACTCGTGGTGACTTTATAGCACTGCCCCACTGGGAGACCAGGCTCCCAGCACCATGACCTAATATCCCACTCAGTCACATTATCCTTACACTACACCAACCAGTCCTTTCCCTATCCTAATACTGGCAAGCTTAGGAAGCGGCAAGTATTACTTTTTAAGTCATTGGTTTGACTCGACCAGGGTACGAACCCATCAGTTCGAATCCCACAATCTACCAAAACAGGTGACGGACGCTCAACTCATTCGGCTATCCCGTCTGGGCAACACAATATTATGATGTGAGTAATATCGTAACTGGGCTCATTATCGACAAAGCGGGCTTTGGATGCGTGACATCGAAGGTGGATTATTTCATGTGAACCTTTATACACTGTGCCTCTCCCCTTTCTCATGTTGTAACACCCGGCAATAATCACAATGTGAAGACACCCCCGCCCCCACTCCCAATCCAACTGACTCACCACATTCCTCTCCTCCTTTCCACGCAGGCGCACACACAGCAGCCAATAGTCATGTTTATATTTGTTCACACCTAGCTTCCGGTCGCGTCTGGAGTGGGCTCCAGTTGGCATCACGTGATGTAGCACGTGACCTAGTACATAGAGTGCTCAGGACATCTGCACCCCTGCTGACCTAACTATGACCCTCATGGGTAAATGGGAGGCTCTTTTTACTTGCAGATTCACACGGGGTCAATAACTATGTTGATAGGTTGCTTTTTTTCCTTCTTCAAAGCAAGTTTCCCGTCGTGTCGGAAGTAGTTTCAAGCTCAAACCATATGACCCTCCCTGCATATGCTGTGCTCATCCAACACAGGTACTGGCCCGACTGGGTAGGACGCTCGTTAGAGTGGCAGATGGTGGGTTCGAGTTCCGGCTGATTTATACCAAAATCTTCCAAAATTTGCTACCTTACAGATAGGGAAATGACTGCATAGATCAGTGTGAGGATAATGTGACTGAGTGAAATATCGAGTCATGATGCCGATGGCATGGATACCCAGTGGGACAGCACTAGAAAGCCGTCATAATCGTATGGACTGCACACTACGACAAGTCAATGCCCATCCATACATGATCTTAAAGCTGCATAGTTTGATGAGAGCATCACATATTCAAAACCAAATTACTGACCTAGATTTGACCATACATGTCCAACTGAGATACTGGTGCACCTATTACAAGTTATTGCAGCATAGAAAGTATACCAAGTCAATTTAATAGAACCTATCGTTGCTGAAGCCTATGATGTCCAGTATTTTAAAGTTGCATAGACCGATGGTTTTGAATTTCTGATTTCTTTCTGAGATAAATATATCAGATCGATCACTAGTATCTACTTTACATTAGTTCAAAGTTACTTTTTTTTTAAATGGTAAAGTTTTGAGATATTTTGAGTGGAAAATTAGTTTTGGCAAGCTTGCCAAAAGTCTGACACCATAGACTTCTGCAGTAACAGGTTCTGTTACATTGACTTAGTATTGCCTGCTATGCAGAAACAAATGCTTAATAAGTGCATTATTATCTGAGTTAGATATGTCAAATCAAATCTAGATAATTGGTTTGGTTTTGAAAATTTGATATTTCATCAGACTATGCAGCTTTAACATGCACATCAACATTATTTTTGCATGTTTTCATTTCAAATCTCTGACTCTAAGTCTAAAGTTAGCCCTTTAAAATAAGTTACTTCAAACTAAAGGAATGTAGATTATAATGATGAAACAAATATATTTATCTAAAACTGTAAAAGATAATGCAGAACCTCAAAATGTCCTCGGACTATGCAACGTTAAATGCTGCTAGGACTTCAAGCACCAAATACACAGAGATATTCTTCGCGCGGGAGATGGCGAATGGTAGTGTGCTCGGAGCAGGAATATGCCTGATGACCTTACATGACCTCCAGTGGGGAGGGAGCAGTTCTTTCACAGGCAGTCTCACACAGAGCTAATTACCCCATGTGTACCTTTTCCACATGCTGCTCTCACTCGCATCTCGAGTGGGATCCACTTGGCACCACGTGATGTGCCACGTGATGCACCAGGTAATGCACCATGTGATGCCCAAGGTAATGCACCACGTGATCTAGTACGTGATGTAGCACGTGATGCACTACGTGATGTGCCACGTAATACCATACGTAAGGCACCATGTGATGTGCCACGTGATGCACCAGGTAATGCACCACGTGATGCCCAAGGTAATGCACCACATGATGTAGCACGTGATGCACCAGGTAATGCACCACGTGGTGCACCACGTGATGTACCACGTGATGTGCCACATGATACACCAGGTAATGTAGCACGTGATGTAGCACGTGATGCACCACGTGATGCATCAAGTGATGAACCACGTGATGTACCACGTAATGTAGCACATGATGTTGCACATGATGTACCACGTGATGTACCACGGTGCTCATGTTGTGTTCACCCCGCACAGGTCGCGGTGAAGGGTTGAGGCAGTAGCTCTGGGCAGACACCTCCCTGTTGACCTGACTGTGACCTTGCTGTGACCTTCAGCAGTACCTGGGCGGTTCTTCCTCTAGCCCCTAACCGCCCCCTCACCAGGTGCCGCGGCATCCTCAAAGTACCGCCACTGCAGCAGCATAAATAGAACTTAAACCCACAAGAAAGGGTCACACTAGCATTTAACCCACTCAATCCTGTATTATCAAGGTTTCGCAAGCAACATTAGCACCAAATTATTCAATGTTAGCGGTCACCACCATGATAACCTGTTGGCAATAGGGCTTTAAATGGTTAATTTATGGAGGTGGACGGTTTAGGCAGGTATTTTTAATCGTTACAATGGTATTGTATGAGCGATCATTTGGGATCCAAATATAGCAATCGATATAGGGGAGTGGTCGATCTGTGGAGATGGTCGGTTAGAGAGGTTTTACGGTATTATCCCTTCTGTTACAAATGGCAACTGCAGTATTCACTGCCATTGTCCCATAGAGGGTGCTTTAGTGTAATGTGAGATGCAGGTTACTGCCGGACAGTGCAAAGGTTTAGCAAGTGGTGATGTATCACAGGAGGCTGCAGCTCACAGGGTGGCAAGTGGCGCCCCCCAGCCCAGCGAAGGTGGACAGAACCGGAAGGACCGCTGGTTCCGGCTAGTGAGGACTCAAGAACTAGCCCAGACAGAACGCTCCAATCGTAATAATATAGGCATATGGTCACAATGTAAAGCTTGTTGCTGCCACCAGAACCAGACGGGATGGCCGAATGAGTTAGAGCGTCCGTCTCCCATGTTGGTAGACCATGGCATCGTGGGTTCGAACCCTGGTCGAGTCAAACCGATGACATAAAAATTGATACTTGTCGCTTCCTAGCCAGGCACTTGGCATTATTAGGATAGGGCAAGGACTGGTTGGCTCAGTGTCAGGATAATGTGACTGAGTAGTGAGTGGGAATTCAGGTCATGGTGCTGGCGGCCTGATTTCCCAGTGGGGCAGCACTATAAAGTCACCATGAGTGTGCACTGTCACAAGTCGGTACCCGTCCCGATATGACCTTAGATGTTGCTAGGATGTAAAAGAACAACCAACCAGCCTAAGTCAGCTGACCTGTGTTGTATTTCTAAAGACTGTGAAATAGGTGATGAAACGGTTACAATACTGCTCTTTGATGACAGTGTCTAATGACTGGCTATAGGCATGATGCAAAAATTATGCTTGAAGAGAATGGAATGAAACCGGGTTTCTGAGATATCCCTCAATTCCCTGACAGTGCTAAGCCTATAGGGAAATGTCCGTGTTTTCGCGGAAATCAATTACTTGCCTTTGTTTATTCATCTTGGTCTTACGTTCTAGCAACATCTAAGGTCATACCAGGGCAGTCCAGCCTTTGCATAGGAGATTCTGACTGACCACCTGCTGTTATTTTCCCTGAATGTTGTGACAGTTAACTGGCGACCATAAGAAATTGTTGAAATCCGCGAGATCGCGGAAATCTGTCATCCCTGTTGAAAATTGCTCGACTCAGATGACATCTAGAACCAGCCTAAGTGACTTTAAAGTTGATTCTTGTCGCTTCCTAGCCTGGCGCTTGGCATTAATAGAATAGGGCAAGGACTGGTTGGCTCAGTGTCAGGATAATGTGACTGAGTGGGATATCGGGTCATGGTGCCAGTGGCCTGATTTCCCAGTGGGGCAGCACTATAAAATCACCATGAGTTGGCACTGTCACAAGTCGGTACCCGTCCCGATATGACCTTAGATGTTGCTAGGACATAAAACAACAACAAACCAGCCTAAGTCAACTGACCGGTATTGCATTTACTGCTAAGGCAGTGCTGCCCTGACCTAGCGGCACCCCACCAATGTCAGGTCAACACCAGTTACCTGCCTGCCTGAGCCCCCACCTGGTCTTGTACAGTCCTGCTCAGCTGGGACTACTTCCACCCACGTGGTGCTCAGTCGCTGCTGGTTGACTAACTATACACCATTTTGCTTGTTTGTTTTTTTGTTTAATGACCCATCCCAACACAAAAAGTAAACATCGGCTAATGGGGGTCATAACTTAAAGCTGCATAGTCCGATGAAATATTAAATTTTCAAAACCAAACCAATTATCTAGATTTAATTTGACATATCTAACAACACACACACACCCCCCCCCAACCAAACCCAAAACCAAACCCCAAAAACACACACCACCCCAACAAAAACCCCCCACAACACCACCCACCCAAACCAAACCCGGCGACGCCGCCGACGCTTGGTTCAGACGACCTGTCACTCAAAGTGTACCGACGTGTACCGACGCGCCGGTAACTCGTTTGTAACGCGTTTGTAACGCGTCCCGACGCGTCCCGACGCTTCGCCCAAAAACCCAACACTTTGCCACGTGTTGTCCAACGCCGGGCCAACACGTCGTAGTGTGACTGCTCCATTAGATACTGATGCACTTATTAAGCATTTATTTCTGGATAGAAGGCAATACTGAGTCAATTTAACAGAACCTGTTACTGCTGAAGTCTATGCTGTCAGACTTTTGGCAAGCTTGCCAAAACTAATTTTCCATGTTTGCACTCAAAATATCTCAAAAGTTTACCATTTGAAACAAAAGTAACTTTGAACTAATGTAAAGTAGATACTGGGGATCGATCTAATATATTTATCTCAGAAAAAATACAGAAATTCAAAACCATCGGACTATGCAACTTTAAGAAAATCAACAAAACAAGAAAACAAGCACCCACTCCAAGACACTTTTTGTTTGTTTGTTTGTTTGTTTGTTTATCGACCCTCCACCACAAAAAGTACACATCGGCTATTCTGGGAGATATGGTGGTTAAAGATATCGGACTAAAATAAAATTACATTTGAAACATGTAAAATAGAGAACAGAAATGTATGCCAAAGAGCATACAACTGTGCTAAAATTACAGGTGGTTTATGATGAATAATATCAAAAGTAAAAGACTTTTCAAGTTAAAAATGGAAAATGATTATTTGGTAAAAACTAGTTTCCGTAAAAAAATGTAATAATGAGTTGTGGATGGAATCAGAAGGACTCTATCACATCCTCATTTCCAAATACATAATCTCTATGACAGTGTCAAAAATATTATACACATTGACCGAAGCTCTACTCACTCGCCTATTCCACCCTTCGCTCAGTTGAGACCGAGGCCCCTCCCAAAGGCCTATGACAATGTCAAAAATATTATACACTTTGACCCAAGGCCCCCTACTTTTTGAGGCTCCTAGATTTTGAGAATATATAGGTAAATCTGGCACTGTATGATACAAAGAAGCAACGACAAGTATACATTTTATAAGTCTTTGGTTTGACTCCACCGGGGATCGAATCCACACAGGAGGTGAGTGCGCTATTCACTCGGCCATTCCGCCCTTCACTCAGTTGAGACTGAGGCCCCTACCAAAGGCCTATGACTGTCAAAAATAGTATACACCTTGACCGAAGATTTTGAAGCTCCTAGCTTTTGAGATTGTATAGATAAATCTGGCACTGCATGATACAAGGTAGCAACAACGAGTATCAATTGTGTAAGTCTTCGGCTTTGACTCATCCAGGGATCGAACCCACACAGGAGGCGAGCGCTCTACTCCTACTCACTCGGCCATTCCGCGCTTCCCTCATTTGAGACTGAGGCCCCTCCCAAAGGCCTATGACAATGTCAAAAATGTTACACACCTTGAACCAAGCCCGCCTACAGTTTGAGGCTCCTAGATTTGGAGAGCCTATAAGTAAATCTGGCACTCCATGATACAAAGTGGCAGCATCAAGTATAAATGTTATAACTCTTAGGCTTGACTCGGTCGGGGATCGAACCCACACAGGAGGCGAGGTGTCTACTACTCCTAGTCCTACTCACTCGGCCTTTCCGACCTTCGCTCAGTGGAGACTGGGTGCATGTTACTCCTGTGACCTTAGGATGTACACACATCGTCTCTGCTCCTCACTGTTCACCTCACAGGTGATTTCACCTGGAAGAGAGCAGGCTTGGCCTATACCCTACCGCTCCTCCATACACAGCCAGCTATACCTCCTCTACCCCTCCAGCCTCCAGTGTTGATCTCTAGCATTTAACCCACAACCGCCTGACGCTGCCCAATCTCCAGTGTGTGGAGCGGTGGATGTGTTTGTTTTGCCAGAGAATATATATATATATATATATATATATATATATATATATATATATATGTGTGTGTGTGTGTGTGTTTGTGTGTGTGTGTGAGTGGGTGTACATCACACGCGTAAGCACACACCTACACAGCAAAGAAGGCCACACGGTTGAGATATGGAAGCCTCAAGCCATGTACTGATGTAACTAACTACACTAGTAAAAAAAAAAAAGAACACCTAAAAAAACAACAGCACACTGCCAATGTAACTAAGATACATGATACAAGCACTTACTGTCCGAAAGCTGTACGACCGGCGGAGGTAGGTCACAGCGGCTCTGTCCGTACTCCCAGGTGGGTGTGCATGCACGCGCCTTCTGCACACACACAGCACACACAGACACACGCGTGTGTGTCACCGAGCCCCGGGCCCGCTACTGGTGTGACGAGACGCAGTGCATGGTGGGACGGGTTACCGTGCCGGGGCGGGAGCCTGCCGGGCAGACTGGAGCAACTACTGCACCTACCTACACACGGGGGGGGGGGGGGGGGGGGGTGGGGGGGGGTTCAGGAGGGATGCTGGCAGCCTGGCTGGCTGCTTGCTCATTGGGTGGAGGTGATGGGGAGGCTGCCTGGTGGTGGTGGTGGTGGTGGTGGTAGTGGTGGTGGTAGTGCTGGTAGTGCTGGTGGTAGTAGTGCTGGTGGTGGTGATGCGCCCCCTGTATATATACAACCCAGCCTCTCCGAGCTGCCCACCCGGCCTCACTGACTTACTCACTCACTTACTTACTGACTTACTTACTTACTCTTACTCCCAGTCTGCCTCCCACTCTTCCCAACACTTATCTCCCCAGACTCTATTTCAGACGTACATTCCTGATGCATGCGGAGCAGTCTTGCGCAAATACAGCGGGAAGGACACTTCCGCTTGAATTACACGTTGTAAACAACGCAACTGGCAGAAGTTCACAGACTTCAATTTGGGTGATATAATTAATTCATATAGGCGGGGGTCGGGGTGGGGGAGGGGGGGCGCTGTTTAGAAAACAGTCTATTTACCTTAAAAACAAACCTTGCCAGAAAGGTCTAATTCAATGCCTGAGATTTGCGATGAACATGAAGTAACTATGTCAACAATGGTCCTTGTTTGTCACACTGGCCGCAGATTGTTGGCAGACTTGCCAAAGGAAGACTGAGAGGATTGGTTGGTTAGTTGGATGGTTGTTGGAGTTTTGCAGTTGTTAGGGTATGCAAGTATTGCAATACCTCAGGGAGTTTGACCCCCCTGCCCTGCAGAGTTGTAAACCACTGCCTTGTGGTACAGGTTCTTAACAGAACATAACGCTAAGGGAGCAAACCCTGAACAAAAAAAACATGTCACTGTGGCAGCATCAAGGGCGGTTGATGTATGGAACTCCCAACATCTCCCGACCAGCCACTACAGGGACAAATAGTTTTGCGCCTGTCTGGACATGTTCTTGGCGGTGGGAAACCTTTATTTGCTCCCTGAGAGAGTGCTGCTGGTAACTTGCAAAAGCCAGCAGCACTTCAACACTTTTGCAGGCACCTTACATGAGATGTAAACGTGAAGCTGAGAGACATTAAGACCGACTCATGGACATCACTCTCACAGCAGAGAGCTAAATGGAGAGCAGCAGTCAAGAAATGAAAGCAGTCTTTGTCGCATCGCGACCGACAGCATGATGATTATGATGATGATGATGTTGGAGTTTTACCTCCTGGCAACATCTAAGGTACTCAGGGCTGGTACCGACTTGTGACAGTTTGCGCTCATGGTGACATTATAGTGCTGCCCCACTGGGAAATCAGGCCGCCAGGACCATGATTTGATTCTTGTTCTGACCACTATGTGCGAATTAGAATTACTGAACATATTGCTCCCCGGACCACTGACCATGCTAAAACAGATTGTGCAGCATGGAATTGGCAGAGGTGAGTCTGATTAAACCTGAATACCATGGCTTAATCAACTTGACCTAATTCCCACGGAAAGCAACATTGTAGCGATTGCCCACATAGACTAAGTCTCAACAGAAATGCCTAGAAGGCCAAACCCATTAGCTGCACGCTGTGCCAAAATCACTCTTTAGTGCTGCCACTGATGCTGCCATTTAGCCTACCAATATAATTCAATTAGCTATTCTAATGACTCTAATGAATTACCAAAATCTCAAAGATTGGGCGAATTTTAAATGCGCATCGAGAAAGAAGTAAAACTGTTCTAACTCACCATGACGCATAGTTTCAGTAAACTTCCTGTTATTCGCTTTAGAACAGTCTACCAATGCTAACGCAGCTTCCCATTTGAACTAATCGATATGATCAGTGAAGCCTTGAGCCCGCATGTAATATTTAAAACACTATCGTGACCAGCAATCTCATGCCCACCTACACCATGTGTTATTTAAGTAGACATAGATGATGTCATTCCTACATAGGGGGCAGGGGGGGGGGGGCAGTGTTATACGGAAACGTTCCTGAAGGTAAGTAGATACTGCTAGTCAGCATTAACTATGGAATCAGTACTGAATGTATGCAGATACTGATAGTCAGCATTAACTATGGAATCAGTACTGAATGTATGCAGATACTGACAGTCAGCATTAACTATGGAATCAGTACTGAATGTATGCAGATACTGACAGTCAGCATTAACTATGGAATCAGTACTGAATGTATGCAGATACTGATAGTCAGCATTAACTATGGAATCAGTACTGAATGTATGCAGATACTGACAGTCAGCATTAACTATGGAATCAGTACTGAATGTATGCAGATACTGACAGTCAGCATTAACTATGGAATCAGTACTGAATGTATGCAGATACTGACAGTCAGCATTAACTATGGAATCAGTACTGAATGTATGCAGATACTGACAGTCAGCATTAACTATGGAATCAGTACTGAATGTATGCAGATACTGACAGTCAGCATTAACTATGGAATCAGTACTGAATGTATGCAGATACTGACAGTCAGCATTAACTATGGAATCAGTACTGAATGTATGCAGATACTGACAGTCAGCATTAACTATGGAATCAGTACTGAATGTATGCAGATACTGACAGTCAGCATTAACTATGGAATCAGTACTGAATGTATGCAGATACTGACAGTCAGCATTAACTATGGAATCATACTGAATGTATGCAGATACTGATAGTCGCATTAACTATGGAATCAGTACTGAATGTATGCAGATACTGACAGTCAGCATTAACTATGGAATCAGTACTGAATGTATGCAGATACTGATAGTCAGCATTAACTATGGAATCAGTACTGAATGTATGCAGATACTGATAGTCAGCCTTAACTATGGAATCAGTACTGAATGTATGCAGATACTGACAGTCAGCATTAACTATGGAATCAGTAGTGACAGTACTGAATGTATGTAGATACTGATAGTCAGCATTAACTATGGAATCAGTACTGAATGTATGCAGATACTGATAGTCAGCATTAACTACAGAAACAGTAGTGACAGTACTGAAGGTAGGTAGATACTGATAGTCAGCATTAACTATGGAATCAGTACTGAATGTATGCAGATACTGATAGTCAGCATTAACTACAGAACATATGACAGTACTGAATGTATGTAGTACTGACAGATACTGATAGTCAGCATTACGTATGGAATCAGTACTGAATGTATGCAGATACTGATAGTCAGCATTAACTACAGAAACAATAGTGACAGTACTGAATGTATGCAGATACTGACAGTCAGCATTAACTATGGAATCAGTAGTGACAGTACTGAATGTACATAGATACTTATAGTCAGCATTAACTATGGAATCAGTACTGAATGTATGCAGATACTGATAGTCGGCATTAACTTCAGAAACAGTAGTGACAGTACTGAAGGTATGTAGATACTGCTACTGATACTGATAGTCAGCCTTAACTATGGAATCAGTACTAAATGTATGCAGATACTGATAGTCAGCTTTAACTACAGAAACAGTAGTGACAGTACTGAAGGTATGTAGATACTGGTACAGATACTGACAGTCAGCATTAACTATGGAATCAGTACTAAATGTATGCAGATACTGATAGTCAGCTTTAACTACAGAAACAGTAGTGACAGTACTGAAGGTATGTAGATACTGGTATTGAAGTCAGCATTAAAGTTGCATAGTCCGATGGCTTTCGAATTTTTGCATCATTTTTTAGATTAATATATCACGTTGACTATTATAACGTACTATTCATTATTCCGGAGTCACTTTGATGGAAAATGGCTAGTTTTGGAGCAATTTGAGTTGAAAGAACCCAAAATCATTTCAGCAAGCTTGTCAAAAGTCTTGTTGTAGTGGCCCAGATTCACATCTCGCGATGGTCATGTGATGAGGAATGACCTATTAATGTGTAGGTAGAGTGGAACCTTACTAATGCCATATATGGTACTGGGAATGCGGGTAGGACTAATATTATAAGGTCACGAGATTAACCTAATTGGTTAGTATTCTCTTTCTCAAAGTAGGTGCCCAAAGTGATGGAGGTAATAAATTCACTGCTTATTCTGTATATGCTGCCCCAAAGCCTTAGTTAATGCACCAGTACCTAAGTTGGATATGTAGAATCAAATGTAAGTGGGTCGTTCTCAGAAGTTGTGTACCAATAGTGTGACATCAGTACCAGAAAATCAAAATGCTGCCAAAGTCCTATAAGCAAGTTTCCTCAATGTGTATGTCCTTTTGCATCTGAATAATTGAAAATAAACATATTCTGGCATTTTTAAGTAGGTCAAATGATGCTCACACCCAATAAATAGCAGTATAGCATGGAAACCAATCTGACTCCAAAATCAAATATTTTCCACACAAAACTTGACATTTTTAGGACATTTCACATGCCACTTGCTTTATAAACAGTAGTAATAATAATTTGAAACCTCATTGCTATGGTTTTGTCTTATTTGTGAATATTAAAGAGAAAAGCAAGAAAATATTAGCAGAGTAACAGATTAGCAGAGTAACAAAGTGGAAACAACAATTTTACACAAATGTTCGGCTCAAATTTCAATGTTTAGGGGCAATTTCAGGATTTATCTTTTACTATACCATAACTGGGTCCATGCATAGTGTCAAATGGTGAAAATAGTTCCTGTACTGTATCTGTACTCAGTGTTTGATACAGAGTTTCATAGTACTTGCAAGTGGAAATGAAATGTTACGATGTTAATGACTCCAGAAAATGTTAACTATTTCATAATTAACATTTTTTTTTTAGAAATAAATGTCTTCAAATTAATGAAGACATTGTATATGACCATTGGTCATGTTGGCGAGGCTAACATGGGTAATTTGCTCAACGAGGCAATCAGGTCGAGCAAGCTTTCTTGCTGTCTCACGACACGCCACGCCGTCACTTCTCACCCAGTCGCCGCTGCAGCAGGTTCGCTCTCTACTATTGGCACGCACCGTCCTGTTACTACACACGTGGTCTTCTGTCGTATCTGAGTTAGAATGCCGCCAACCAAAAAGAGACGAGGTCGCCCGCCGACGAAAACTGTGGCGGTTATCTCTAGCCCAAGGAGACAGCCGAAGAGAAAGGTGAGTTCGACTTGTCGACCCATTCCACCGCCGTCAGAGGACTCTGAGCTTGACCATGAGGCTCAGCAGGAAGATGGCCGCCAACAGCAGTTGCCAGAGACACCGGGTCAGCCAGCGGTGCGTGAGCTGGCTCAGCAACAAGGAACTATTATGCAGCTAAGGCAAGAAAACAGGAGGATATCAAGTATGGCCTCGCGTCTTAATGCTCTGGAAAGGATTGCTGCTTTGCCGGGACCGCCCATGCCTCACCCGCCGCAGTCGCCAATGAGTCTGGGACATGGCAGCTTTGGTACGCCGGTGCCCCCTACACCTCGTCCTGCGGTTGGTCAGCCGCCTACAACAGCTTCACCTGCGCCCGTGGGACCCCCGCCGTCGGTCACTCGCTCCTACACTTCACGAGCTGCTACATTCTACCAGCTACCACCGCCTCCCCCGCCCCGCACACCTCGTCCTGTCTCGCCGGCGCCTGGCCTCGGCCATGTGCTCACCCCGGTTCGCCAGGCGCGGCCTGTTCCAGTCTACGCTTCACCCCACCCGACACCGCGATATCAGCTCATGCACCCTCAGCCGCCGGTCACCACCGACTTTCTTCTGGAGTCCACGCATGCACTGCAGAAACCAAAAGGTACGGGCCTCTTCCCCCATACTTTCGTTACATGTGGTGATGGCTGTCGAAAAATTGCATTGGGGGAGGCCACCTGGGCCGAGTACTTTTTCGCTTTGAGATTATTAGTGGCTCAGCCCACTTTCCCGCAGGTGTGGTTCCCGGTTATATTGCAGCATGAGGAGGATCTGGCCTTGATGGCAATTTCTTGGGATTGGCCCACTTGTCGCAGATGGTCGGAAAGAGTGTTTCAAATGGTGGCGGATGGCCGGTTGAGAGAAGGGTGGAGTAATTTAGCCGCTATCAAGGACATTCAACGGGATGTCTCCACTGAGTCGCTTAGGGCGCTGCAAGCGCGAGCGGCGGCGCACCACGTGCACGAGCCGTACAGGCAGCAGTACTCTCAGCCACGCGCACAGTCCGAAGCAGCGCCAGCACCGGCTGCCGCTGCGGGTGTTAACCCTAACCCTATCAACCCGCGTGAGGAATACAACCGTGAGAACGACGGTAAACCTTGCTACCTGTGGAATTGGGGGAAGGACTGTGGGAATGCATCATCGCATGGCGAGCTGCCAGATAGGTCGCCACACATTTGCGCATGGTGCGCATATAAGTTTAAGCGCATTCTTTCTCACCGCGAGCAAGATTGCTTAAAGAAAAGGAAGTTCCTTGACAAGAAGGCTTCTGGTGATAACCCCGCTGCAAATAATACCGTAAGTTTGACTTGCTCACCGTTGACTGTTGACATGTTCGCTAATGAAATTGCTGGTACAAATCCGGTCTCTGTCTGTGTGCCGGAGATTCCTATGTCGCCGCCTGTTGCATCTAAACTAGCTAATGTACTTGCACTGGGATCATCTAAAGGTAGTTCTGTTGCTAGTGTATCTGATTTGACAGTTAACGTTGTAAATACTGTTGACGCTATTGTGCCGGGTCTGTGCGACACTCGGCTTGGCTTGGCTGCCGAGTCACGTGATCCTGCTGTCCACGTGGGTGGTCAGCTGGTCGCTGCCAATGACCTAGTCATGGCACCACTGACGTCATCAGGCGGTGACCCAGTTCTGAGTGTCGCGCCCACTGCTTTGTTGTCGGTCGGCGGTGATGGTGCTATCGCACCGAGGGATGTTGATGGACTCCGTCGAGAGTTAGTGCTGCCGCAGTCCACGAACGGGAAAAGTATTGTAGACCTTCATAACGCACATACGGAGGTAGTTGTTAATAATAATGAGACTGGGTCGGAGGCGTCCAGCCCGGACTCCTTCCCTGAAATGTCATTTGATTGGTTTGATAAACCAATTGAAGTAGCGCTGTCACTGTATAATGACGCCCTGCCTAAATTCTTTACGCCACCGCCCACACCCATGATGTTTAGGCATTCGCTGTTAGATTTCTGGCCAGTCTCCTCCGATGAGGCTTGGTTCGGACTTGGGATTTACAGGGATATATTCGACAAGGTTAGAGTTACCGGCATACCTAATTTTCTATCAGCACGGATCTCGGTGCCTTCTGGGCTCAATATTCCGAGATGGCGTGCACTGTTACTAGAGTATCCGGATACGTTGTTAGTAGACCATTTGGAATTTGGGTGGCCTCTGGACTACACGTCTACACGGGTTCCCACCCCTACGTATAAGAATCATTCAGCAGCGGCGGATGCCGACTTCCATATTTGTAAGTTCATCACTACAGAGCTTGCGCACGGGGCGCTCTTGGGCCCGTTTGATCATTCTCCCTTTCTGCCTGGGACTCAAATTAGTCCAATGATGACGCGACCAAAGAAAAATTCCTCAGATAAAAGAATAATTATAGACCTGAGCTTCCCGTTGGGTAGGAGCGTGAATGCGGGGATTGTGAAGGGCTTTTATTTGGGGGCCCCCTTTAATTTCTCGTTGCCATCAGTCATCACGCTTACCGACCGCCTGACGGTTGTGGGTTCCAGCGCATGGATGTGGGCAGCGGACTTGGCCAGAGCCTATAGACAGCTTAGGGTTTGCCCGCTCTCCACACCTCTGCTGGGTATTTGCCTTAAGGGGAAAACATATATTGACATTGCTCCTCCGTTTGGCTGTAGGACGTCTGCCCTTGCATGTGCGCGTACTACTCGTGCTATAGTTTGGCTGCTGAGGAAGGAAGGTTTCTTCGCCCTTTGTTATCTGGACGACTTTGTTGGGATTGAAAAATCTGAGGCAAGGGCGTGGCAGGCCTACAGGAAATTTAATGAGTTAACGACACAGTTGGGCTTGGCGCTGGCCATAAGTAAATGCACAGCGCCGCACACTAAACTTACTTGGTTAGGTTTTGTCGTCGATTCAGTTGATATGTCGGTTATGCTTCTGATGGATAAAATTAGGGATGTGCTGGAGGAATGTCTGGCCTGGAAGGCTAAGGTTACGGCATCACGAAAGCAAATTCAGAGTCTGGCGGGTAAATTGCAGCATTTGTCGAAGTGTATCAAGCCGGCTAAAAGGTTTTCGAATAGGGTGCTGGAGGCGTTGAGGGCGTCGCCATATGTGGGTCAGCATAAGTTCGATCCGGAGCTGTTGCTCGATCTGGAGTGGTTCCAGAAATTTGCTCAATCTTATAACGGGAGGCAGTTACTGCCCACGAAGCCGAGAGAGATCTGGGTAATTGAGTGCGATTCAACGCTCATGGCGGGGGGCGCGTTTTCAGTGGAGGAATTTTACATTTCCGAATATTCGACTGACCTCCAGTCACTCTCACTAGCAATAAACCAGCTTGAGGCACTTAATCTGGTACACGCATTGAAATTTCTGCTACCTGTTAACCCACATGAATACCTGGTAAGAATCAATACAGATAACTCGGCATCGCAGCAGGTGTTAGAATCTGGCAAAGGGAGAGACAGGATATTGTGTGCATGTGCAAGACAGATCTGGCTCATTGCAGCTGATCTAAACTTTGGGCTAGAGGTTTGTCATAAACCGGGTGATACTTTGATTTTGGCGGATGCCCTCAGTAGGGCCCCGCATTCTCAGCGTAGTAAGGCAAAGGCCAGTGATATGTGTGCTAACATGAATTTGAGGTCAGTAAGTGTGTCGGTAGACATGAATATCTTAGCATTTTGATTCTGTGTCATTTCTGGAAGATAGTAAATGTTTTTGGCTCTATCTTCCAGGGTACTCGATAAAGCACCATCAGCGGCTGATCAACTGCTATACAAACGCCCTGGCGCCCCGTACATGGAAGAACAAGGCGGCGCATATCTCTCTTTTCTTTACTTTCTGCCAACAGCACAACGTAACAGCTAATGCTCCGTCTGTATATGATTTGTTGTCTTTTCTCTTAATCCTTAGCGATCGCCTAAAATCACCGGGCGCCGTTGCGAATTATTTCAGCTCGGTCAAAGTATGGGTAGCATCTGGCTCGGGGGATGCCTCAGCCTTTGATGCGCAGGAGATAAAGACGATGAAAAGAGGTTTGTGTAAAAATTCGAAACATGTAATCATTAGAGCGCCGCCTATAACGAGTGACGAGTTTAAACGACTGATAGTTTTCTTATATAGCTTAACACCTGTACCCGTGGTTCTGATAGTATCTTTGTTAATAGGCTACTTCACTCTGCTGCGCCAAAGTAATCTTGTGCCAAATTCTGCGAACTTACGTGATAACCCACATGTTATTAAATTTAAGGATGTAAAACCTAGACTAGATTCCCTTATGGTAACGGTTAGATCTACAAAAACGAGATTCGGCTCTGCCTCCCCTGTCATTTTCAAGTTACCTGCATTACAGGGTTCTCTTTGCTGCCCTCTACGCGCATGGCTTAACTATATCAAAACGCTTAACCCACATGAGGACTCCCCAGCATTTCTGTTGCCTACAGGGCTCCCACTTACCAGTGCCACATTGTCAAGAGCTTTGCGTCTAGCTTCTTTCCAAGTGTTCGGCATTAACAAAGGGTTCACTCTCCATAGCCTAAGACGCGGCGCGGCTCAGGCTTGCCAGGGTACAGGTTTGACGTTGGATGATCTAATGTCGGCTGGTACCTGGCGAAGCTCTGCGGTAAATGTATACTTGAAAAACCTGCACATCAGCGCGGCACCCGCAGCGCTCGGTCAACTTTTGGGTTGAGCGCTGGTTGTTCGTTTGAGACATTATTCTGTTAAACTGTTCCGCTTAATGTTGTCTGTTATCCGAGTCTGTTATCGAGTCGTAATTCCGACTAGCATTTACATCATGTTACTGCTGACCTACCTGGTCCTATTCTGCGTTACCTAGTCTTAAGGATGTACTAGTTAAGATTGGCCCTGTCGCCATACAAGCTCAGTTATGCGTGATTGCCCAACTTCCTTGAAGTTACAGACTTATTTCTTTAATAAATACTCTCAAATTATTATATAGTAGTTACATGTGCCTTGTCTTGTTTGTCTCGTTGAGTGAATTGGTCATGTTGGCGAGGCTAACATGGGTAATTTGCTCAACGAGGCAATCAGGTCGAGCAAGCCTTCTTGCTGTCTCACGACACGCCACGCCGTCACTTCTCACCCGGTCGCCGCTGCAGCAGGTTCGCTCTCCCACCCACCCACCCTGGGTTGAGCGCTGGTTGTTCGTTTGAGTCATTATTCTGTTAAACTGTTCCGCTTAATGTTGTCTGTTATCCGAGTCTGTTATCGAGTCATAATTCCGACTAGCATTTACATCATGTTACTGCTGACCTACCTGGTCCTATTCTGCGTTACCTAGTCTTAAGGATGTACTAGTTAAGATTGGCCCTGTCGCCATACAAGCTCAGTTATGCGTGATTGCCCAACTTCCTTGAAGTTACAGACTTATTTCTTTAATAAATACTCTCAAATTATTATATAGTAGTTACATGTGCCTTGTCTTGTTTGTCTCGTTGAGTGAATTTGAAGTGAAATGAGCTGTTGTTCAGAGGTTTTCATTAAGTTTGTGACACTTTATTTTCAATGCTGTTGACAATGTCACAAATTAGTGATGTAATTTTCGATGTATTTAGCTACATCCATCCCAATAAGATACATAATACACAATATTAACATTTACTTTTGATCTAAACTATCTCCCACATTATTTGGCTAACTGATGAAATCTAAATATTGACACTCCAATAAAGGGTTTCTTTGAAATATGCATTTCTAGTAGACTACCTCAAGTGGTACACAGTTTCTGAGAACGACCCAAGTATGTGTTTTGGTTTTGAAAAAATATGTTTCATCGGACCATGCAACTTTAACCACGGAATCAGTACTGAAGGTACGTAGATACTGCTAGTCAGCCTTAGGTATGGAATCGGTACTGAATGTCTGTAGATACTGACAGTCAGTCTTAGCTATCAAACCAGTACTGAAGGTGTAATAATATAATCTATTAATCAGTGTTATTTAAAAAACTAACGCTGAAGTATATAGATCAATTAAAGGATCCCTACTTAAGCTGGAAATAGATTACTAGTTTAGTTATTCTCAATTAATATAAACCAGGAATCTATGTCAGTCTTTAGTATGGGAAATACTCATAACTCCTAAGTTAGTCACACTACCCTGCACATGTAATAAACCTAATTGTTGCCTGGGTATAAAAGCGCAGGTTGGCTAAGATTGTGACTTGCACTTACCTTTGCAAAGTAGTCACCACCATAGGTTGTTGTTCCTTGCATAGCGCCTGAAGCCGGTGGTAACTGGGGCGGTACGAAGGGGGCGATGTGAACATCCCTCTGCGAGTCGAGCTACTCAAAGCACAATAGATCACATAGTTACTACTTATTCCAAACATCTCACATCTACAAAAGAAATCCCACCAAACAAACAAAAACCAAATGGCCACAATGATAAGTAATGATTAGGTCACAAATGCTGCAGTCGCCGTACGGTGCTGCGGTCTGGGGTGTGTCTTGCGGTTTATTCAAATGCTACGATGTTGTAGTCTGCGGTTTATCTATTCATAAATCGTACAGTCACCGGAACATTGTCATGGGGTCAACTAAAATACATATGGCCTTTTATATACTACAACTTTTCAAATTCAATCATTCTCATTATAAAAAAAAAAATTGAAAATTCTTTTGTTGGAATATCCCCCAAAATGTTATAACAAATTCTCTAATCATATGACTTATACTAGTTATAGACATCCTCACCAATCATTTGTAAACAATATATAAACAAAGCATACCAATACTAATGAATCACACTACAAAGTTCTGAGTGCTAGTGCCGACAACGGCATTGCAATTTTCCGAAGTTAAGATAACTTCAACTTAAAAGATCTGCAACCCCTAGCGGCGAGCAACCATATCCCATCGTACGGTCGCCACTCTGTTTTGCCAATGCCATGACTTACAGCAGCCGCAAGCAGACCGTAATGTGGCTGT
>CM059190.1:90751484-90781752 GCA_030323885.1 Branchipolynoe longqiensis | reverse complement strand
ACTGAGGACATATCACACACATACAGTAGAATCGTACCACAGTTTCACATAGGAAAGAACTTGGAAGATATCACACACACACACACACACAGACAGAAGACTTGTAAGATAACTTGGTTCAGGAAAGACCTGAGGACACATAATGCCTACAGTACACAATAGGAAACATGAGAATGCTGTGAGGCAATCATGAGTACTTGGTGATTGCAATCATGACAAAATTGCAAATTATAATTCTATAGTGTGGTCACAGATCATGAGAAGACATTGGTTATAGACAAGTCCATTACTGTTTTCTAACAATTGAAAATTTGAATCTTGAGGAAGTCAGTCATGCGATGTGCCCAAGGATCAGACATATTCAAAACCAAATTCTTCCAGTGTGGTCACTAAATATGGCTCATGACAGCCATATTTAGAATTTTGTCACCAGTTGGCAATGATCCCATATCAAACTTATTTTTTTCTGTATTGAATAATATGAGTACCTTTAGCATTGGACATTCTACCGTATGAACATTACAGGTCATGAATCGTCTTCCAGGATGACAACTGGTCATTCAAAGAACAATCACCTATGAAGCCTCATGACGACAGCCTCCCAATTTTTGGTCTTTTAGTGGGGCCTAACAATTACAGACCAGGTTCATTGTAATATGGCTTGGATTATTGGCCAACTGAGGACATATCACACACACAATGGACTCATTGTAACACCAGGAGCATCCACCAACTGAGAGCACTTTACACAGCAAACTCATGGTCAGACAGCTCAATTCAGAAAATATTAGAAGATGTATGGCACACATCCAGGAGGCTTATTGCCACACCACTTGGATTATGAAACAACTGAGGACATATCAAATACATACAGGAGACTCCTTGTAGCACAACTTGCATTATAAAAGAACTGAAGACATATCACATGCAGCAGACTCATTTTAGCACATCTTAGTGTGTAGACCAATCAAGGACATCTCACACACATACAGTAGACTCATAACACAAGGGTCACTTAGAAACCAACTGAGGACATACTAGAGATACAGAGAACAATCTTGTTATAACCCAGTTTGGAGTTTAAAACACCTGACGAGATATACAGAGCAATGATGATGACAGAGTTCAGTTTACCAACCATTAAAGGATACATAGCACACATACAGTAGACTCACTGCAGAACAGCTTGGATTATGAAACAACTGAGACGATATCGCACAGACAGCATGCTTGTTTTATCGACTAACTGAAGAATTATCACAAACACGGAGCACACTCCTAACACAGTTTCAAGGAGACATATTACACATACAGACAGACAACATACTTTTTGCAAGACACTTTGGTCCAGGCAACAACTAAGGAAACATTACACACACCAGATTCATTGTGATATTGCTTGGAATATCGACCAACTGCAGCCACATCACTCACACAATGAACTCATCATAAGACAGGCTGGAGCATCTACCAGCTGAGGACACTTCACACAGAGACTTAGTTTTCGACTAACTAAGGATATATTGCACAAACCAAACAAAGTCATGGCCACACAGCTCAATTGATAGAACACTAGAGAATATATGACACACATCCAAGAGACTCATTATAACACTGCTTGGATAACGAAACAACTAATGACATATCACACACACATCAGACTCATTTCAACGCATATTTGTTTATCGACCAACTGCGGATAAATCTCACACATATAGGATAAACATTATATCACAACTTGCATTATGAAATAACTGAGGACATATCACACACATACAGTAGACTTGTAACAATGTCATTTAGGAAACAACTGAGGACATTCCATACACACACAGAAAAACTTGTAATATAATTTTGGTCGGGAAACAACTAAGGACACATTACACATACCAGGTTCATGTAATATTGCTTGGCTTATCAACCAACTGGGGACATATCACACACATACAGACAGCAGACTTGTAACACACTTTCATTCAGGAAAACCGGGCACGGTGGCCTAATCGGTAGAGTGCGGGCCTTTTGTGCGGGAGATCGGGAGTTCGAAAAGCGGTCGAATCAAACCAATGACTTATAGAATTGATACTTGTCGCTACCTAGCCAGGCACTCGGCATTACAAGGATAGAACAAGGATTGGTTAGCTCGGTGTCAGGATAAGGTGACTGAGTGGGACATTGGGTGCTGGTGCCGGTGGCTTGATCTCCCAGTGGGGCAGCACTATAAAAGTCGCTATGAGTGCACTGTCACAAGTCGATACACGTCCTGATATGACCATTGATATGGCTAGGACATAAAACTCCAACAAACAAAACAAACAAACAAAATCATTCAGGAAACAACTGAGGAAACATTACACACACTTGTGGCGTTCTCTGTGGCAGAGTGGTTAGAGTGTCTGACTTTTTTCTAGGTCAGACTCCTAATCTGAGGGTTGGCGGTTCGTTTCCCCGTGCCCCCAGCTCTGCCAATTTGGATTTCCACCGCTATGTATAACTTACAGCGTCATCAAAGGCTGGTTGCTCTCATACCATGTCTATGTGGTGTGGGAGGTTAAAAATCCCTTGGGTCGGTAAAAGTGTAGGCTAGGGCTTTCTATCGACAAACTGTCTAAAGGTGAAAACAAGCCTATTCAGGCTTATCCATGATAGGCAGTATAAATCTTCAACAACAACAACAACACACCAGGTTCATTGTGATATTGCTTGACTTATCAACCAACTGAGGACATATCACACAAATACAGACAACACTTTCATTCAGGAAACCACTGAGGACACATTACACACACCAGGTTCATTATGATATAGCTTGGCTTATCAACCAACTGAGGACAGTTCACACACATACATACAACACTTTCATTCAGGAAACAACTGAGGACACATTACACACACCAGGTTCATTGTGATAGTGCTTGGCTTATCAATCAACAGAGGACATATCACACAAATACATACAACACTTTCATTCAGGAAACAACTGAGGACACATTACACACACCAGGTTCATTGTGATAGTGCTTGGCTTATCAACCAACTGAGGACATATCACACACATACAGACAACACTTTCATTCAGGAAACAACTGAGGACACATTACACACACCAGGTTCATTGTGATAGTGATTGGCTTATTCACCAACTGAGGACATATCACACACATACAGACAGCACTTTCATTCAGGAAACAACTGAGGGCACATAACACACACCAGGTTCATTGTGATATTGCTTGGCTTATCAACCAATTGAGGACATATCACACACATACAGACAACACTTTTCTTTCTTGAAGATTTATACTTTCATTCAGGAAACAACCGAGGACACATTACACACACCAGGTTCATTGTGATATTGCTTGGCTTATCAACCAACTGAGAACATATCACACACATACAAACACTTTCATTCAGGAAACAACTGAGGACACATTACACACACCAGGTTCATTGTGAATATGCTTGGCTTATCAACTAACTGAGGACATATCACACACATACATACAACACTTTCATTCAGGAAACAACTGAGGACACATTACACACACCAGGCTCATTGTGATAGTGCTTGGCTTATCAACCAACAGAGGACATATCACACACATACATACAACACTTTCATTCAGGAAACAACTGAGGAAACATTACACACACCAGGTTGAGTGTGATATTGCTTGGCTTATCAACCAACTGAGGAAACATTACACACACCAGGTTCATTGTGATATTGCACACAACACTTATTGTAACACAGCTTTGAGCATCCAACAGCTGAGGACACTACACACACACAGTTAGTTGTAACTAACTTTGGTTTCTCGACCAACTAAGGAAATACCACACTCAGCAAGCAGTCATGGTCATCACACAGCTCACTTCAGAAAATATTAGAAGATGTATGGCACACATCCAGGAGACTCATTTTAGCACAACTTGGATTATGAAAAAACTGAGGACATGTCACACACATCACACTCATTTTAGCACAACTTGGTTTATGGCCCAACTGAGGACATATCACACAAATACAGTATACTCATATAACACAAGTGTCACTTAGGAAACAACTGAGGACATGTCACACACATCACACTCATTTTAGCACAATTTGGTTTATGGACCAACTGAGGACATATCACACAGATACAGTGTACTCATATAACACAAGTGTCACGTAGGAAACAACTGAGGACATATCACACACATACAGACAACACTTTCATTCAGGAAACAACTGAGGACACATTACACACAGCAGGTTCATTGTGATATTGCTTTGCTTATCTACCAACTGAGGACATATCACACACATACATACAACACTTTCATTCAGGAAACAACTGAGGACACATTACACACACCAGGCTCATTGTGATAGTGCTTGGCTTATCAACCAACAGAGGACATATCACACACATACATACAGCACTTTCATCAGGAAACAACTGAGGAAACATAACACACACTAGGTTGAGTGATATTGCTTGGCTTATCAACCAACTGAGGAAACATTACACACACCAGGTTCATTGTGATATTGCACACAACACTTATTGTAACACAGCTTTGAGCATCCAACAGCTGAGGACACTACACACACACAGTTAGTTGTAACTAACTTTGGTTTCTCGACCAACTAAGGAAATACCACACTCAGCAAGCAGTCATGGTCATCACACAGCTCACTTCAGAAAATATTAGAAGATGTATGGCACACATCCAGGAGACTCATTTTAGCACAACTTGGATTATGAAACAACTGAGGACATGTCACACACATCACACTCATTTTAGCACAACTTGGTTTATGGCCCAACTGAGGACATATCACACAAATACAGTATACTCATATAACACAAGTGTGACTTAGGAAACAACTGAGGACATCACACACATCACACACATCAGACTTATTTTAGCACAACTTCCTCATATATATTAACGATCTAAACAACTGGCTAGAAATTGAAAACATCCAACTATATGCAGATGACACCGTGGTATATGCTGCAGGCAAAACAACCGAAGAAATAGAAATGAAACTGAATCTAACACTAACAAAACTAATCGAGTGGTGCCAACTAAATAGGATAACCATAAACAACAGCAAGTCAAAAACAGTACTATTTGGTACCAGGCTAACAAGTAATGAGAAAATAAAGTGTCTTCTGGGAAACACCGAACTAGAACAAGTAGACAACTACCGATATCTGGGAGTGGATCTAGACAGACACCTAAATTATGACCTCTGCATAACAAATACTATCAAAAAAGTAAACCATAAAATATGGCTACTGGCTAAACTGAGATACTACATGACTGAAAGCATGGCAATTAAAATATATAAAGGCATGATCCTCCCCTACTTTGACTATGGCGATGTAGTATACATGGGAGGAAATACTAAACTATTAAACAAACTACAGGTGCTACAAAATAGAGCCCTCAAAGTATGCCTTCAGGTGAACAAAAGATATCCCACAATCGAATTACACAAAAAATGCAATGCAACACTACTAACAAGTAGAAGGGAAACGCACCTCAAAATACTGGCACACCATTACACCACAAAACCAGGCTACACAGCAACCCCCCGTAGGGACACCAGGCAAATGGCAGCCCCAGTGCTACTGACAGCAATAAGTAACACCAAAATTTATGAGAGAAGTGTGTTTGCCATGGCGGCACATGCCTGGAATAATCAACCCACACAACAACGGGCAATCAAAAGCATGGACCACTATAAAAGGTCCTTAAAGAAAACATAATACACAACCACCTACTGAAGAAACAATATCTCACCTGATCTTGGGCGCAGTCACTGCTTGCTGTGTTCTGGCACAAAAAGCAAAAGACTGGCCAGAAAAGATGGTAGATATTACAAATACGGAAACTAGCCCTACTAAGTACTAAGGAATTCGAAATGACTGTCACCATAGGGCGCAGTCCGTCTGGGTATGTGTACTGGCACAAACCAAAGCAGAACCAGGCAGGCCACGGTCATGCATCCGAATCACCCTGAAATACGAAATGGCTAACCATACAACACAGCCATCCCACCTAGTCGCAGTCCTGAAGGGTCCAGGGGAGTTCTGGCACACTGGTGTACTATCTAAGGACAGGGCATGGGTGAAAGGATGCTGTAATAAACCACAATGGGATGGGATCCTCTCCCACAGGCCTGTATGTCATCTGCGTAGATGTACATAGTAGGCTAAGTTATCATATACAGGTTAGGAAAAAACTTGAAAATTTAAAAAAAACTAATATAGAAACTACTAACACCCAAAACCGCAAAGGTTGGCCCGAGAAAAATCAGGTAAAGACTCCTGAGTGCGGGACCAGACCAATCCAGTACCACAGCTGTCCAGCGTTGAAAACAAGCACCCTCACGGGAGCTTATACGTTATGGGCAGAATAAAAAACTTGTCACAAAAAAAAACAAAAAAAAGAACAACTTGGATTATGAAACAACTGATGACATATCACACAGATACAGTATACTCATACAACACAAGTGTCACTTAGGAAACAACTGAGGACATCACACACATCATACTTATTTTAGCACAACTTGGATTATGAAACAACTGAGGACATGTCACCCATATCAGACTTATTTTAGCACAACTTGGATTAAGAAACAACTGAGGCATATCAAGTACATATATTGTGGACTTGTAACAATGCCATTAGGAAACAGCTGAGGACATTCCATACTCACACAGAAAAACTTGTTGAAATATACTTTTGGTCGGGAAAAAACTGAGGACACATTACACACACCAGTTTGATTGTGATATTGCTTGGCTTATCAACCAACTGAGGACATATCACACACATACGGACAACACATTCATTCAGGAAACAACTGAGGACACATTACACACACCAGGTTCATTGTGATATTGCACACAACCCTCATTGTAACACAGCTTAGAGCATCCAACAACTGATGACACTGCATGCACACACACAGAGTTAGTTGTAACTAACTTTGTTTTCTCAGCCAACTAAGGAAATATCTCACACAGCAAGCAAAGTCATGGTCACACAGTTCACTTGGTTTATGGACCAACTGAGGACATATCACACAAATACAGTATACTCATATAACACAAGTGTCACTTAGGAAACACCTGAGGACATATCACACACATCAGACATATTTTAGCACAAGTTGGATTAAGAAACAACTGAGGCATATCAAGTACGTATATTGTGGACTTGTAACTATGTCATGAGGAAACAGCTGAGGACATTCCACACTCACACATAAAAACTTGTTGAAATATACTTTTGGTTGTGAAACAACTGAGGACACATTACACACACCAGGTTGAGTGTGAGATTGCTTGGCTTATCAACCAAGTGAGGACATCACACACATACATACAACACTTTCATTCAGGAAACAACTAAGGACACATTACACACACCAGATTCATTGTGATATTGCTTGGCTTATCAACCAACTGAGGACATATCACACACATACATACAACACTTTCATTCAGGAAACAACTGAGGACACATTACACACACCAGGTTCATTGTGATATTGCACACAACCCTCATTGTAACACAGCTTAGAGGATCCAACAACTGATGACACTGCATGCACACACACAGAGTTAGTTGTAACTAACTTTGTTTTCTCAGCCAACTAAGGAAATATCTCACACAGCAAGCAAAGTCATGGTCACACAGTTCACTTGGTTTATGGACCAACTGAGGACATATCACACAAATACAGTATACTCATATAACACAAGTGTCACTTAGGAAACACCTGAGGACATATCACACACATCAGACATATTTTAGCACAAGTTGGATTAAGAAACAACTGAGGCATATCAAGTACGTATATTGTGGACTTGTAACAATGTCATGAGGAAACAGCTGAGGACATTCCACACTCACACATAAAAACTTGTTGAAATATACTTTTGGTCGTGAAACAACTGAGGACACATTACACACACCAGGTTGAGTGTGAGATTGCTTGGCTTATCAACCAAGTGAGGACATCACACACATACATACAACACTTTCATTCAGGAAACAACTGAGGACACATTACACACACCAGGTTCATTGTGATAGTGCTTGGCTTATCACCCAACTGAGGACAGTTCACACACATACATACAACACTTTCATTCAGGAAACAACTGAGGACACATTACACACACCAGGTTCATTGTGATAGTGCTTGGCTAAACAACCAACTGAGGACATATCACACACATACATACAACACTTTCATTCAGGAAACAACTGAGGACACATTAGACACACCAGGTTCATTGTGATAGTGCTTGGCTTATCAAACAACTGAGGACATATCACACACATACATACAACACTTTCATTCAGGAAACAACTGAGGAAACATTACACACACCAGGTTCATTGTGATATTGCTTGGCTTATCAACCAACTGAGGACATATCACACACATACATACAACACTTTCATTCAGGAAACAACTGAGGACACATTACACACACCAGGTTCATTGTGATAGTGCTTGGCATATCAACCAACTGAGGACATATCACACACATACATACAACACTTTCATTCAGGAAACAACTGAGGACACATTACACACACCAGGTTCATTGTGATAGTGCTTGGCTTATCAACCAACTGAGGACATATCACACACATACATACAACACTTTCATTCAGGAAACAACTGAGGACACATTACACACACCAGGTTCATTGTGATAGTGCCTGTCATATCAACCAACTGAGGACATATCACACACATACATACAACACTTTCATTCAGGAAACAACTGAGGACACATTACACACACCAGGTTCATTGTGATAGTGCTTGGCTTATCAAACAACTGAGGACAGTTTACACACATACAACACTTTCATTCAGGAAACAACTGAGGACACATTACACACCAGGTTCATTGTGATAGTGCTTGGCTTATCAACCAACTGAGGACATATCACACACATACATACAACACTTTCATTCAGGAAACAACTGAGGACACCTTACACACACCAGGTTCATTGTGATATTGCACACAACACTTATTGTATCACAGCGTTGAGCATCCAACAGCTGAGGACACTACACACACACAGAGTTAGTTGTAACTAACTTTGGTTTCTCGGCCAACTAAGGAAATATCACACACAGCAAGCAGTCATGGTCGTCACACAGTTCACTTCAGAAAATATCAGAAGATGTATGGCACACATCCAGGAGACTCATTTTAGCACAACTTGGATTATGAAACAACTGAGGACATGTCACACACATCACACTCATTTTAGGACAACTTGGTTTCTGGACCAACTGAGGACATATCACACAGATACAGTATACTCATACAACACAAGTGTCACTTATGAAACAACTGGCGACATATCACACATATATACAGTATACTCATACAACACAAGTGTCACTTAGGAAAAAACTGAGGACATATCACACACATCAGACTTATTTTAGCACAACTTGGATTAAGAAACAACTGAGGCATATCAAGTACATGTATTGTGGACTTGTCACAATGTCATTTAGGGAACAACTGAGGACATTCCACACTCACACAGAAAAACTTGTTGAAATATACTTTTGGTTGGGAAACAACTGAGGACACATTACACACATCAGGTTCATTGTGATAGTGCTTGGCTTATCAACCAACTGAGGACATATCACACACATATAGACAACACTTTCATTCAGGAAACAACTGAGGACACATTACACACACCAGGTTCATTATGATAGTGCTTGGCTTATCAACCAGCTGAGGACATATCACAAAAATACAGACAACACTTTCATTCGGGAAACAAATGAGGACACATTACACACACCAGGTTCATTGTGATATTGCTTGGCTTATCAACCAACGGAGGACATATCACACACATACGGACAACACTTTCATTCAGGAAACAACTGAGGACACATTACACACACCAGGTTCATTGTGATAGTGCTTGGCTTATCAACCAACTGAGGACATATCGCACACATACAGACAGCACTTTCATTCAGGAAAGAACTAAGGACGCATTACACACACTAGGTTGAGGGTGATATTGCTTGGCTTATCAACCAACCGAGGACACATCACACACATACGGAAAACACTTTCATTCAAGAAACAACTGAGGACACATTACACACATCAGGTTCATTGTGATATTGCACACAACACTTATTGTAACACAGCTTAGAGCATCCAACAACTGACGACACTAGACACACACAGAGTTAGTTGTAACTAACTTTGGTTTCTTGGCCAACTAAGGAAATACCACACACAGCAAGCAGTCATGGTCGTCACACAGTTCATGTCAGAAAATATTAGAAGATGTATGGCACACATCCAGGAGACTCATTTTAGCATAACTTGGATTATGAAACAACTGAGGACATGTCACACACATCACACTCATTTTAGCACAACTTGGTTTATGGTCCAACTGAGGACATATCACACAAATACAGTATACTCATATAGCACAAGTGTCACTTAGGAAACAACTGAGGACATATCACACACATCACACTCATTTTAGCACAATTTGGTTTATGGACCAACTGAGGACATATCACACAGATACAGTGTACTCATATAACACAAGTGTCACTTAGGAAACAACTGAGGACATATCACACACATACAGGATACTCATTGCAGGACCACTTGGATTATGAAACAACTGAGGACATATCACACACATACAGGAGACTCATTGCAGGACCACTTGAATGATGAAACAACGGAGGACATATCACACACAATAGACTCATTTTAGCATAGCTTGGTTTATGGACCAACTGAGGACATATCACAGACATATAGACAACACTTTCATTCAGTGTAAGAGGACACATTACACACACCAGGTTCATTGTGTTATTGCACACAACACTTATTGTAACACAGCTTTGAGCATCCAACAACTGACGACACTAGACCCACACAGAGTTAGTTGTAACTAACTTTGGTTTCTTGGCCAACTAAGGAAATACCACACACTGCAAGCAGTCATGGTCGTCACACAGTTCATGTCAGAAAATATTAGAAGATGTATGGCACACATCTAGGAGACTCATTTTAGCATAACTTGGATTATGAAACAACTAAGAACATGTCACACACATCACACTCATTTTAGCACAACTTGGTTTATGGTCCAACTGAGGACATATCACATAAATACAGTATACTCATATAGCACAAGTGTCACTTAGGAAACAACTGAGGACATGTCACACACATCACACTCATTTTAGCACAATTTGGTTTATGGACCAACTGAGGACATATCACACAAATACAGTATACTCATATAACACAAGTGTCACTTAGGAAACAACTGAGGACATGTCACACACCTCACACTCATTTTAGCACAATTTGGTTTATGTACCAACTGAGGACATATCACACAGATACAGTGTACTCATATAACACAAGTGTCACTTAGGAAACAACTGAGGACATATCACACACATACAGACAACACTTTCCTTCAGGAAACAACTGAGGACACATTACACACACCAGGTTGATTGTGATATTGCTTGGCTTATCAACCAACTGAGGACATAGCACACACATACAGACAACACTTTCATTCAGGAAACAACTGAGGACACATTACACACAGCAGGTTCATTGTGATATTGCTTTGCTTATCTACCAACTGAGGACATATGACACACATACAGACAACACTTTCATTCAGGAAACAACTGAGGACACATTACACACAGCAGGTTCATTGTGATATTGCTTTGCTTATCTACCAACTGAGGACATATGACACACATACAGACAACACTTTCATTCAGGAAACAACTGAGGACACATTACACACAGCAGGTTCATTGTCATATTGCTTTGCTTATCTACCAACTGAGGACATATGACATGCACAACATCCAATGTAACACAGATTGGAGCATCCAGAAACTGATGACACAGGAGTTCTTTTTTTAGAAAGCTTTGTTTCTTCACCAACTAAGGAGCAAGCAATCTCATGGTCAGACCGCTCAATTAAGAAAATGTTAGAAGATGTATGGCACACATCCAGGAGAATCATTGCAGCACAACTTGGATTATGAAACAACTGAGGACATATCACACACATACAGGTTACTCATTGCAGGACCACTTGAATGATGAAACAACAGAGGACATATCACACACAATAGACTCATTTTAGCATAGCTTGGTTTATGGACCAACTGAGGACATATCACAGACATATAGACAACACTTTCATTCAGTGTAAGAGGACACATTACACACACCAGGTTCATTGTGATATTGCACACAACACTTATTTTATTGTAACACAGCTTTGAGCATCCAACAACTGACGACACTAGACACACACAGAGTTAGTTGTAACTAACTTTGGTTTCTTGGCCAACTAAGGAAATACCACACACTGCAAGCAGTCATGGTCGTCACACAGTTCACGTCAGAAAATAATAGAAGATGTATGGCACACATCCAGGAGACTCATTTTAGCATAACTTGGATTATGAAACAACTGAGGACATGTCACACACATCACACTCATTTTAGCACAACTTGGTTTATGGCCCAACTGAGGACATATCACACAAATACAGTATACTCATATAACACAAGTGTCACTTAGGAAACAACTGAGGACATGTCACACACATCACACTAATTTTAGCACAATTTGGTTTATGGACCAACTGAGGACATATCACACAGATACAGTGTACTCATATAACACAAGTGTCACTTAGGAAACAACTGAGGACATATCACACACATACAGACAACACTTTCATTCAGGAAACAACTGAGGACACATTACACACAGCAGGTTCATTGTGATATTGCTTTGCTTATCTACCAACTGAGGACATATCACACACATACATACAACACTTTCATTCAGGAAACAACTGAGGACACATTACAGACAGCAGGTTCATTGTGATATTGCTTTGCTTATCTACCAACTGAGGACATATCACACACATACAGACAACACTTTCATTCAGGAAACAACTGAGGACACATTACACACAGCAGGTTCATTGTGATATTGCTTTGCTTATCTACCAACTGAGGACATATGACACGCACAACATCCAATGTAACACAGCTTGGAGCATCCAGAAACTGATGACAGAGGAGTTCTTGTTTTAGAAAGCTTTGTTTCTTCACCAACTAAGGAGCAAGCAATCTCATGGTCAGACCGCTCAATTAAGAAAATGTTAGAAGATGTATGGCACACATCCAGGAGAATCATTGCAGCACAACTTGGATTATGAAACAACTGAGGACATATCACACACATACAGGAGACTCATTGCAGGACCACTTGAATGATGAAACAACAGAGGACATATCACACACAATAGACTCATTTTAGCATAGCTTGGTTTATGGACCAACTGAGGACATATCACACACATACAGTAGACTTAGGAAACAACTGAGGACTTAGGAAACAACTGAGGACATACCAGACTCACAGAATAGACTTGTTGTAACCCAGTTTGGAGTGTAAAACACCTGAAGAGATTTATATCACACAGAGCAATTATCATGACAGTGCTCAGTTTATCGATCATTGGAGGATACAGGAGACTCATTGTAGTACAGCTCGGATTATGAAACAACTGAGGATATATCCCATACATAGCAAACTAATTTTTCAATGAGGAAACAAGTGAAGACATCACACACACACCATGTATATTTGAAGGCATCTTGGCTTATTACCCAACTGAGGAATTATCACACACACAGTCATCAGACACATAACATTTTCATTTAGCAAACAATTGAGCATATGTCATGCATAACATGATTCATTGTAGGACAGTTTAGTTTATCTAACAACTGAATACATATCGGACACATATAGTAGACTTATTGTAACACAGTTTCACCTAAGAAACAACTGATGACATATCTCACACACACATACAGCATGCTTGTTGTAACAGACTTTGATTCAGGAAACAACAAGGACACATCATACATACTAGGTTCATTGTAACATGTCATGGACCTACATCGACCTACATCAAACTAATGACTACATAGCACACACACTTGACTCATTTAACACAGGTTGGAGATTCCACTGACTGAGGATACTTCACACACAGACTTATTTTGGCAAAAGCTTGGTTTTTCAAGCAACTAAGGGGATATCACACACAGTGAGCAAACTCATGGTCACACCGCTCAATGTAACGTAGTGATCCCATAAATTCCTGGACACTATGCCCACCCAGTCAAAACATGCACCCCCGACTTCACGCTAATTTAAACATCCTGATTTAAAACATGCCCATTGAAACCAATGGTAATATCCACCTGATCATATGTGCAGTGCACACCATTTGTTTGAAAATCGAATTCATTTCATAATGAACATGTTGTGAGCGGAAATTTATGGTAGCTTCAATATAGTCTGAAGACAAAAATATGCATATTACCTCTTTACGCCAGGGAAAATCACCGCCCCTTCCGTAGTCGTACCGTATTTCCTCTCCTGCTTTTATTTCAGATATGGCAAACGTGCATAAGTGTGGTTTGTCCCCAGCACATATCACTTTGGTCTTGGCATTGGGATTCTTGTTGTTGTCATTTATGAGCCGACCCAGACTTCCATCGTCTTTGGAAGCATCAATCCTAGAAGGTTAAAGATAACTATTAAGATATTGGTACATTGAAAGACATGAACATTCAAAGCTATGATAATTTGTTGTTATTTACCTATCATGAAATAAAAATAATAAAAATTGATACTGACTTGTGCTTGTTTACTGATCATGGAATGCTAGGTTTTGGCGGTGAAAAAAAGAAATTGTTGTGAGTACATTGAGCAACAATAAGTGGAAACATTGATGTGGGGAAAATATACATTGACTACTGAAAGGGGCTCATTTCTCCTGTACGGAACAAATGACTGCCTTCAGGTTAGTCCAGTATTTATTACATGTGCAGTCCCTTTGAGTGTGGGGGTTTAACAACAACAAAAAAGAATTTGAATCCTAAATGTTTGCATTGAAAATAACAAAGTAAACCATTGCAGTGATTCCAGTTAGAAGAAAGAAAAGGTAACTCACCAGTATGTTCTTCCCTTGTTCTGAAACTCGAAGATATATGGGCCATCATCTGGGTTACCCTGGTATAATCGTCCCCTATATTCTACCAGGAATTCTCCTGGTTGAATATCTCTTGTAACACATACACCCCAATCTGTAAAAGTGAGGGGGGAAATTGTAACAACAAAATGATGAACAAAAGCAATCAAACATTTTATTCACTATATAATAATTGAGTTACTCGTCCCTGGTCTGTATATCACTTCTACAATATAAATGCTATTTTTTTAGTACTATATATTACTAGAAACTGGCTTTTAACGTTTTCAATTTTGTCCAATTTACAGTAAAATCAATATTTTCAAGGGAAAATACAGGGGTGCGCCTACTAACTAATGTTATACAGTAAGCTTAATATAGACATATTGAGTGAGTTAGCAGATACTGAACTGTAAATAAACAATATTTATTCATCTAAGAGTAATATTAGGGTCTGAAATAATAAAATCGTGCCACCATTGCCACCAAGCTTGTTCCCGAATACCGTGAAGTTCAGTACGAGCCTCCACTCTCATTAGCACAAAATTGAAATAAGAGTTCTTTAATTTTTCTGAAGGAAACCTGATACTATAAGGCTCAATTCTGCACAAAATAGATGCATTTTGGTTACCATATAAAATGTGCGTTATTAGTGGATATTTATGGTACTACATTTATTCTGAATGTCAAAAATGGAACAAAATTATGACATTTTAAAGTGGAATCAACTTACGAATGTTGTTATCAATCCACACTTTTTGAAGAAAGGGTTGATCTTCTTGAGAAGCTATATATTCGAGTGCCACATTCATTGGTGTTTTTCTGCGTGATCTAGAAAATATCAAATACATTGTTAATCAAATGTATAAATGGCTTTTATGAAGTAAAAAAAGATTGAAAAGAGCTGTTATTTTATGCTAAGGTGGCATTTTCCATGCAACAATGATGCCGATTTGAAAAGGGCCTCACGGCAACAGCAATGCTATAAGAAAGTATGGTCACACCACTACTTCTATGAACATAGTTGTACCTATTATTTATTACACAGTAGCAAATCTACAGGAGAGGATAGTTACAAGTCTATGGTCAGTCACTGGTAGTATTAATGCATGTTGTCCTTTTGCCACATTTTGTTCAACCTGTCAGGATGCGCCTTATAGTAAATTTGTCTTAAATAACCAAATCACATGAAACTTACAGAGAATAGACATTTTAAGAAGGTAAAGTCACATGCAAAATGTCAAGGCTCTAGCTGCAATATAAAATTAGATATTGCAGATTGCAAAAACATATGAGCTTTTTGCACAAATAACTCAAACTGACATTTTTTTAACTGGTAAAATTAAAACTAATTTTTACTTTTGTTGAAATTATTGTATTTAAGCTTTTCTGCCATACATAATGAGCAGTTAAGGACATGTGATAGCAACAGAAACATATTTTTTTAAAGGAGAGGTGCTATGGGTTCAGGGAGAGGCGGGTCGAGGCGTTGGAGAGGTTGGCCAGTGTAACAGGATAAGTTGCCCTGGGACAAGTTCCCCCCCCCCCCTCCTGGAATATTGATTAAAGGGTTTTCAAACTTCACACGATAAAATATGTATTTACATAGATGCAGCAATTATTTTCCTTTATTTTAGTCTACAATTTTAGCTTTGCAGGGGGGGGGTTATTCTGTTTCCCCCACATTGAATACTGTATACAGTGTTTTCAAACTTCACATATTAAAACATGTGTATTCCCTACATAGATGCAGTAGTTATTTTGTCTTATAATCTAAAATTCTAAGTAGACTGAACTGGTCATATCTTCACCTATAATTGGCACATCAACAACATTGGCCAGGGAGAGGGGGGCTGGAGAGGGGGGTGCCGGTGGCCGTGTAGAGTGGGGCTGGGGAGAGGGGGCCCGGGGAGAGGGGGCCCGCGGAGAGGGGGGCCCTGGGAGAGGGGGGCCGGGCGAGGCGGTGCAGGTCCGGTGAAGGGTGTGGCATGGCGGTGCGGGCTCGGGGAAGGGTGGGGCATGGCAGTGCAGGCCCGGGGAGTGGTGCTATTTTCACAGATGGACTTTCCGAGAGCGATATCTCTGGGTCATATTATATGTCATTTAAAAGAGTAGTTTCTCTTCCTTTGAAGGATATAAAGTTCTCTGAGAACGGAGCACAGTCTCAAATTATATTAACTGTCAAAGTTGATATGGCGACTATAACTTGTTTTCACCTATAATTGGCATATCAATAAAATTGGCTGGGGAGAGAAACTAGGGCTAGGGAGAGGGGTGCCAGGAAGAAGGGAACCAGGAGGGGGGGGCGGGGAGAGTGGTGCCCTCTCTCCCTGGCCCCCCTCTCCCTGGCCCCCCTATCCACCACCCCCGGCACCCCTCTACCGGTGTTGCGGTTTAAATTCTCAGTGGGTTTAGAGTCAACACTCGGGGTTCTGCGCATGCGTCAAAATCTAACAGCATTTCAGCGTATTCCATTAATCAACTCAGGTGAGCCGAGCGACCGGGGTATGCGATTTCCTATGTCATTCTAGAGTGAGTGGGCATATCTACTTATATTCAAGATGTGGATAATAGGCAAGAATTTACAGTATAAGAGTTAATGTTATAGACAGACCCCTTTCAATGTTTGTAGACATTGTGTATGCACATGCAGCTTGGCTGCAGAACGAATGCACACTGCCACTGAGTTTGCCCGTATGCGCAGTGCAAAACTAATAGAAATGCAGAACCCATACCTTATAAATTTAATATAATCTATTCGTTGAATATGTTTTCTATATGTGTTCCAAGTGGTTTGTGTCTAGGTGGTGTGGTTTTAGAGATATTTCACTTTTTCTGTATGAAGATTGCTCACCGCCATTGACAATGCATTGAGTTTGCCTTATGCGCAGTGCAAAACTTCTATTTTATTCAAAATTAATAGAAATGCACAACCTTAACTGTATAAATTTAATATAATCTATTAGTTAAATATGTTTTCTATATGTGTTCCAACCAGTTTGTGTCTAAGTAGTGTGGTTTTAGAGATATTTCACTTTTTCTGTATGAAGATTGCTCATGGCCATTGACAATGCACTGAGTTTGCTGATACATGCAGTGCAAAACATCAGTTTTATTCAAAATTAATAGAAATTCAGAACTCTAGCCTTATGAATTTAATATAATCTATTCGTTGAATATGTTTTCTATATGTGTTCCAAGCTGTTTGTGTCTAGGTGGTGTGGTTTTAGAGATATTTCACTTTTTCTGTATAAAGATTGCTCATAGCCATTGAGTTTGCAGTGTGACAGTGTTTCATCCTGCAGCCAAACAGAGCGCGCACTGACCTAAATAGCCATGCTGACGTCATATGAAATAGGTCTATAATACCAATGCGCTCGGGTCTTCCAGCCACGCCAGAGGAGGTTGAGGTTGTTTTACCACTGATTAGTGAGTAATTTCAGCTACAAAAGAGTTATCCATGGTAAGAGATACCACATGTTTTCTTCCTTTAAAAAAAAAACCCAAAAAGGAAGCTCAGTTGAGCACTATTGAGGTTTCTTTTATCAAATACTGAATGGAGAATTTACAATAGACCTATTTCATGTGACGTCAGCACGGGTATCTAGGTCAGTGCACACGCCTTTTGGCTGCAGGACGACACACTGTCACACTGCAAACTCAATGGCTATGAGCAATCTTCATACAGAAAAAGTGAAATATCTCTAAAACCACACCATCTAGAAAAGAACTGCCTGGTACACATATAGAAAACATATTCACCGAATAGGTTATATTAAATTCATACGGTTAGGGTCGTCCATTTCTATTAATTTTGAATGAAATAGACGTTTTTCACTGCGCGTACCGGCAAACTAAATGCATTGTCAATGGTCGTGAGCAATCTTGAATTATCTTCATACAGAAAAAGTTAAATATGTCTAAAACCACACCATCTAGAAACAAACCGCCTGGTACACATATAAAAAACATATTCAATGAATAGATTATATTAAATTTATATGGTATGGGTTGTGCATTTCTATTAATTTTGAATAAAATCAACGTTTTTCATTGCGCGTACCGGCAAACTCAATGCATTGTCAATGGTCGTGAGCAATCTTCATACAGAAAAAGTGAAATATATCTAAAACCACACCATCTAGAAACAAACCACCTGGTACACATATAGAAAACATATTCACTGAATAGATTATATTAAATTTATATGGTTAGGGTTGTGCATTTCTATTAACTTTGAATAAAATAGACATTTTTCACTGCACATACCGGCAAACTCAATGCATTGTCAATGGTCGTGAGCAATCTTCATACAGAAAAAGTGAAATATCTCTAAAACCACACCATCTAGAAACAAACCGCTTGGAACGCATATAGAAAACATATTCAATGAATAGATTATATTGAATTTATATGGTTAGCGTTATGTATTTCTATTAATTTTGAATAAAATAAAAGTTTTACACTGCGCGTACCGGCAAACTTAATGGCAGTGTGCCTTTGTTCTGCAGCTAAGCTGCGCACGCATACACAATGTTTATCAACATTGAAATAGGTCTATAAAACTTCCTGATAAAGGTTTGCATTCACTAAAGGGGATGTCACACTATGACCTATAGGGTTAGCGTATGCCGTGGATGTATGTGTGGCATGTTGATGTATGTGTGACATGTGGATGTATGTATGTGTGGATGTATGTGTGTGTATACACGTGTGGATGTATGTGTTTTCATGTGTATGTATGTGTCGATGTATGTATGTGTGCATGTATGTGTGGATGGATGCATGCATGTATGTTTGTATGCATGTTTGTATGTATGCTTGTATGAATGTGTGTATGGTTGTTTGTATGTGTGTATGCATGTATGTATGTATGTATGTATGTATGGTATCCCAGTCGGGCAGCACTATGAACTTGCCATGAGTGCACACTGTCACAAGTCGGTACTCATCCTGACAGTACGGACAGCATACGTCATCATACACTTTTCATATGTTATGGTGCTGTCACACTACGACATAACGTGGGTGCAACGTGAAATGTATTGAAAATCCCGACGTGATATGCAAATATGAGCCCAAGTTGGACGACACCGCAGCGTGGTCGACGAGGTCGTAGCGTTTGTCGGAACGAGAGAGGACGTAGAATATATTAATTTGGCGAACGTGAAGGCAGTGAGATCCTCGTGCGCTCAACGTCGTGGAAACGGGACCCTAGCGGTGGCCTAACGTCGAGCGGGCATAATGACGCCCGTCCCAGTGTGGACACGTCCAACTCAACGGTTTAGCGCGATGAGAGAATAACGACGGACTAACATCGTCGCTCCGTTGCTCTGACGTGGCGCTAACGTGGTCAATGTGATCGCGACGGGCCTTCGACGTCGTCGCCACATGACCGGAACGTGACACGTTACTGACGTTACGGCCACGCTAGCGGATCGTCAATGACGTCGACGACGTTAGCGTGGACGTGAGGCGACGTTGACCTAACGTAGATGACGCGCTCATAATGAGAGCCTAACGTGACGGTAACGTGAAGCGAATGTCTTATCATCACGTCGAGCTAAGTCGAAAGTTTTCAACATGTCCAAAACCTCAACGTCCTCCGACGTAGCTCGACGTGAGTGGACGAGATGTGACTTTAACATGACTCTAACATGACCCGACGTTCTTCGACGTAATGACGAAAAGTCACCCACCTCGAACTCATGTTGGCCATTACGTCGTAGTGTGACAGCACCATTATGCATAAGTGTTGAATACACTACTCATACGCTGCTACGCTAGGCATACGGTGGCCATATTTCGGCAGTACGATGAGTATACGTCATCATACGCTTTGCATACATCGCCATACGCTAGGAATACGGTAGGCATACACCAGGCATACGCTTCATACGTTGCTGAGACACCCGCGGAACAGACGGGATGGCCGAATGAGTTAGAACGTCCGTCTCCCGTGCTGGTAGATCATGGGTTCGAATCCTGGTCGAGTCAAACCAATGACTTAAAAATTGATACTTGTCGCTTCCTAGCCAGGCACTCGGCATTATTAGGACAGGGCAAGGACTGGTGTGCTCAGTGTCAGGATAATGTGACTGAGTGGGATACCAGGTCATGGTGTCAACGGCCCGGTTTCTCAGTGGGACAGCACTATAAAGTCACCATGAGTGCGCACTGTCACAAGTCGGTACCAGTCCTGATATGACCTTAGACGTTGCTAGGACATAAAACAACACCAAACAAAACAAAACAGACCACCTGCGGTGCAAAAAGTTTGCCGTATCTCGACCTATTTTGATAATCAAATTATTTTGACACGTTACGCACACGCTGCCGCCATATGTCGTAGTGTGACAGGGCTTTTAGCATCGGATACAGCATGGATGGACTTGGGGCAGGGGTGGGGGGTGAGGGGGGGGGGCATTAAAACAGTCCCAACCTTATCTGCAACCACTCCCCCATGTGTGTGTGGGGGGGGGGGGGGTGTTGACTGCCACTGACTGAGACATGCCACAGCTGGGATGTGGTGGCGGTGGGGGTTGGGGGGGGGGTGTTCAGGGGGGGGTGCAGGGGGGTGTATTCAGAGGGAGACTTGCCCTTTATGTTGTTCATACAAGGTGCATGTTGTATTGTGGGATCTTTTTATTATTCTCAACATTAATATTTTTATTTTTCTGTGTTAATCACCTCTACCTGTGAGGAAAAAACTAACTTTGCATAGACATTCCTACAATCTTTGCTACCTTATATATGACAATTTACTATCGGATATCCATCACACATCCTGTTACTGTAGCCATGCACGCTCCAAAAAAGTGATGTTGCACAGCTAATAGGCAAGCAAGATAACATTTATGGCGCATGGTCTGCACATGGGCATTAGCTAAAAGTGCATGTGCTATTACCCTCTCGTTTACATAAATAATTGACTGACCTTGTATTTTCCTTCATTGTTCTCTTTCATAAAACTGCAATCTGGGAGAAAAGGGCAAAATAGAAAAAGATTAATTGTTCATCATAACAGTGACATTTGGAAATCACAGATAGTTGGCAGTGGGAGTGACGGCAAGCAAATATATATATACCTTAAATACCTGGTTATAATCCAAACCCATATATAAGCTGCACACTCCACTTTTTCCTTTAAAAATGTCCAAAACATGCTGAAAATAGGCAAGGGAAACTCAATTTTGCTCCAGAAAAAATGGAAATAAACCCAGAAATAAACACTGCACCTCCCACACCCACTTTTGCCTACCTGCAGCTTATAGTAAAAGTCAGCTCCAGTATAAAAGCCACTCCTTATAACTGGGGATTGACAGTAATATTTGATAATGCTTGAGTCTACTACTGCAATTGTTTATTTATTTATATTTTTGTTATGGTAATCAACACACTGAGTAAAACTTGTAGGTGAATTGTTAGTATATTATAAATACCCCTTCCTCTTAATCTAGAAGTTAATCTGTTTTGGCGAGCTTCATTTAAAACCAGGGATTTATGGCAAAGATAACAGTATAGTATTCCAACTATAGTCCTTGAGTGAAAGAAAATACCATTGTTCTGTATTTTTAATGCTTCGCATATATTTCCAAGTATTATCAGTGTGCTAAAATAGTACAAATTAAATTATGTAGAATCCCTAAAAATTGCTAGAAAGGTTGCATTTAGCCCACATTCATGACAGATCATCAAAATATGTTTTTCAAGCATTACATATCTAGCTACCAACTCAGTATTGAGTGCCCCCCCCCCCAGCTCCTCCTTCCCTAGGCTACATCCACCTCCCTGTTGGGACACAGCTCCCCCTCTCCTTTACTAGTTTGATGCCTACCACCTGGTCAGTCACCATCTGCTAAGAACTGCCAACTCTCAGTATTTTGTTTTAGCATACCCAGGTTTTTCCTTTGTGTGTATGTGTTGGAAATTACTTACATATATTGCATATAATATATTTATATAGAAAGTTCATTAAAAATATGATCTAAGAAGCTCCCCCCCCCCACATCTACCTGATCTAAGACACATCATGCCGAAACACTGGATGTTGTCTCCCTCTCCTGTGGTCAAATGTTAGATTATTATGTATTACCACTGTGCTGTATCAATTAAACTATTGCTTCAATCTTGTTGTTGCTCCACTACTCACTGGGTACCCTTTTTAATGAAACAATAAGAATTAAATGTTTGTTTGGCTGGAGACATTACTGTACTTTGGTGAAAATGTCAGTAATAGTTATTCTGGATGTTGGCATTCCTCTGAAACTCAACCCTCCTACTGCAGAACTACTAAATAATCAAAGACATTATCAGCAAAGCAAGTATTTGGAAACAGCAACGTGCATGATAATAAGTGGATCTAGAACACTTTGATACTCACACTAGTTTGATAAATAGCATCTAATTGTTAGCAGAAACATCTTATTGACATATAGGTAATGGTTTAAAGAGTTTGTAGTTAAATCTGTCAACTTACCGGAGTTTATTCAGCGAGATGGAGTGATAGACTGATGTGACGTGGCCGTGAATGGCGAGAAAATAGTGACGTGGCATATGTGACGTGGCATGACGTGAAGTGTTAATCTGATAGTCACGTGTCTGGTTAGATTTCTTCCGATCAACTGAGGACCTTAATCTGGTGGTCACGTGACTGGTTAGATTTCTTCCGATCAACTGAGGACGTTGGGAAATCTGTGTTTCATGGGAGTTTTGGACCTCCAAAAGTGGCTTGATATTTCACACAGCTGTGTGTGACAAAAGACTGCCTTTGGGGGCCTCCTTCAAACCAAGTTATTTTCGAACTTTCTAGGGTAACTCAGCTATAAGAAGACTGATTTTAATGCTACCTCCAACCGAGGACGTCCTCGGTTGGAGGTAGGTCCACGGTTGAAGGGTGTGTTTTCTCATGAAAGTCCACGGTTGGAGCCTTTTACACACGCACAGACACACACACACACAGACACACACACAGACACACACACACAGACACACACACAGACACACACACACAGACACACACACAGACACACACACACACAGACAGACACACACACAGACACACACACAGACACACACAGACACACACACAGAGACACACACACAGACACACACACAGACACACACACACAGACACACACACACACTACTCCTGCACGACCTACCACACACACACACACACACACGCCTGGTCTCGGAGCGGGACGTAGCCCAAGCAGTAGAGTGTGAGTCATCCTGTGAAGGTGTGGGTCATCCGATCGATCCTGCTCACTGGACCCATTTACAGTTTGGATTATTTTCCGTTCCAACCAGTGGTCCACAACTGGTTCATCAAAGGCTGTGGTATGTGCATATAAAAGACCCCTTGCTGTTTATCGGAAGGAGTGGCCTATGTGGCGGCAGCAGGTTTCCTCCAAAGAAATATGTCAGAATGACCATATGTTTAACATCCAATAGCCGATGATAAAAAATCAATGTGGTCTAGAGGCGTCGTTAAATAAAACTAACTTTTTTTTCCCCCCATCTGGTTTCGAGCACTGATTATTAACCATCGGCAGTCATCTTGACTAGAAGCAGACATATCTTTTGCACCAGCAGACAACATTTTGCAGCAGCAAACAACTTTTTGGAGATAGCAGACGACACTCTGCAAAGTCGGTGTTTGCCTCCAGTGGCAGACTGTGAATTGTCAGTGAGAGACTAGCTGCCCAGCATCGATTATTAATCATCGACCCCCATTTTGGCGAACACAGACGACATTTTGGCGACAGCAGACACTTATGCCCGGTACACACCTAGCGTATACGATCGTTTTCCCGCACCCACCTAGCGTATACGACCTAAAACTGCCCCAAAATCGTGAGGTGTGCACTCCCCTAGCACACCTACCGATTGCGATTCCCGATTTTTAGGGCTAAAACGGTAGGTGTGCGCTAGGATTACGATTGCGATTCCCGATTCGAAAAATGAATCGGCCCGATTTCAGTTTTAAGCGGATCGGGAGTTTTAGTGCGCGAATCCTATACGCTATGTGTGTACCTGGCATTAGTATGCGCAGATGATATAAGGCCAAATAAGGGAAGACCACTGTGGCACTGACCACATACGTTACATACAGTAGTATATGTCTTCAACAACCGCCCTGATTAGTGAACCCCCCGTCATATGCGTCAAATTTGTCAAGGTAAAAATCCCTGCCATATGCGAACAATTTTCCAACTGCTATGTCAGGCCAATCAGATCATTTAGTCACTTCCACAAATAACACAAATGGAGCTTTTCTGTGGCACATTTGACTTGACTTGATGGGTGGTTTGAAACCTATCGTTTACAGGCTGCAGGACTGCAGCATTAGAAAACAGCACCGATAAATCGGTCCATTTTTTGGTTGAAGAGTAAACTTCTCAGGGGATGGTTGTAGAAGTAGGGAGTTCTTTACAAAGATAACGGCAAGTCGTTGAAGTGGCACCAGCTCTCTCCAGTCCGATTTTAGCAGAGCACTTGTGCCCAGGTGCCGATGGGTTGGCAGGAAGGGAGCGGGAGGGGGGGGGGGAGGTAGGAACTGCAGCAAGAAGGAAAGCGAGACAGTGAAAAAGGAAAAGGGCCTCACACATGCAAACAACTCCCTTGATCGGGGGGAGGAGTAAGCCCGGGAGAAAAAAGAAGAAGGGTAGTATAGAGGAAAGAGAAATGAGAGTTGAGTCAAAGGGCCATGCCTCCTTGCCCTGCGGTGACCAGTCGGTGAGCCGGAGACATGGACGGAGTAAGAGGTAGAAGGTGAAATGCTGGCCAGCTCCCCCTCCTGGAACTCTTTTCAGACATAATCTCGGAGGAGACTGGCAGTGGAGAGGCGATAGAAGAGGTGTGGAGGAGGTGGAGTCCGGACAGCAAGTGAGCACATTTGTAAAACTGTCAGGTGTTGTTTTTGGGGTCATCTATTTTTAGCTCAGCTTACAGACCTCGAACTGACCCTGGGGTTAGCCAGGCAACAGATGGTCCCACAGGCGGAGGGATGACCTTCAGACGTGTTGACCTCTCCTCCAGGGTCTATGTGTACACACCAGATGTAATGACCTAATTGGTATAGCACACGCTTCTAGTGCGGAAGGTCGGCATTTCAAATCCTCGCCGAGTCAAAAAATTGATACTTGCTGTTGTCTAGCCTGGCGCTCGGCATTAATAGGATAGGGCAAGGACTGGTTAGGATATCAGGATCAGGATAATGTGACTGTGGGATGTCAAGTCATGATGCTGGCAGCATGGTCTCCCAGTGGGGCAGCACTATAAAGTTACCGCGAGTGTGCCCGGTCAAAAGTCGCTACCCGTCCTGATATGGCCTTAGCTGTTGCTAGGATGCAAAACAACAAAAAACAATGTATACAAGATCACACTGTACGGGATATAATTACGTACACGCATAAATGTATGCAAGCATGTATATATATGCTTTGTTTTGTTTTGGTTGTTGGGGTTTTACATCTTGGCAACAGCTAAGGTCAGCACTCTGTAGTTGCGGTGTTCAAGTGTAGGGGGAGCTGGTGAACACACATATAGGAAGTTGTATTTGACCTAATGTAAAATATTTTGCGAGGACAATTTCGCTGCGATCTGCATTAGAAACAAATATATGGCAAAAACACTACCAAGTTTCGTTATCAGGAGACGTGTGGTTGGTTATAGGTGCACAATGAGTATAGGGTGTATAGTGAAAGACATGGCTGAGACGGGCACCAACCTCAACTTCCGGTCGGTAAACACGTTGGGTCACAGCTTCAGTCCTTCATCAGAGACTGGCAAACAGTAACCAAAGACCCTATAATACTAAGACGGTAATGTAAATTTTTCAGTGCCACCTTGTGGTGGGTTTGATCAGCCTGGCTGCTGGTTGGTGTTTCACATGTAAACGCATACAATTATATTATACATGAGATAGGTAAGTATGAATACACATCAATATGAAATTGCTATGAACAAATACACATCCTCATCCTCATCATCGCCATCATCACACATCTTTCACATTCATATATACATTTATACATATAATATAGCAGCTGTTTAACCAAGAGAACAGCCAGCGCACCAAGTGGTGGGTTTGATCATTTTGATTACACAGTACAGGCTGAGTGAGCCATCTTAGTATTATAGGGTCTTTGCAGTAACTCAGAATACCTGTATTGTATTAATTAAAGCTGCATAAGTCCGATGAAAACATCCAAATTTTCAAAATCAAAACAATTATCTAAATTTTATTCTATATATCTAATTGAGATACTGGTGCACTTATTAAACATTTGTCACCATATAGAAGGGAATACTGAGGCAATTTAATAGAACCTGTTACTGCAGAATGTTATGGTGTCAGTTAAGGCGTGCTCTCCAGAATTAATTGGGCATGGTTGCACTTCAAATATCTCAAAAGTCAGTCATTTAAAATAAAAGTTCTTTCAAGCTAAAGTGAGGTACATCATAAGGGTCTACATGATGTATTTATCTATAAATTAAAAAATGTCAGACACTCAACATAGATTTACTAACCATATACACCAACTATAAGAAAAAGAAAAATAACGAAAACTGCGCAGCATTGAAAACAAGCCCGATCATCCGAGCTTACATGTTATGGACAGCATAAGCACCCCATAAAAATTTTTTTTTTTAAAGAAATTGGAATATGCAACTATGAATTAATTACATTCTATGCACAGGTACCATTGAACTCACAACAACAACAAACTTAGGTTAATTCCTATAGCCTTCCGTTGCATATGACTCAAGTTTTCAACTTCTAATCTCATAATTTGGTTTCCTTGTTGACACTTGACACGATAACAACAAAGTAATTCAAGATATCTATCTACACGACACTGTTTTAAACTGATTACTCTTAATGGGAGTAGCTAAGTGAGATCGGTTGGTTGTTGGAGTTTAACGTCCTGGCAATATCTAAGGTCATATCAGGACAGGTACCGACTTATAACAGTGTACACTCATGGTGACTTCATAGTGCTGCCACACTGGGAGACCAGGCTGCCAGCCCCATGACCTGATTTCCCACTCAGTCACATTATCCTAACACTGAGCCACATTATCCTAACACTGAGCCAACCAGTCCTTGCCCTATCCTAATAATGCTAAGCGCCTGGCATGGAAGCGACAAGCATACATTGTTAAGTCATTGGTTTGACTCGACCGGGGTTCGAACCCATCAGTCCGAATCCCACGATCTACCAAAAGGGTGATTGCGGATGTCATGTAGCCATCCTGCTCTGGTCACTTGTACCTGGTGCCGAGACCTTTTCTTTAAGATTTTTACTGCCTGTCATGGATAAGTCTGTCATGGATAAGTTTTCACCATTAGACAGTTTGTCGATAGAAAGCCTGAGTCTACACTTTTACCGACCCAAGGGATTTTTAACCTCCCACACCACATAGACATGGTATGAGAGCAACTGGCCTTTGATGTCGCTGTAAGTTATACACAGTGGTGGAAATCCAAATTTCCGGGGAATCGAACCACCAACCTTCAGATTAGGAGTCCGACCTAGAAAAAAGTCAGACACTCTAACCACTCCGCCACAGAGAACACCACCTCCCCCCACTCACCCATCCCTCACCCCAATCCCTCCCCTCCCCACCGATCTGGAAAGACTAATGTTCCAGGAAGCGAAGACTCGAACGGAAATATATTACAGCAGACGCACACCATCTGTGAATCCGGTTTACAAAATAACCCACATACACACACAAATTAAATGAATATGGGTCAAACGAAAAAAAAGGAGAAACATAAACGTACACAAACAAACTCATTATAGGTCACTAAATTTATGCTTTGCTGTCCCTTGAAGGATCAAATAATATACTGGAAACCCCAATAGCCCATGTCTACTTTTGTGCTAGGGGTTGTTAAACAAACAAACATCATGGCCATCATCATCATCATCATCATCATCATCATTCTATGTATATATGCAAAATAGCAGACTACATTTAAAAATAAAAGGGCAAATCACTATTGGACATAATTATGCAGTATATCACCATCATCATCATCATCATCATTCGATGCATAAATGCAAAATAATATATCAAGTGTAAAATTAAAATAGCATTTCACTATTGGATATACAATATATCACCATCACCACCACCATCATACTATTCTATGCATATATATGAATTGCTACGCACTTAGATATATCTATTAAAAAAAAAACTAGCTCTTGCATATAACTATATGCAAAATATCATCAACATCATTACCATCACCATCAATATCATTGCGATGAAAGATTAATTATGTACTATGATGCTACACTAATAAATAAAGGCAATCCCCGTTCGATACTGACCTGTTGTTTCCCACTGATTCCTATTAGAGAAGATTTGCCCCACTTCTGCTAGTTTGGCGAAATAAATGATCGATGAATTGGTCGTAATGCTTGCATTGTGTTTGATTCGCGACGGAGGAGGACACCTCTCCCCTCTCTCTTCCCAACCCCCCTTTCGTCACTCCCCCCCCCCCCTGGCCTCCACTTATAACGTGGCCCGCCGCTGCCCCCAGCCATTCCACCTCCTGCCTTCTCCAGCTGCACTCACTTTTTTATTCGGCCTACTCCTGCACGACCTACCATGCCGCCAATCGCCCGAGGTTCCACCGCCTGCCGCCGCAGCACCAGGAGAGCGCCGGACACCGTCGTCCCGGATTCCGCCTCCGTGATGTCCTCCTTCTCACGCCGCCCCTCCGAGGCCGCCCAGTGGATCGCCACTGCCAAGGCGACTATGGACGCCAACGCGCACACCATGGAGCGTCTCGCCGGGATCGTGGAGGCAATGGCAGTCACCCACGCCTCCACCCAACCGCCCTCATACAGCCACCCCTGCCCACCGCCCAGCCGGTCTCCGTGGCCAACGCCCTACAACCCGGTCGGCCACACGCCGACATCTGCTGCTGAGGCCGTCCGCGATATCCTGGAATCCACCGAGGCGCAGCACAGCGGAAAGGTATACCTGCTGGCTATGTCTTCCCCCACGACTTGGTGGAGAGGGGAGGCGGACGGGAAGGTGGTGAAGAAGGGGGAGGTATCCAGGGAGGAGTAC